>CM037851.1:182421904-182858271 GCA_021234595.1 Delia radicum | reverse complement strand
ATGTAAAAATTAAAAATACAAAAAGTCAGATTCATGGAAAAACTCGAAATCTACCAAATATGTATATGACATATTAGCGAGAAAAGACGGGTTAAGAGTTCATATTTTAGTATAATATCTGAATATCTTAAAAAATTAGGTGTACCAAAATTCAGCTGAAAAAGTCAATATTTTGCGATAGTTATTCTAACAAAATCTTCATTACAGTGATTTCTACAAGGGTTGTAACTTGAATAAAAAATTATTAAAATAATCAAACGAACAAAAATAAAATTCGTACGAAAAATTTTAAAACACGATTTTCGAATAACGAATAACACTGTGTGAAACAAATTCAGCGTTAGTAGCAAAAGTTAGGTTAGGTGAGAGTGAGAGTGAGGGGCGAAAATAGAGGCTAAATTAGAAGAGCCATATCGCGGGCGTTTGTTTTTGTTAGTTCGAATTGTTTTTTTAATCGACCTTCGAACTTGCAGTCAAATGCCGATTTTTAGCATATGTTTATATGGTTTTTTGGCTATAACTCGTCGACTAATTGATATTTTTTCAATCTGTTAAAGCCAAATTATTGCTAGAGACCTGTCCAAACAATTAAATTTTTTAAAAAATTTTTGACCATCAAAAATGGTCAAAAATTATTTTTTAAAATAATTATTGTGCACTATAGATAACAATCTTCACAATTTTGTTTACAAGGGAAGTCGTAGTTTAAAATAATTTAATTCGTTGCCATAAATACAAAAAAACAGCATTTAAAAAAAAAAAAATTGGGAAGAAATTTTTTTTTTTTTTAAACTATTAGGCGCTTTTTTGTTTTTTTTTTGGAAAAAAAGATCTTAGTTCAAAATTTTAGCTGTAACTTTGTAATGAAAAGGGATAAATTAATAAACCAAATTGGAAATTAGAGCGTACTTAAAGTGTTAATAAAAATTTAAAGATTCATATATGTATAATATTTGTTTAAATTAGTATAAATTTATTTAAAATCCAATTTTTGTTTTTCACTAAATACCATTAATGTACACGCAGAAACAAACTGGTGTGTTTTTATAAAGCCTTTCCTTGCAAAATTTACTTAGTGTGAGAAGTAACGGCGAAAATACTTGGGTAATATGCTAAATTGCGGTTTTTAAATTTCACAAGTTATTTTTTTTGGTACTTTATTCAAGTTCATACAAAACATGCTATGTAAAAATTTACATTGAAGAAATTTGGAAAATAAGCTAAATTTTTCTAATAAAAAATATAAATTACAAAAAACTATTGGAATTTAGTTTGACATACACAAATCAATGTGACAATATTTATTAGATATGGCAATATCGAACATGAAAGCATAATGGAGGTGGAGTTTCTATAGCATTTCATTTCTGATGTAATATAACTAATTAAAAAGAATGTAAAATTAGCTGTGAAAAACGAAAAATTATAAAGAATTTAAGTAATATCTTACATAAAAATACAAAAAATCTAAATACTAATGTATTGTTTTTTTTCAGGCACAATGTGTTAGATTTATTACGACGCAGAATTTGGAAACATCCTCGTTATTTTCCATATATTTCCACGAATTAAACGTATTTTAATAATCTTTATAAAACCAGTTAAAAGAAAAATATAAACAAATGAACTCACTATTTGCCAGTTGGTTAATGTGATACATTTTTTTTTTACGTTGAACCAACACTCAAGGGATGCCCCTACTAATGCATTGCATTGTGTTGATATCAGGAAATAGGTTATGGGGAGGAGGAAGAGGGAGAGTAGTTTTGTGGACATTTGACTTGAATTTTTCTAAATTGTAATTTGCAGGGAAGACTTCCGCGTTGAGACAATTCACATACGGCTAGTGCGACTGATAACGAATGTTCTCTGTAATGCGTTGAACGATTTGCCGTGCAACAAACGGATGAGATCTACTTGACAAGCGGGTAGTACGAACAGAGACCCGGTCCCTCGGGATGAGTCGGCTTATCTCAGCAGAACACTTCCCATGGTAATATCTATAGAACAAGTCACACAACCCACATTCCGACAATGCTACAACGAGTCAATAGAGTTCTAAACCCTACTGTCGTTGATAGCATCAACGCTCTCCGTTGCACACGATCCAGAAGCCTTAAAATAGACTTTTAGCACCTGTCCATATATGGGAGTTATATTATAGCTTTAATTTTTATAGACTTATGGAATTTGGCTATTTCGGTAACTGAAATTACAGTTGTTTTAACCGTCTTTTCAGTAGATTCTACTGCTCATCTTAATTGGGGTTTTACTGTATTTTGTTGTGTAATGTTTTTTCATAGAAAAATTAAATTTCAGTTGTTTCTTTATACTCAGGGAACTTCTGATTTAAAATATGTAGTTGTTTGGGCTGTAATACAGTTTCTTTATTTTTCAATGTAAATGTCAGTCATTTGTAGAACAAATTAAATTTTTTACTAACCTTGTAGTTCATTTAAAAAACAACCCACATCAAATGACTATTTAATGATTTTCCACTCATTTGTTACAGTTGTTTTTTGTTATTAAAAAAATAAAACAAAATAAATGTTTGTTTATTTTTTACTACCATGTGGTTAATTTTTACTACAATTGTTAGTCATTTTTTGAACATTAAAAAACAAATGACAATGTTAGTTGAATTGAAAAATTGAGTTGAAAAATTGATGGGAACTGCTTCTTTAGGGAATTTCCATTTGTCTTTTTTAATTTTTCAATAAATATATTTTTGCTTGCCGATTTTTTCAAAATAGGATGCAAGTTGTCGCTATTTTTCTTCTCTTTTTTTCTATTTTGACGATTTAGTACCCAATAGTACTTATACAACTATAATGCGTATTAAATTATAGCATTTCAGTTTAAATACACATTTTATAATAAGTGTGTGTAAGTGTTTTGTGGTTTTAAATGGAATTAACAATCAATGTAAACTACACCTGTTATAAATACTTACATGCATGCATCAATTCATATTTAAAACAAAAGTGGTTTGTTTTTTTTTTCAACGATTTTTATTTAAAAAATACTCAGTTATTTATGGTGTATTAATGTATACATAAGTAGTATACACAAATATACATACATACGTATGAATTAATTACACGCAAATTGCGGATTTACAAACAAAAAATTTTTTTATTTATCAATAACATAAAAAAAACTACTAATTGAATGTCAGGAAAGTAAGATTTAATATTGGTTTTAATATTGTGGTTGGAGAAGGAAGAGCAAATTGTTGAAAGCACTAACAGTTCTCCTTACAAATGGTATGTACAACGACGTGTGTGTGTGGGTGTGTGTGTTGCGGTGTATTTGCATGTGTGTAGATGATATTGACGAACAAACACTATTTGGCTGTTGGGGTATGCACACACAAACATACATACTAAATGTGTTTATATGCCACCATTTTGTACATCAGCTTCATAGGCCTCACGTTCTTCTTGTTCTTCATCGAATTCAACATCATCATCAGTGGTAGCCTCCTATGAAAGAGAAAAGAATACAAAAATGTTAAGAAAACAAATACAAAAAAAAAAAACATGAGTAAAGTGTAACGCTGTGATGAAGGTTCAACTATAACACAAACAGAAAAATAATATTGAAAAATTGTTTTTAATTAAAAGTAACAAACAGCTTCCGTTTCCCATATACATATGTACATGCATGCATACCGACCCATGTATACAATAACACATTTGGCTATGTGTGGGCAATACATGCATGCACCTCAACTCTAAAACAATATTTATGATTTTTTTGTAACTGTTATGCTCAACCAACCATGAATCTTATACGCACAATACATATGTATATTAGAATGTCCATTAAAAAGCGATTAGTCGTTCATTACACCTTCCAGTGTTATTGCAAATGGACCCAAATAAATTCTTTTTTTTTTGGAAAACTGTAACCCGTACCGAAAAATGATTCATTTGTGTAAAATGGTATATATTTTTTAAAAAAGTATATCACAGAAATGCCATACTAGAAATGGGCGAAGTAGTCGTGGTTAAACATTGAAAAATTTTACGCTCATTAGTACAAATTTTGCCCTCAGATTCTGAGGACTTTTCCTATAGAAAAACCCTCAGATTCTGAGGACTTTTTCCTATAGAAAAACCCTCAGATTCTGAGGACATTTTCCTATAGAAAAATCCTCAGATTCTGAGGACTTTTTCACACAGAAAAACCCTCAGATTTTGAGGACTTTTTCATATAGAAAAACCCTCAGATTCTGAGGATTTTTTTTCTATAGAAAAACCACTTGATTCTGAGGACTTTCTCCTATCGAAAACCCCAAGGACTTTTATCTATAGAAAAATACTCAGAGCCTGAGCACTTCTATATTTAAACCGATATTGTTATGTTGTATATTTTAGTTATAATATATGCAATTAGCCTAATTAAATCAATTACATATGTAATTTACATGTATTTTGTTTATTTTTCATTAAATAAAAAATACCTAACGTTAAAGCATTAAAAAATACCTAATGTTAAAGCTATGTCACCAAAATTTGGCTACGCTAAAATTGGTAATACATATATTTTTCTCAGTTAATTTAACAAAAATTATAGGTGATTTTTCGAAAAAATCTGTGAAATAGAAATTACCTATTTTTTTTATTGTGTTATTGCCGTAAAACATAGTAAACTCTATGTTGCCTTAAAAACATGTGAAATCAGACTACAATTTAAGGCAATATTACCTACAGTTTTTTTTTTGTGTATATTTCAATATCTCCATAAAATCCCCATGTTATTATGTGTTTTTATTTATTGCTCATACGCCAAAACAATTTACTTAGCTTGTATGTAGAAATATTTAAATATTTATGGAGAACTGTATTCTAGGATTATTTTCTCTAAAATAATACGAGTTACAAGATGAAACTTTCTGGATTAATAGAAAAACATCTAAACTTTTTTAAAAAATAATAAAAAAGGTAACCGATTTTTAGATAAATTGAGTTTTGTATTACTCTAAAAATCCGGATATAAATAAATTTTATGTTTTTCAAGTTTTCAGTCTACAAAAATATTCTAATATGTATACAAAAAATGATAGCAAAAATTTGTCAATATTTAAACCCGCCTACTTCGCCCATTTTTGGAAAAATGGTAAAAATTGTTCCATATTATTCTTTGCCTCTTATTGGTTAACAAATGCTGTGAATCTGGCATTGCTGCGACATACTTCCTCCTCTAGCGGGATAGTTGGCTTCAAAAGCAATATATGTACGAATTGGATAAAAAACAAAATATAAATCGACATCTTCAAATTAGGCATTAGGTATTGTTGTAATTAAAGAAAAAATTATAAATCGTGTTTGTTTGTGGAGCGACTCCTTTCCAGAACATTTTATGAAAATTGATTATTTTGCCAAAAGTTTGACAAATTCAAAATGAAAGTGGTTGAACAAAACAGTTTAAGAAAAAAAAGTTTATGACATGCTTAAACCATATCCTAAAACCGAAGTGTTACATCATTTCCTTAAGGAACAAGTATCATAATATATTCCATATTCAAACAGTTTGAAAATGGATGACATCATCCGGGATAATGACGTCCGAAAAAAAATGACAGATGCTGAGCTTGTTAAATTGAAAAGAATCGGCGGTTAATCAAATTGGGACATCAACTCGTAAGTTGACCAGAAAATTTCGCGTTTCCAAGGAAACAATTTGCAAAAACTACTAGAGCACAGTGGGATATATCACAAAATTTTTCGAAATAATTCGGTCATTTCTTGCTTACACTGATAGTAATCCATGCATAAAATACAATAAATGTGAAAATAACAAAAAACTTTCGTAAAATAAACCAGTATTTGTTAATTTTACGAAAGTTTTTGTTGTTTTGACATTATTTCTTATTTTTAGCATGGATTATTATAAGTGTAGTAGTCTGATTAAAATCAAATTAGGAACATGTATAAGTGACATATTATTGAGCTTAAGTTATGGTTTTGAACCTTCCAGACCCGCCGGGGGCGGCAATATGACAACCCAAAGTGGGGAACTTTTTTCATATCGCCATTTCTTTTTGTTTCTAATCCGATTTTCAAAATATTAACATATTTGTAATCTCCCTATGGGGAATGGGACAAGTTCTGCGTGTGCCAAAGGATCGGTCCCTTTGTGCCAGAGACCGGTCCTCTGCTAAACCCTACCCTATGTGAACAACTGGCAACTTTAATATTGGCTTGTCATAGGAGGGGGTCATTTGTCCTGCTTTACACAACATAGTGGCGTGCCACAGGACTAACCAAAGATGGGCATACCACAAGACTGTCGCAAAAGGCCCATGTCGTGTAAAATAAATGAAAACTAAACAGCTTCCAATAGGTAAAATTCTGGCCAACTGGCTTTTTCTTGTTAATAAGCATTATGGTTAAGTAATATGTCCTCGCTTTGCCAGTCACAGGATTGGTAATTTTAGGACAATTGACACTGCTTAACCCACTTCAGTATTAAATTATACCAGTCCTGTGATAAGTCCTTCTTTAACCAGTCACTTTTAGGTCGATTGACTCCACATTCCCCATAGGGCTGCTATTAGTATAGACTAACAAAAAACACGTTTTCATATGTGGGTTAACTCTAATAGTTCCCAAGAGATTTCCATTTGAAAAAGAGAAATTCCAAATTTGGTCCGACACAGGTGTAGTCTTTTGTGAATAGCGGGCCGAAATCGGAGCACATTTTGCTCCACTCAAAAACTACATTCTTTTAAAGTAGAAATTAAAAAAATAAAATTTTGCCGATTATTCCCCAAAAAGCACCAACAGTCTGTTAGCTTCAGATAAATATTTTCTTTTTGAACATATAAAATGTCCATGCTATTCTATATAAAAGCGAGCTGTGTTAAAAAATTTTTAATTTATATATAGTTTTCCCGCCAGCCGCTTCTAAAGACGCCACATTTTTAAATAAAATATCAACTTTAACTCATTGTTAATAATTGTGCACGCCTCCAATCAGGTGGATTTGAAGATTTCCTGTTATCGTAAAAGTGTTTGGTATCGTTGGAATGCAAATTAACTGTAGCTTACGGTATTTTTAAAAATAATTGCAATTAGCACTCTTGGTAGAAAAAAAAACTTGGGTAATCCTAATAGGAAGGCTCTATGAAACAAGACCCCAATGAAATAAGTCCCCAAACCAAAAATTAAATGAGGCCCCAAAAATTTCTAATAAAAAAAATTGGGGTCTTATTTAATTTTTTGGGGCTTTATTTCATTTTTTTTTTGGGACTTTATTTCATAATGAAATAAGGCCCCAATATGAGAAATGAAATAAGTCCCCAAATAATATTTTTGGGGTGTTATTTCATTTTCTTAAAAATCAAAATTTTTAAGTAATATAAGCAAATAACCGTTATAATTACTGCATGAATTATCAAGTTATTAATGTAAATAGTTATTTGCTTTTAGTAAGTGAGATTATACCGTGAGTAATTTTGAAGTTTCTTTTATGTCGTACGCAGAAAAAAACTTTATTTCGCGAAGCCGCCTGCCGCGTTCTACGGAGGAAAAAACCCCCTAAGACCGACCGAAGGCCGCCACCCAGAAGAACTTGTTTTTCAAATCAGATGTCGAATCCGTTGAAATCTTATATTTTTAAGACATCAAGTAATTTGTAAAAACATAAAAAATAAAGTTTTTCTGCGTGCGATTATACGATTTATAAATTTATTTTGTGATATACTACTAAAAAATATTAAAAAAAACTGTATTGATATACTAAATATTATTAATCTTTTTATTTTAAAAAGGCTGAAAAAAAATCGCGCGATTTTTTTTTTTTCAGCCTTTTTACTATGTATTAATTAGGAATAAAGAAATATTTTAAAGTAATATATAATTTTGATTTTTTTTAATTGGGGCCTTATTTCATTTTCGAAATGGGGCTTTACTGCATTATGAAATAAAGCCTCAAAACTGCGGTGTTATTTCATTTTATTTTGGGGTTTCGTTTCGTTTCTTTTGGTTGGGGGTTTATTTCATTTTTTTTTTTGGGGTATTGCTTCATAATGAAATAAAACCCCAAGAAATGGGGCGTTATTTCATTTTTGGTTTGGGGGACTTATTTCATGGGGGTCTTGTTTTATAGAGCCTAATAGGAAGGTTAAAATTTTAGTTTTTGTTAAACTGTAAATTTTCACTATTCAATAAAATATTTATTAATAGACATAAACCAATTATTTTTTGGACTTACATAAATTGACTTTTAAGTCAACAATGTCAAATGTATGTCCGATTTTACTATAAAAGCGGCTGTCGGGAAAAGGATATATAAATCAACATTTTTTTTAACATAACTCGCTTATATATAAAAAGACCTTTCAAAATAGTATGCACCACTTTAGATGTTCAGAAAGAAAAAAATTATATGGAGCTAAAGGACTGTTGTTGCTTTTTGGGGGAAAAATCGAAAGATTTTTTTTTTTTTAATTTCTACTTTGAACGAATGTAGTTTTTGAGTATAACGAGATATTGCATTCATTTTATTTTATTTAATCAAGAATTTATTTAATTAAATAACCAATATTTTACAAAAGATATTGGCCCAACTTTGTCCAGCTATTCGCAAAAAAAAAATGGCCCTGAGTTGGACCAAATTTGCAATTTCACATATTCAAATGGGAATATCTCGGAACTATTAGAGATATCCCAGACATGCGAGTATGTTTTTTGTTAGCCTCTACTAGAAGATTAAAAATGTGTTAGTTTTTTGAAAATCGGATTAGAAATGTAAACTCAGTTGTTTACATTAATAAGTATTTATGGCCGAAGGCCATAGTAGCTAGTGCTCGGTTAGGGTAATAGGATATAATTTGTAATTATATGATTATTAATTAAAAAAAAAAAGGGTTAATGATTCCACTTTTGACCAACAAATACATATTATGAGATTAACTTAATAATTCCTTTCAGATTTTCATTAAAATTGGATATGTGAGTGATAAAGGGTACTAACTAATGAACAAGCGCAATTCTTTATCGTAGTTGATCTTACTTTATGGGATCCAAAATGGCCACAGGAACAGCAAATAAACACATACCCTTTAAATTTGTTCGGTAAAAAAGTACCTTCAACGTGATACAATAAGTATAGTTTGGATAAATGTTAAAAAATAGATAAACAAAATTGTGTCAATTTTTGACCCCACGAATTGCTCTTGTTCGTTTGTTTAGTAGCCTTTATCATATATCCAAATTTAATCAAAATCTGAAAGAGGTCATTCTGTAGTATGGTATTTCTTAGTGGGTATTTTTTTTGTTAAAAGTGAAACCTTTAACAATATCAATTTAAAAGATTTACACTCATGTAGTCTTAATATAAATAACGTTTTATTTGGCGTTTTTGTCCCCAGACAACTATCGTTTAAATAGTTATTTTATAAAAGTGAAAATAATTATAGTCTTATAAAATTTAAGTGATATTTTCGCAAAAATTAAACAAATTTTGATGAAAGCAATCAAATTTCGTTAAATTTATGACAAAATAATCAATTTTCGTAAAATGTCCTGGAAAGCAGTCGCTCAACACATAAACACGAATTATTATTTTACCAATTTATATGTTTCTTTAATTACAATTATTACGTTATAAAAATAGCAAATCGACATCTCCAAATTAACCATTTTAAAAACTCTTTAAAATTAATTTAAAAAAACACATTTTTGCACTTTTATCAAATTCGGTGGTTATTTTTGATACCAGGCGAAAGCGGGTTAATGATATCCAATTAAGTCAGAATTCCATATATGAATAGTTTTAAGTAACTTTATTAAATGAATTAAAGAAAAATTAAATTTATTAAAATTTGTCAAATTTGGGCCCTAAATGGCCCAAATTTGACACTGGCTAACGTTTTCAAAAAAAAAAAATGATTTCTTCCATTTGAGACGGTTTGCAATAAAACTGGGTGTGTGATGACAAATCTATTTTTAAGGGACAACCTAATGTTTATCCCTTCTCTAATTTGTGGCTATTACTATTGCACATACCTGGTATTGTTGATATTCCGATATCAAATCATTCATATTTGATTCAGCTTCAGTGAATTCCATTTCATCCATACCCTCACCAGTAAACCAATGCAAGAAAGCCTTACGGCGGAACATAGCAGTAAATTGTTCGGATATTCTCTTGAAGATTTCCTGTATGGCTGTGGTATTACCAATAAATGTACCAGACATTTTCATGCCACGTGGTGGTATATCACAAACAGCTACTTTAACATTATTTGGAATCCATTCAACGAAATAACTGCTATTTTTACTTTGTACATTGAACATTTGTGTATCAACTTCCTTCATAGACATAGGACCTAATAACGAGAAGAAGAAACAATAAAGATATCAATATTTAATTAATTGAAATTTTTTCGATGGTTTAAAATTATTTGTTGTATTATTAAGTAAGAGAAAAAAAAATAATTCACAAAAAATATGTAAAAACTTTATTAATGTAAATTTGAGGAAGATAAAAGTAGTGTATTCATTAATGCACATATGCATAAAATATAAAAAAAAAATATAAATAATAACACAAATCTTCGTAAAAAAAAACATTAAAACGATGAGGAACAGATCGACTAAAACAAACATGACATTTTTTCTTCGATTTTTTTTTCATTGAATTAAAAAAAATCATCTTAATGTATGCAGGATATACAAAATTCTACTCTGCCGACTTTAATGATTCCACTTCCATACTTAGGATTAGAGATAGGCACGTAAATCAGGAGTAATTACGTGTGAGTGCAAACTCAACTAATATAATCTCAACTAATATATAATCTAAACGATAATTATGGCAAGGATTTTCTTGCAAATTCATGTAGTCAGGAAACTTCTGCTTTAAAAATATGTAGTTGTTTGGATTGTAATACAGTTTCTTTATTTTTAATGTAAATGTCAGTCATTTGTAGAAAAAATTAAAATTTTTACTAACCTTGCAGTTCATTTAAAAAAAACAAACCACATGAAATGACTGTTTTATGATTTTACATTAAATTTTTACAGTTGTTTTTTGTTCGTTAAAAAAATAAAAGAGTACAAAAGCACAAAAGACCTACATTGGTCGCGGTGCATAGTGCCTTCTGATCTAATCTAACCTTGTAGTTCATTTAAAAAAACAAACCTCATGAAATGACTGTTTTATGATTTTACATTCAATTTTTACAGTTGTTTTTTGTTAGTTAAAAAAATAAAAGAGTAAATGTTTGTTTATTTTTTACTAACATATGTGGTTAATTTTTACTACAATTGTTAGTCATTTTTTGAACATTAAAAATAAATGACAAATGTTAGTTGAATTTAACGAAATGTTAGTCGTCCTTTCTTCAAGTGAAATTTCATTTGTTTTTGACTACAATTGCTGTCGTCTTTACCTACATAATATCCTAAGTGTGTTTTTTTCTCGATAATCTAAAACTGATATAGACAAAATATTTATCCCTATCATTAAATTTAGAGCTAAATTGCATATTTTGGAAAAAATCATATTTTTGCATATTTTAACTTTTGTGCTTATTTTATTTTTTTCAAGTATTTTTTTTAGTTTGTTAAAAAAAAAATAATTTTTTTATCATTGTTTTATATTCAAACTGAGCTATCTACATTTTTTTTAGAAAATGAGTTCTTGATGTCAAAATATTCACTGACGTAGTTGTCATCTATGGTAATAATTTCAAGTTTAAAATATCATTCTTACACTATTTTTTTTTTGCTTAATTAGATTGAGCTATCTACAATAATGTTTATTTTTGAATTTAAATAGTACTTTTTGATTTTATAATTACTAAGTGATACAAACGTGTTTTTCGCTTTATAATAACTGTTTCGTTCCGAGATATTCGCGATGTAACCACGAAAATAATAATTATTTGAACGTAACTTACATAAAACATAATTATCAGCGATCGTCAAAAAATACTACCAGCCGGGCACACAGCTAGAAAACTAAATTCGAGTACGCTGAATTTATTGTATATAGCCACTTTTTAAAGATAGCACTCGTTTTCGAAATATTTGCGATTTTAAATTTTATGCAGAAATCGTCATTATTCAGTAAAATTTTTATAGCTTATGTCATAGCATTCATTGACTGAAAAGAACTTAGACAACATTTTTTCGTGTTAGTTGATTCTAACGAGGTTTTCCGTAATTTTTTCCTTAAGCTTTTTGTTGATATCGTTTCTTACACACAGAAAAGAGATTCGTTGCTGCAACCGAATTTTTTGCCAACCGAATTTTTGTTGTTGCATGTACCAATATAATATTTGTTTATATATTCAATTGGAACGACTAATATTTGGTGATAAACATAAACATATATAATTATCCCAGCCGAATGAGAAAAAATATGTTTGTGTATAGAATCAAATGTATTTAGTAAACCCAATCGAATTTATAAAAGAGGTACACCGTATCCATAAATTTTTTGAAGTTTTTTTTTTTTTATATAATTTGAAGTAAATCAATAATACAATACAGTTTGTTAAATACAAATATTAAAATTAAAAAAAATATAAAATTGTTTGCATACTTTGGCATAATTTTGAAAACTTATATAAAAAACTTATAGTTATTTAGAATCATTTTTCAGAATATCCTTAGAATATCATGTTTATTTGTACAACAAATTGTCAGAACCTGAAACACTTATGCAGGAAAAAATTACAGTATCTTTTTTATTTTCACTGTATCATTTATTTGGATTTTTAGTATGTAAAGTTTTAATAGCTTTAAATTTTTTCTGTGAGTGTATTTAAAATCCTGATGAAATACTGATGCTGCAGTTTATTCTACATGATAAAAATTAAAAGTTTTTAATAATATTTTAACAACAAAAGTCTTGAGAATATAATGTTTTCATATACATTTTTTTTTTATTGAAATTTGTGTTTTTTGTTGCTAAAAATTCTTGAAATCGAAAAATTTGTTTAGATTCTGCGAACTTTTTTGTTCAGAAAACTATATGATATATCTTTTGAATTTATGATTTATGAAAAGTGGCGGATTTTTAGAACTTATATTGATATCGTCTGATGATATCTTTTCTGATGATATTTTTTACATAAAAATACCACGAATTCGAAGAACTATTTTCTGTTTTGATTTTTGTCCAGATTCTGGGAGCTCTACATAATAAATCCTGCTACTGAATTATTTTATGAAAATCCAAATTAAGAGATCAAATATTCTGTTTATCCTTAAAAATAACGCAGGTTTTTGCATACTGATTATATATTTTCGCAAAAACACAAATTGTTTTTCCGTTTATGCAAAATCGAATTTAAATTTTGAAAGCTTTTGCTATTTCAAACCGTTTTTTATAGAGTATTATTAAAAACGACAAGAAAAATGCATTCTTGGAGCATATTTTAAAATTTGTTTTTTATAGCGATGTGGAATGCAACATTTTCCTTAGGAATCATTTTACACCCTTTTAGATTCAGCCGATATTGAATGTAGATGAAATAGAAAAACAGTGCCTTTGTTTTGTAAGGAGCCTTCAGAATCTTTGGTATTTGTTTTGAACAAATGTTTATAACATTTTTATGGACAAAATCTTGCAATAAAAAGTATACCATCTTAACAATTTGTATCCTTCTGCTTTATCTTCTGTTGAAGGCTACAACGATATTCTTCTGTTTGAGATGTAAAAATAAGCAAATTTAAAATAACAATTGCACACGCTAATTAATAGATATTACCTTTTTGGATTGTCTTTCATAATTTGATTTATATAATTTTTTTGTTTAAAAAAAATTCTTTATAATAATTTTTTTGTTTTGTTTCAAAAAATAATGTTTTTTTTTAATTTTAGATTTTTTTGACAACTTATTCAAAACAAATTTACATTTTGTTTAAACAATAGGTGTTAAAAATGAGTTTTTAATTAGGATTGAAAACAATTAGGTGTTTATAAAAAAATGTATACCGACAATTTATATACTCAACTACAAACGCAAAATTAAAATTTTTAAAACAAATAAATTATTGTAAATACAATTTGATGATTGCTGCCACTAAATAATAATTACAATATTTAAAATTATTTTTACATGTGTTCGTCGGAACAACAATCGCTTTTGGCTATTGCACCAACTTTTAGTAATGTGTATTTTCTTTTTATAATTTGGATGTTTTTTTAGTTTCGGATATAACAATATTATGATAACAATAATATTTTATGATAATCAACTGAATTTATGTAACTATAAACGAAATCCAACTGAGTATTTCCCTGTGTGTATTTTTTTTTTTTTTTTTATTAATTAATAATCATATAATTACAAATTATATACTATTACCCTAACCGAGCACTAGCTACTATGGCCTTCGGCGCGCTGTAGCGAAAACAGACCACTGCCTCTGGTGGGAATCGAACCCACGACCCCCGCATTGATAAGCCAGCACGCTACCAACTAGCCTACCGGGGCGCACCTTTTAAAATATTATTTCTTATCATGTTAAACGCACTGTAAAAATTATAATCAAAATTCTAAGAAAATGCGCGAATAGAGTTAAATTTGCTTATATTCAATAAATTACCCGAATTCCAAAAAAAAATCGTTTTTATTACAATTTAAAATTGAACTAATATCGCGAATAGCGGGGAAAACAAGCTCTAACTTTTGAAAACGCCTAGCATCATCGCATTTATCATACTCGACTTAACAATAATTGCGTTTTCCCAGTTGAATATTTACAAAACGCACATTACAGCTTCCATGGTACATATCTGTATATATTCAGCATCACTTCCGTTATTATCACACAAACCGTTAATTAAATCCAGACCAACAAAAAAAAAAAAATATTAACTTATTTATAATATTAATGAAAGTAATTCGAATAGTTTATATAATCATGTTGATAAATTTCAAACAAAACTATGGAGCTATCCACATTAAGGGCAGTTCATATTATGAATTATTAAAAAAAATTCATAATATGAACTTCAGTAGAAGTTTTTAATTAATACTGTAGAAGGTCGATTTCCAAATATTTTTAATTTGAGCAAATTTAACAGTTTTTTCACTCTCCTAAACATTTGCATGAAAAAGGATAGCTCCTTTTAAATATAAAACAACAATATACACTTTTAAACTTTCTTTTAAGAAAAACCATTTTAAAATTTTAAAATCTTGCTGATCCAAAGAAAAGCGTTTGGTTTTGTTCTTATTGAAAATACAGATGTCATATTAAATTTTTTTATTATATTTTTTATATTTTTTAGCTTTGACTTCGCGTGCTATTACGTGCATATTTTTTCATAATTAAGTCCATGCTTTTAATTTTTATCTGGATGTTATAAGCGCATATTATCCTTTTTTAATTGCCCAATTATACACAAAACAGCCCAAACAACAATTTACACACAATATTGAGTACGAGATCGCATTTGGGTTAATGCGGTAAAGTACATATACATACATATTTCGAGGTATTATTTACCGCGGTAATGCAAACAGACCAAATACACTCCCGTTCTGAAAACTTTGTGTAAATTTGTTGTTGCTTAGGCGGTTTCGAGGTAGAAAACATTAGAGGTTGCTTACATCACAAAGTAAAAAATAAATTTTAAGTAAAAAACTTTTTTGGATGTGAAAGAATTTTTTGCGTTGAAAGAAATTTTTTTTGGATTACACATTTTGTGACAGAAGAACTAATAAGTCGTCAAAAACAAATTTGAGATAAAAAATTGTTTGAATATAAAATTCTATTCACCACTAGACGTTTGGTAAACAAAAACATATAACAAAATATTTAATATAGCAAACGCTTTTATGAAATTGTACTAAAATACACAAATTTGTATGGAGAATTTAGAGGTACCGGCCAAGGTTATCAGATCTATTTTGTCGTGTTTCGCCAAACAGAGCTATGAAAATCGCCAAAAACACTTTTTTAGTTCATGGTCGAAGTGTATCACTAAAAAAAAATACATTTCGACTTGTTAATACAAATACATCGCAATCTATGTATATCTTATTAAAAAAAAAATTTTGTATGTTTTGTTTTTCTCAAGCATTTACCAAAAAAGATTTTAAAAATTTTTTTTGTACCACTTCTTAAAATGAGGCATACACTAACATCCTGTTTTTATATGACGTTTTTCTTCACGCGAACGAAAAAAACAATGACAAAATACATGCAATACAAAAACAAAATACATCTAGTCATTCATTCGTATAGCGGCGAACGTCTTGTAAAAACCAGTGCTCATAAAGACTATTCAATTGACTAGCACAATAATGTGCTAGTGTGCGTAAAATTTACCCACATTAACACAGTATTGTGCAAGCCACTTGTATTCACTATTGGCCGCATAACTCTACTATCACTAAATGTATACTACTAGACGTATGAGTTATTTTATTATTAAATTAGTATCAATCATACGACTAGTACTTTTCTTTACCTCTACTGACACAAAATGTGTACTACTAGTCGTATGAGCAATTTTTTTTTTTTTTTAATATTTATGACTTAAACAAATATTGTTTCTTATTTGATTGAATCTATATTAATTTCATCTTAGGGACATAGTCAAAATAGGCAAAAACATTTTTTCATTTTCATAAAACTTGATGAAAAATTAAATTTTATTATATAGTTGAAGGAAGAAAAAAATAACTAGCTGAAATAAGTTTCTTTGAAAATTTCAAGAGTTCCATTAACGATAAGAAAATATTTATTAATATTCAGGAATATTACATTTTTATAAGTTTTATGTAGCCAACAGCAAGACTATTCAGTAGAAGTGAGTATGATTTTTATTTTTTTTTTGCAAATAAATCACACCCATCATTTTGATTTCCGTTGCTGATAATATAAAGACTTATTCTTACATTTACAATTTTTTTTTTTTTTTGTAATAAAAAACTATGTGATTCTTGTCACTAAAGAATACCATTAGTTCCTGCTGACCACACCTAAAAGTGTAACTTTTACTGTCAACAACAATAAACATTTTTCTTGCATAAAATGCTTTTAAAATATATATTTTATTTTATGTAATAAAATAATTACCAAAGGACTAAAATTGAAAAAAGAAGACTCAAAACACACCTTATCCATATACTAACAGAGAAGGAGCCCTAAGTGAAGGTCTCAGATTTTACTGAAATGTTCAAATTTATAAAAATTAAAAAAAAAATTTAAAAACTACATTTATGCTAACTAGAATCAAAAACTTTTAGTTTTTGATTATAAATTTGTATGGAATTTGACAAGTAAATACAAGTAGTTTTAAAAGCTGTATTGTATTGTGTCTAAGTCTTCTGTTTTGATTTTATAATTGTAATTCTATTAGTATTAAATCCACCCCTATTCTGTGCTCGCGAAGGAAAAGCCTATTTTTTTTTTGTACACAAGTTCTTGAAAACTTGTTAAAGCCACGTTTCGAAAAAATTCAAACTAGCTTAAGAAGTGCCTAATTACACTTGATGGGGGTTCATTTAACACTTCTGGCCTGTTTAAAATTATACCCCATCTGTTATGCTTGTTGGGTCAAATTGATCAAATTTTAAAATCATTAAGATGTTTACTAGCTTTAAGCAATTATTAAAAAAATAAATCCATCGTTGCTTCAAAAAATTATTTCTGCGATAGAAAAACACAATATTAGATATTTTTCTCAGGGACCGTAAATAATGATTATTGCTCGTTTTTTTGAATCAAAAAATCAATCACTTAGAAGAGACATAAAAAAAAAATTATTGCACCATTATTATTATTTTTGACAATCTTTGCATATCCGTCATGATTTTTAAATTTTTGATTTTTAAAGTTTTCTTCAATGGTAATGATTATTTTTGAGTAATAATAAAAAAAATCAGCAATAATCATTATTTTTGAGCAAAAAAAATAAAACTCAAAAATAATCATTATTTAAGATTTTTATTTTTTTCGCTCAAAATAAAACTCACTTTCAATGTGTGGGATGGACATATCTCAGGAAGTAGGAGGAGCTTATCGAAGATTATGGTATCAATCTCTTCTTTGGAAGATTCTCTAGCAGATTAATGCATCAATCATATTTGTGGGTGAGGTTTAAGGAATTAATTTTTAATTGCAAAATAGGGGTTTTTTTTGCCGTATTTTGTGAAAGTAACAATGTGTGGGATGGACATATCTCAGGAAGGAGGAGGAGTTTATCCAAGATTATGGTATCAATCTCTTCTTTGGAAGATTCTCTAGCACATTAATGCATCAATCATATTTGTGGGTGGGGTTTAAGGGGTTAATTATTAATTTCAAAATAGGGCTTTTTTGCCGTAAAGTCAAAATTTGGAAGCTCGATTTTCACCGTAGACGTATGTTCTAGTGGACTTTTTTGCTCAGTACAATCCCAAGAATCAGAAACGCGAAGCGCCCATTAAGATTTTTTTTCCTTCCATACTAATCGCCCCACCCTAATATGTATATATACATGAAAGTGAGTTTTATTTTAAGCGAAACAAATTAAATTCATAAATAATGATTATTTTTGAGTTTTATTTTTTTTGCTCAAAAATAATGATTATTGCTGATTTTTTTTATTATTACTCAAAAATAATCATTACCATTGAAGAAAAACTCATAACATAATCATTATTGTGTAATTTTTATTATAAAACTCATAATGATTACGGTCCCTGATTTTTCTAAAAATTATAATTTAGAATTCGGACTACCATAGCAACCCTGATAGTCATTTCATTATATACTCCATAGATATAACTTTGTTATATCTACGAATTTTTTCACAAAAAAAAAAATAACTTTTTGTACATTTAGAATACTATGTAGGTAAAGGCCACTGCAAATGTAGTTAAAAACAAATGAAATTTTCATTTCTGTTTATTCAACTAACATTGTTTTTTACTGTTCAAAAAATTAACCATTATTGTAGTAAAAATTATCCAACATTTATTTTTTAATGAAAAAAACTACTGTACAAAATTAATGCAAAATCATAATACAGTAATTTGATGTGGTTTGTTTTTTTTTTTAATGAACTACATACATATGGAGTCAAAAATGAAATTTCTTCTACAAATTACTGTTTTTTCATTAAAAAATAAGGATATTGTATTATAACTCAAATAACTACAAATATTTACAACAGAAGTTCACTGAATGTAATTATTTTTTTTTTAATATAATTACAATACCAAAATAAAATAGGTGATAATAGTAAAAAATAGTAAAACTATAAAGGAAACAAATATCAATTCTTAGGATGACAAAAATTTGCCACACCATTTTTGTTGTTGTTTTTTTTTTTTTTTAAAAGCACTAAGACTTTTGCAGAATAATGGGATTTGGAACAAATTTAAAAGTAAAAGAAAAAGTAATTCGAACATACACTTTAATTTTGGCTCCCTCCGAATGCCATTAGATTAAATATGGTAATTACAAATTTGGAATCTTCAGCGAAATTAGTCGCTTAAATTTTTTTGCTAACATCAATTATTATTAGAAAACTTAACAAAAAATACACAAAAATATACAAACTTTATTAAATCCTCATAAAGCATACAAGCGATCAAAATTATAAGCTCTACATGGGAGTAAAACGTCGCTCGCTCGCTCAAAATGTGATTTTTCTACAGATTCGAATTTTTAATGAGAATTTATGACATGAATTTATATAAAAAGATTACAATTTATCAACCCTGATCAAAAAATTTAAAGTCGAGACAAACTTATTGTTAGTTGTAAAAATATTAAAATATAATATTGGGTCAAAATAACGCAAACATAGCAGGTTTATGTATAAACCCGTTCATCGTTCATAGAGGAAAACCAAATAAGTTTTTTAACAATATTTTTTTTACATTCAAAGGTGAGAATCGAATTATATATGAACAAATATGATCATATATGAACTTATATATTACCATATATGGATATAGCTGGTCATATATGTCGATATAAAGTTTAATCATATGTGGAATCGAATCATATATGATTCGATTTTCACCTGCCCGAGTAAAAAAAATTATATATAAAAATATATTCTTTAATATAAAAATATATGTTTTCAAAATGTTTTTAACATAAATGTATAAGCATATCCAATCTTATATAAAAAAAACTATTCTGAAGTTTATATATGATAATACATGGTTGATAAATTTGATTGGAATTTTATATACTACACTCATAATAATCCATGCATAAAAATACGAAATTATTGTCAAAACTACAAAAATTTTCGTAAAATGTACAAATTTACGTTTATTTTACAAAAAATTTGGTTATTTTGACATATTTTCGTAATTTTACGCATGTATTATTATCAGTGCCCAATACATAAGCATATATAACACAAAATTAAAATCGTTTTCTGTCATTTGAGACATAATTATATATAATCCAAATTTGTGAACATTTTCTTTCTTATTTCGTAATAAATATTTTAGGGAACTGACTTAATGAAGTTTTCCATGAACAATTCCAGCTAAAACCCTGTATTGGTCTTCAAACGTTCCCGATCATTTGACAACACTATATTTACGGCAATCGGACATATACCTAGATTTACTAAGCCGGCCATTTTGACCGGTACATAAAAATTGCATTTATTTCTTAAAAATATTAACCTATTTTATATAAAATCAAAATATTGTTGTAAAATATATTATTTATTTAATCATTTCCATAAAAAATATTTTTTTTAACCCTAACATGCGCACAATAAGTGAAAGAATATAAAATATAAAAACAAACCTCAAAATTTTGTTTTAAATTTGGAAAATTGTTTGAATGTATTTGTATTGTAAAAACTTCGTTTTAAATATTTTGTATATTACGGATTAAGCAAAAATTTTGTTTAAAAATAAGCTGATTTTAACAAAAAAAAAAAAAAAACATTTTGAAAATTACGATAGTAAGGCCTATTTTTTTGTAATTAAATTAAAATTAACAATTGAATAAGGGTATAGCGACATCGTGTAAAGAAATATTGCTAAAAATTTTCATTCGTTTTTGAGAAAAAAATTATGAGAAAAAAGGTATTTCAATCGAAGAAAACTGAAAAAGGCACCTTTAAAGCTCAAATATAGTAAAAAAAAAGATTTTAAGCACAAAAATCAAAAAATAGCAAAAATGAGTAAAAATGGCAAACACAAGCAAAAATTTCAAATTTATATTTTCTGTTATCTCGGTGTATCTTTCAATTTCTAGAAATTTGGATTATTATGTATCTATTTGTACCTAATTATATCAAATGAAATATAATTGAATGTAATCAGATCGGGACAAAACTCGGATAAAATTGGATACATTCTTATTAAATTGTATGTAAGTAAATATAATTATATCCAAAGTGATATAATTTAATATAACCATTTTTCGGATCAATTTATATCACATTGTATGTGAGGAAAATATCTCCTCATATATAATTTTATATAAACTTTTCTACTCGTGTGTATTATTAATATTGTCCATGAAATAAATATAATACAACTTAATATTACTGGAAACCTGCAG
This sequence comes from Delia radicum, assembly GCA_021234595.1. Taxonomy (NCBI): domain Eukaryota; kingdom Metazoa; phylum Arthropoda; class Insecta; order Diptera; family Anthomyiidae; genus Delia; species Delia radicum. Next base: position 182,836,759 of record CM037851.1, on the reverse strand, counting down.
TTTTCAGTATAGTTTTGTAACTTTGTTTTTCAAAATTGGTTAATTATGACCCAAACAGGACAGAAGAGTTAAATGTTTATATTCCCGATGAAAAAAGTTCTGATATAGGTATATATAATCATAAATATAATTCCACATCACATTATATCTTAGCTGATCTGAAAAAAATCGCATACACAACCTTATCTCATGGGATCTCATTTTGATTTATTTTGGGATCTCATTTTGTCTGGTATTGTTTTATAAGAGTGCTGCTATTTAATATAGGAATAATAACCATGTATATCGAATTTGTTTTTAGGGCAGATTTTTACAAGCAGATTGTTAATACCGTTCATATGTTTTGTTAATAAAATAACAAAAAATACTGTTTAATATAAGTCCACTACAAAATACGAAATACCGAATACCGACAAAAAGCATTTTCTGGCCGAAGTCTGTGGTCGGACACTATTCATTGAAATTGTTAAATATATTCTCTGCACACGTTTTGCACAACTAACACACAATTTTTATTATTTTTTATAGAAAAATAGGCATTTAAAATACCACTAAAACCTGTATCTCTTAAGTTCAGGTTGCAATTAAAATTTAAGATAACAAATAAATGGGCTTGAGCGCCTTGCATCCTCTTTAGCCTATAAGCTCGTTAGTCAAATTTAAAAAAAATATTAAAAGTGACTTTTAACAGAAAACTAAGAAAAATTCAATAAAAAGATGCAAAATAAGTAAAAATATGCATTTAAAGTAACATATGTAAAACTATGCAATAAACATATGCATTTAAAGCAAACTATGCTAAAATAAGCATCGATGCAATTTAAACGCAAACTCTTTGATTCGCAAAGATATTTTGTTGAGCCTGTTCCCAGACTTAATGGAAAAAACATCCAATTGCATGAATTTCAGGTTCCAGATAATTATATATGGAAATATATATGATTTGATATATAGCTACGATATATCAATTATATATGATAATATGAAAAGGATACACTTTTATATAACATAAGATATAATGATATTTAACGCTATAGTTATTAGAAATTTTCGTAAAAATTAGTATGAGATGTTATACATTGTAACATATGGCCACATATATAATTAGATACAATTATATAAAGTTATAAACTTTTTTCGTCGGGTTCTTATTAAATATACTATTTACCCCTTTAAATAGGGAAATAAAATGAGAAAATTTGTACAGTCTTAGACTTTTGTTTGTTACAGATTTTTTCTAATTTCCAGTTAGGATACTATCCCTATAAGTTCTTACAACTAGTATTTACATACATGCTCGCATATAATTTTTATATTAAAATCTTTAGCTTAAAATCCCTAAATGTTCATGTGTACATAAAGAGAATACAAGAGTAGTAACTCTGAATAAATAAAATAAAGAAAAATATCTAAACATCAACACAGTATATTAAAGAACATATTATGAAAAAAAAACAAGAATCTTAATTAAAAGACACGTTATGCTATTTATTACCTTTGTGACGCAACAGGCTCATATATTTAAATGTAGTAGACACATTAAGTTCCATTTTTTCTTTAACGTTATTAGAATGGCACAAAAAATCCCAAAGGAACTAAAGAAAGCTTGTTTTTATTTTTTGAAAGCAATAAAAAAAACTTCCTTTAATGTACCTCTTTGTAGCAATACTTAGCCTGGTCGTAATCAACAACGGTATAAAGCTAATCATTAATAATTTAATATGCTGTAGTAAGAAATTAGGATGGGAAATGTTTTAGCAATGTTGCCAGAGAATTTTTCTTATATCACAGTTTGAGACCCACAGATAATTCTTATATGAAGGAACCGCATTTGCTGCAAATGGAATATTTTGGTTAACAATTGAATTCGTTGACAAATTAATGGTTTGGTTTTGGATAGCGAGCTTTTCGGCTTTGACAAAAGAAAATTAGTTGAGACATCAAAAATTCAGTTGCCTCAAATAAAAAAAAAAAATATTTAGTCACAACAGATAAATTTTGTTGCTACAATTCAACCTTGGCGTTTATGTTTTTTCATAAGGGAATGCTACCCAATATGGCCACACACCTGGTAAAAAGACAAGTGGAATATTTAAAATTCAAATATATCTTATAGGCCAACTTCTTGAACATTTCTTGGTCATAGATCATTTTAATTTGGCAACTAATTTTATAAAGTTATGTAATATTTTTCAAAACAACTCAAAAGGTCCAAATTTTGGGAACATTTAGGGTACAAGTGGACCTAAATTAAAAAAAAAAATCTAAAAGCATTTAAAATTGTTAGAAAATGACGTAAAGTCGACAAAATTTTTTAACGAAATTAAAATTTATTTGAATTTTGGTTTTTAACACGTTTTATGTATCGTTTTAAAGCTGTTTTTGGGGTTACCAAACGAAATGCCAACTTTTTTAATTGCGGTTAACAAACAATATATTTTTTTGGTGTGAAACATGTTGAAAAATTTTCCAAAACAGACAACAAAAGTTAAAGGGATGCCTAGAGCATTTAAAAAAGACTAAAACATTGGGGAAAAAATAATAAAAATTAATATCTAAGGTCCACTTTAGGAAACATTATGAAAATGTAACTATTCACGTTTTTGTTTTATTTATTATATTTTTTTTATGGAATCAATTAGTTTTATTAAAATTGTGAATAAAATTCTTACCGTTTACAGAAATTAAACTTGGAAAATTCTTTAAAGCTTGTTTTTATTCACTTTTTATGTTTACGCAAAATTACACTTTATATTGCGATTTATTGTAAAGATGCAATAAAATCAACAAAACTTTTTTAAATAATGATAGCAGAAATTAAACTCGATGACAATTGAGTTTAATTTCCTGCAACAATACAAATTTAGCCAAAACTCGATTTGTATCCCAAGTTATTTTAAAAGATTTGTCATATTTGTGGCGATTGTTCTAAAATTATTGAATAGCCCGTTTAGAATGCAAAGTTTATCTTCTGAGTTAAAAGATTAACTTTGTCAGTTAAAAATATCAATGTGCCACCGATAGCGATCCGGTATACAATGACCACGAAATACGTCGGAGTTTGCAAAGATTTTGTAGACAGCGAAAAGCGCCATTATAACGAAAACAGGGTTGCACACTATTAGTAGTGTAAATATTCGCAGTTTCGTTTAAAAATAGTAAGCACATTAAAAGTTGTTGCTGAGTGTTCGTTTAAACAGACAAATTTAGATTAACTTTTCTGTGAAAATTTGGCAAATGTGTCAGCGGTACTACTACCGCTTTTAGATTAGAATTCGATACTACTCCCGCTTTTAATTATGTAAGGTGTATATTAAAAAATTTTAACCGTTGACGGCGTTTAAGACATATATGCCCACACAGTTTATTATGGATGAAGTTAAAATAAATATTTTTGACGATACTTTTCTTTAGATATATTAGGCCAATAAGCACGATTACGTCAACAAATAAAAAAATCTAGAAGTTTAATTTCGGTCTTCAGAGGCTTAATGATTATAGTTCTCCATTATTTTTCATTATCTAATACCATACAAAATTTGAAAATAAAATGTTAATATTTGCAGCCAAACTATCATATGGCAACCATTATAATATAAATTAATTTTTAATTTCAATAGCAGGATTCATGTAATGTGGTATACAGGGTAAACATAGTATTTTTATAACATTAGTGTCATAAATGTTTTGCCAGCCCTGGAAAGTTTATTAAACAAATTTTTTGTATTTTTATTTGGATGTTTCAAACATTTAAACAAAATAAAAAAAAAAAAATGTTTGACTTTTTACAATAATAGGAATATTTTTCGAAAGAAATAAACTTGAAATTTTAAAAGAAACGATGGTACTGTTGTTAATTTCCGTGCCTACAAATACACTTTGTATACTTATGCGCCAAATACAAACCGTATTATGAGTGTCCCCAATATTTAAACAAAAACGTTTATCTTATTAGTTCATAAGCTACAACATTTTGTATTAAAGAATAACATAAAATACAAAGATTAAATTTAGAAAAAAAACTACATGTCAAATGTTGGCCAACACAAATAATATATCTACTTAAACGTCTTACAAATCTCAAAGCTCTTAAAACATCAAAACGTACACCTGACACATTTCATTCACTAAATTTGAAAAGATCTCATTGTTCTTTTTTGACTAAAAAATCCATAAGGGAAGTTTTTAAAATATAATTTTAATATATTTTTCATGCAAACAAACCCAGTTAAGAGTACTTTCATATCCCCAAAAGACCACTATCTTTACGCATAAATTTTTTGATTAATTATTTTGCCGCTGTTAAATGTACTGCATGTACATGAAATAAGACGACTACCGAATACCGCGCACCAGTACAATGTAATATTATGTTAAGCCTCATTTGTTTTAATATTTAAGAGGCACGCACGACCTGTATTTGTTCTTAGGTCTCTATGGTCTTAAAGTAGCTATAATGCTAATTATTTGTATTTTAATTTTAACATTTTTATGTTTTTTTTTTTTTTAACTTTCATGAGTCATTCGTCAAATAAAATGTTTATTTTTTTGTTGTTTATTTTCAGTTGTTGCTTTTAATACAAAAAAATGCTGAACTTCAGATAAAACAGAATTGTTAATGGTGCTTATTAAGTACAAAATTGTGTTCATTAGTTAAAACCATGTTGACTTTTCCCTTAAAAACAAAAAAAAAAAAAACAAAAAATTTAAAACAAATTTGGCATATTAATTTTCTTTACATATTAATGAAAAATTATGCTAATGATAATAAAGTAGATTATAATATCGAGATAGTTTTGGTAAAAAATAGACTAAAGTAATTTTTATAAATATGACCTACTTCAAAACATTTCGACACCTGATGAAGCAAATTTTCAAGTGAAACCAAAATTTTTTGAATTTTTAAACATTCGCAGTTTTTTCCATAAGGTTTTTGCGCCGTTTAATGGAATTGAGTTTCGAGAATGGTATTTAAAAAATGGTATAATTTTATACAGTTTGAGGTATACCAAGTTGATGTCAGCGCACCAAGAGCGGGATACAAACATCATAAGGAAGTGGTGAACATTTTTGAAAAATCTATTTTTTATGCGTCTGACATTCACAATTATATTTGAAATTGCGCAGGAGCGGATCCAGGCTTAAAAGAACTAAAAAATATAATACTACACAGAATAACTTTAAAATAACAGGGTTTGTACTTTGAAGTCATTGTTAAATTATATGCACAAACCAATCAAATTATTTTTGGTTGCCCTAGAATTTTGGAAAAATTTAAACTGCCAATTTTGCACAAAAATGGCATGCCAGTTTCAAAAAATTCAACGAATAAAAGTTGATTTAAGGTTTTTCGTAAAATATTTTTAATAAAAAAATAATAATGAAGGAATTAACAATTAAAGTGCTAAAGTGTTATCGTAGTAGGCTTGCCACATCCCAAAACCCATCCAGCTTGACACTAAGCTCAAATGAGCTTGATTTCAAACAAATATCTTGACAAATAATATTACTCATATATAAAACAGCTAAATTTTATTAAAAAAAAACAATAAAAACATAAAAGTTATAGAAAACCTTTAAAACAAAAAACGTAACAATTACAATTCAGTCTCTGTCAATTAATAACATCTTACAAGTAATTTAAATCCTAGTAATGCTTTATGTTAATTTTTCCATATACTTTGTACTTCTAGTAACAGACTTAACTAGTTCTGTTCCTTTGGACGTTAATAAAAATTTTTCAAAATTTTCAAAATTTTTACAATTTTCATTAAAAATTTTGTCTTATTAATAGTTCAAATCAAGCCAATGTGGGGAAATTGCAAGTGGGGTTTGGTGGTTAAACAATTGATGATACATTTTTTTAATAAAAATAAACTTTAAATGTGAACAAGTGTTTAAGCTTGACAAAATATATTTTATCTTGACACCTGACAACACCTAAAAAATCTTGACAATCAAGCTCATTCCAGGCCATGTGACAACCCTATATCGTAGTCAATTAGTTTTAAATTTCCGTTGCTTTAAATAAAAGTCTTTCGAAATTTAATTTCTACAAACATTTAAAAATTTTAGCATATTTTTCAATTTTCCTGAAACTTGTGCACAAATGTTGGGTTTCATCTAAAATTTATACATTTTTTTAACAAAAAGTCTTAAAAATTTTCAAAAATGGCTTGTTTTGGCAAGGAAGCGTAATGGAATTCTTATAATATAATTGGAAAAGTGGAAATATTCCAAAAATATAAAATTTCATTTATATGACCCAAAAGATTATTGAGATTTTTTTTCAAACTTTTTTGTTTTGAACCGGGGTATTGGTTGATGAAGTGGATTTTTTATAAATCACGAAATTTTTTTTCCAGCATACTGAGAAATTATTCGGCGTAAAAATTATTTGGTTAATGACAGTTTAATGACTTTAAAATTTAAAAAATTTAAATTTTCAGAAATAGGTAGTACACTGTAATTAATTTCTGTTGAAATTTACCCAACTTATGCCCATAATTTCAAGCAATAAATACCTACCGGTGCTTAGATACCTACCCGATTTTGTTCGTGTACACGGTAGGTATCTAAGCACCAGTAGGTATATATTGCTTGAAATTACGGCCATTATAGTAGGAAACTATACTCCTACTATAAGTTGGGTAAATTTACTCTATGAAAAAAAATACACACATTACGTGTAAGTTGGTCAACAAAAAGTGTGTAAATGTACTATGCAAGTGCGTAAAAATGAAATGAAATTTAGAAATAAACGAATAATTTTACTGAATTTTTGGGTAAAAAAACATGCTTTACTTGTAAATATACGATTAAAATGCGTAAAAAGACATTTTTATATGCGTAAAAACCCCCTAAAAATGCGTATCTTTACCTTGCGGTAAGAAAGAATAACAGCCCAAAAAATTTTTTAAATAAAACAAAAATTTAATTTTTAGAAAGAGTTTTATTAATATTCTGTATAATAATAAATTTAATAATAAATATTTGTATATAAGTGGTTGTACATATGGGCATTTCCATAGTAACACATGTGACAGTCGTACGTTTCAATGAGATGCTAAACTACGAAACCCTTATTTTATTTTTTACTTCTTTATATTTTTTTGTAGGACGTAAGTAACTCTTTATTTAGTAAAAGATTTGAAAACAATCGAACAACATACTTGAAAGTTATAAGCAATTAAAGGCGGTTACGTCATGTGACAAAAATAGAAGTAGGTTTTTTCTTTTTGCACAAAAACGCAAAACTCTGCGAATTGCTCAGGACTTTTTTGATAAAACTTTTTTATAGTAATAATTAGAATATATTTAGTTATTTTACAACTTTTCGAATTACAAAATTTTTTATTTTTTTTTCTTACAGCCCATAATGTGGTACGTCATGTGACGAGTCGTCACGTGACATAAATTTCCTTTCTAATAAATTTTACAAAAATACTTTTTTTATGTATTAAATAAAAACAAAATAAGAAATTTATTTGCTGGATTTATTTTTTTAAGTAAAAAATGGGAATTAACTTAAATTAACATAATTATAACTCAAATGTATGAAATTCTAAGAATAGCAACGATTTTTATCGAGGTTGGTTACCGAATCAGTCGGTAAGGGTAACGGTATAATTTTTTGGTTTTTGTGTTGGTAAAGGTATTTAGCATTGTTTTGATAATGGTACATCGATCCATAATTTGTTGTCGTTTTTTTAAGGTACTGGGCAAAGACTTTTCAACCTTTTTTAATGCTTTTCCTAATGTTTGCTTACAGGTATACTCATTACACGTGATGCTGATGTTCGATTCTTGATTTTTCTTTTTTGTGGGACATGTTTGCTGCCTTATTCGGTCTTTTTCTCTTCTTTCCTCCAATATTTTTTTATTAGTTTCTTCCAATTCCAAACGTTTTTTTCTGTACTTTTGTCCTCGCTCTTTATGTTTTCTACGGCAAATTTCCAACTTAAGTGGGTCAGTTTTTAATTTTTCTCTGTGCCGTTGAGCCTTTTTCTTATTCCTATCAGCTAAAGTTTCCATCTACTTCAAAAAATATATAATTTAAGATAACAATATTTCACTATGCAAGATGTTGCACTTACGATAATTTGTTCCAGGTTACGCCCGTGACAAACTTTGAATTAATATAAAAAATTTAATTTCTTTATTATTTCCGATTTTTTTTTGTAATTTAATTTGCCAAACTTAACTGATTTTACATTTAAACTTTAATGCGCTTACTATCAACAATATAGATATACATAGAATAAATTGTGTTTTGCAGTTACGCATGTGACATTAGAACGTCATTGAAAGTAAATCGAAAATTCAATGTTTACTGATCTTAATTTACACCTTTTGTATTTTTTTTAGTTAATTGTTGTTGTAACAAATATATTGATATAAGAGTGAATCTGCATCATCGCTTCTACAGAAGAAATTATTAAAGAGAAAATTTTATTAAAAATGATAAAAAGGTGACCAAATCAGGAACGCAACTTTGAAGTCAGTTTAATCATCATGATAAATTAAATGGGATTTGGGCTCATTAATATAATAAAATATAACTATTTTTCTTTAACAATACAAGTCAGAAAATTTTTTGGGAAACTTTTAATTGTTTGGTCGTGGTTGACTTTTCTGTGGAAATGCCCATATACAGATTGTGCATCAAAGATTGAATTCTGTTTTGAAAAAATCAAATCGGATTTTTTTAAATCGAATGATTTCTTAATCAATTGCAGAGAATTCATTCTTAGGAATTCACCAGTGGGAAAATCAATCAATTTAGCTCATTCGATATTATCAATTATTGAATTCAATCATTGGGATTTCAATCGTTGGGAATTCATTCATCATTAAATGAAAAAATCCCCAAAAAAGCAATCTCCAAAATTTAAAAAAACGGCAAAAATGTAAAAAATCACTTAAGTTGAAAAAATCTCCAAAATTTAAAAAAATCTGCAAAATTAAAAAAAATCACTAAAATTTGCCAAAATTGAATAATCGCCAAAATTAAAAAAATTGTCAAAAATAAAAAATATCGCCAAAATGAAAAAAACTTCAAAAGTAAAAAATCGCGAAAATTTAAAAAAATCACCAAAATTGATAAAAAAAAAATAGCTCAAATTGGATGAAGTTGTCCCTGTTATTTATTTATCTCTGTTAGTTTTTGAAACATAGGCGATGTTTCAAATAAATATTCTTTTTTATCTGCGATGCTTACTTTTCGAGAAAAAAGCGATTTACTAATCCAGCCAATCAAATCGAAATTTAGGATCGTTGTAGGGGTAATGGGGTTGAGTTTTGAACATTTCAAAATTGACTAAGTAAAAACCGTCCATAACTCAAAAAATAAACGAGCTACTAGAAAAATGTTTGCACCGGTGTTCAAAACTCAACTCCAATACCGGTTCTAAATTTCGACCTGATTGGCTAGGTTCTTAGATCGCGTTTTTCTTGAAAACATCGCCTGAGTTTCGAAAACTAAGAAAGATACATTTACAACCATTTTAAGTTTCTCGGCAATATTTTTCGTTTTTACAATTTAAGCTTTCTTTCCAATTTGAACATTTTTTTTCATTTTTGGCCATTTTTTTTCTTTTTCGATTTTTTTAATTTTAACGATTTTTTTTAATTTTTGCAGACTTTCTTTTAATTTTAGGGATTTTTCTAATTTTTTGTGATTTTTTTAAATAGTAGCGATTTTTTTTATTTTTGGCTATTTTCTTTAAATTTCAGCGTTTTTTCAAATTTGTAATTTTTTTTTTAATTTTAGCGATTTTTTTTTTATTATTTTAACGTTGTTTTTATATTTTAAAGATTTTTTCAATTTTAGCGATTTTTTAAATTTTGGAAATTTTTTTCAATACTGGCGATATCGAATGAAGAATTTTATTCTTTAAAGCTCTGTATAATTTGAAAATGTTTTTCCACAATTAGTCTGCAAACACTTGGAAATAAACCATAAACTAAACACTATCACAAATACAGCAGTTTTACATTTTTTTTTTTTCATTAAAATTCTCAATAAATTTAATTTTTTAGATTTTTTTTGGCTTTATTTAATTTGTTTAATTTTTTTTCAATTTAAAAATGTCAAAGTATTTATTACTATTATAAGTTAGTATATTTACAAACTTTGTGCGTACAAGTTTTATTTAACAAAATAATACTACTTTTAGGCATAATGTGTTTAATTGTAAACACATAATTGGTAAAAATACTGTAAGTGGGTATTATTGTATATAAAAGTGTGCGCAAAATAGTTTTACGCATTTTTATGTATAAATTTACCGAATTTGCGTAATAATACATGAAAGTTTACTCGTTTTATAGTAGTAAATTTACAATCATTTTTTAGAGCGTAAATGGACGTGCAAAAAATGTTGCTAAATGGTCTTTAAAATGCCTTTTATTCATTTTAAAAAAGGTATTACTCAAACCAAATTAGTTTTCTATTCCTATATCACATGAAATCTGAACAATAATTATGTAAATTTCATAATAATGGAAGATCATATGAAAGGTATTTTAAAGACCTATCTAAAAAATTTATTTCACGCCCATACATTACCTGCAGGATAGAAGTTTGAATTTGGAAAATATTGAATTTTTACATTTAAGATTTTCAAAATAACTAATGGTTGGAGCTCCGAATAATTTTGTTGAGTGGCCTCAAACTCTTGAGCAGTCATTTAACCGGTTTTGTGAAAACATATAATTATTTGGATAAAATCCATCTCAAAAACCTTTGGGTCGCAAATAACAGTTCTTGGTTAACATGTTTTTGTCTCGCATATAAATTTTGAACTTAGCCCTTGTTTTCCCGATATTCGCGATATAAAGTTCAATTTTAAAGTGTAATAAAAATTATATTTTTTTGCAATTTGGGTAATTTATTGAATTTAAATCGACTTAACTCCTTTGAATATTCATAACATTAAATTATAACAGAAACTTTTTTCGCAAATTAATTTTTTCTCTCATTTTTTTTTTTTAAATTTTGATCAGCATTTTTACAATGATAAGAAACAGTATTTTAAATGAAATGAAATCGAAAAAAAAACTTTGGGAATAATTTACGGAAAACCGTGTTAGAATCAATTAACGAGAACACATTTTTTAAGTGCTTTTCAGTCAATGAATTAATTTAAATGATATGACATAAGCTATAAAAATTGTATAAATGGTTTTTGCATAAAATTTAAAATCGAAAATATCGCGAAAACTAGTGCTAACCTTAAGAAGTGGATATGTCCAATAAATTTTGCAAAAAAAACCAGCGTTAGAACACTCAGAAAACAGACTCGGTAGTAGCAACTGTATTTGTAACCAATCGAATCGTTCGGTTGTAGCTATCGGATATGTTTATGTAATTATCACCGAATGTCTGTCAAGGCTATCGAAATTCTATTATAGTTATAGAATTTCTGTTGTTTCACTTAAATTACTGTTATTATAAAAGAAAAATTCGGTCGCAACAACCTAAGCATTCGATTGGCAACAAATACGGTTGCTAATGCGTGAATTTTTTGGTTGAATAATCTTTTAAATTTGAAATTAATACCATAGATGATGACTACGTCAGTGAATATTTTGGCATCAAGACCTCATTTTCTCCGTTTGAATATAAGACAAGAATATTGTTTCTCCAATCTAAATTTTATATATGCTTTAGAGGATATATTTATCTGCAAACAAAAATTTCTGGAAAGGGGTGCATTTAAAATTATTCGCGAATCATGGAAATTTTTAAATTTTTTTTTTTTTTTTTTTTTTTTTTTTTTTATAATTTAACCAATACTCAGGGGATGCCCCCTACTCATGCAGTGCATTGTATTGATCAGGAAAATAAGGTATGGGAAGGAGGAAAGAGGGAGTAGTGTTTGTGGATATTTGATTTAAATTTTTCTAAATTGTAAGTAACAGGGAAGACTTCTGCGGGAAGTTTGTTCCACATACGAATCGTTCGACTAAAAAACGAATTTTCTCTGTAATGCGTTGTGCGAAACACAGGACAATCAACTACAAACGGATGTGCTCTACTAGATAAGCGAGTATTACGAATAAAAACTCGGGCTCGTGGAATAAGTTCACTTATCTCAGATGAGCATCTCCCATGGTAATATCGATAGAAAAGTGTCACACAACTGAAAATGTAATTTAACATAAATGATAAATCACTTAAAAGCCGGCCTACTTACTTTTCATTTAAATCAAATGTTACTTGTTATTTATTTTTAAATATTGCTTAAATAAATAACAAAAACATAAGAACACATGAAAATAAATGTTCAAATTTTAATTACAGATCAGTTAAAATAAAAGTTATTTGAAATTTTTCCAGTTTTTTGTTTTTGTTTGTTTTTTTTTCTACAAAATTTATACACATTACACACACAAAAATAAAAACCCATTTCAATGACATAAATGAAAACTTTATAAATATGATTAATAATATACGACAAATGATTTATAAAACATTTTCATTAATACGAGGAAACTTTTTTAAATTAATGTTGTAATATAATCTACTTATAGTATGTTTGGCCAATTTGTTTTGTAAGTATAGGTTTTAATTATTCCGAATAAAATTTTTTAAATATAAAATTTTTTTAAATTAGTGAAATTTATTGCAAATTTCAGCACTCGGTTTTGAAAAATATGTGAAATGTTTTGCTGAAATCAGCAACAAAACTTAGTAAAAAATGCCGTAATTTGTAAAATGAGAATAGCAAAAATTGTTACTAAAAACATATATTGTACTAAAAATTAGTACAAAAATTGTAAAGTGGAATTGAAAACCACTTACACCTTTTTTCTACTATTTCTATTGCCTGAGTGCAGCTTTGAATCTCAAAGTTGTATAGTGCGTATGACTAATATTATTACATTGTATATGTTAATTTAAAATTAATAAAAATTCGAAATAAACCAAATAACAAATAACTAACCCCGTTAACTGATTACCCGGTTAAAAAAGTTCATATATGTTCATTTACGTTCATTACGTTCATATATGGTTGCATATTTCACCAAATATGGACATCTTATATTGAATTATATGTGATTCCTCATATGCAAACTAGGAGTGACGATCCCAAAAATACCGTGATTTTCATGATTTTAATTTGCTTTTTTTATTACTTTTTGGGCATATTTAATTGCTTGAAATATAATTTAATAACTAAATATTGGAAGTCATTGGAAAAATTGGAATCATTTACTAACGTTCCGTAATTTCTTAATTAAAATACTTTTGAATTAATAGACTGATAAGGTTTAAGAGTGTTATTAATTTTTTTAAGAGTAATATTAACTTAATTTACAAAGCTCATTAAAGACACTTCATAGATCCGTTGGACATTTTTTATTTAAAAAAACATAATTTTGTATAAGTAATTGGCAACTTTCAATTTTCCACAGGTTTTTTATTCACGCTTGTAGTGAAGATGTTGAATTAGTTTAAGGGGTTTAAACCGCTTAATTATCTCTATCAATTAAAAATATAACCGCCCGAGTAAAACAATTGATGTCTGTTCTTATTGTTTTTAATTTTAAAATATATTATAATATGTGATTATATATGGTGTCATTTATGGCCACATCTTATTATATGTTTCTTATGTGGACATATATATTTATAACGATATGTTATTATATATTGACTTTTATAACATTTAATATTTAGCATATATACTATTTATAAAAAGATATGGTAGATCTTTTGTCAAATATAATAATACATTCTCATATATAACACAACATGTAATCATATATAGTGACATATAAGTTATTTTTTTATAGATATAATAATATATACTGTCTTATAACAAATATTTTTGTGTGTGATAAAAGATATGCTCACTTATATATATTAGATATAATTATATATGTTCAAACATCATAAATAATTTTTATGCATATACGAGATAATTATATATTATTATATAGAACAACATACATCATTATATATGCGCAGATGTCTAAATTATTTGTCTTTAAAAGTTTTTTAAATTTTATAAAAAAATATATGTCGCGGGATTTAAGTAAAACGAGTTTAATCTTAAAATATCTCATTGGATCCACCAAAAATTACTTATATTTTTAAATCCCATGATATATTTTGGGATCCATCAGGCACTTAATTTAGCTATTTTTGGACCTCCAAGTTTAAGATAAATTTTGATCTTATTTAATCCAGTAATTCATTTAGACTATCTAAGGGGATATTACTAGATACCATAATTTTGAGATAAACTTTGATAAAAATAAATATCGATGTATATCAAATGAGATCTGATTTTGTATTTGAGATGTACCTTTTTTTTAATAGGGTGTTTAAAAATACCGGGTCGAAAATGGAATACCTGCTCAAAAATGAGTTAATAGTTTTTGTTTGTTTTTCATATTTCAAATTAATCCCGAAATACCGATAAATTCCGAAATCCCGATATCCCTGGATATCAGTTTTCAAAGGGAAATGGTACTATATGGAGGTACATGCGATTTCATATTTCCATAAGCATCTCATATATAAACATATATTGAATCAGACTTGGGCGACGTCAATTACATTTCACAATCATTCACTTGTGAAATATTTGATATCATTAATAATTTCAAACCTACGGTCACACTTGTGTCCTTAAACGCTTCCTTGGAAAATTTTCAATTTTGTCAACACCAGACATGAGACATAATGCCAATATTATTTGCCAAAATTATTTGTCTTTAAAAGTTTTTTAAATTTTATAAAAAAATATATGTCGCGGGATTTAAGTAAAACGAGTTTAATCTTAAAATATCTCATTGGATCCACCAAAAATTACTTATATTTTTAAATCCCATGATATATTTTGGGATCCATCAGGCACTTAATTTAGCTATTTTTGGACCTCCAAGTTTAAGATAAATTTTGATCTTATTTAATCCAGTAATTCATTTAGACTATCTAAGGGGATATTACTAGATACCATAATTTTGAGATAAACTTTGATAAAAATAAATATCGATGTATATCAAATGAGATCTGATTTTGTATTTGAGATGTACCTTTTTTTTAATAGGGTGTTTAAAAATACCGGGTCGAAAATGGAACACCTGCTCAAAAATGAGTTAATAGTTTTTGTTTGTTTTTCATATTTCAAATTAATCCCGAAATACCGATAAATTCCGAAATCCCGATATCCCTGGATATCAGTTTTCAAAGGGAAATGGTACTATATGGAGGTACATGCGATTTCATATTTCCATAAGCATCTCATATATAAACATATATTGAATCAGACTTGGGCGACGTCAATTACATTTCACAATCATTCACTTGTGAAATATTTTATATCATTAATAATTTCAGACCTACGGTCACACTTGTGTCCTTAAACGCTTCCTTGGAAAATTTTCAATTTTGTCAACACCAGACATGAGACATAATGCCAATATTTGTATATTTAAATACTGGCCAATTACTTTTTTACGTCTAATTACATTTAACTGTGTAATTTCCCTGCAATTAAATACAGATATGTTGTTACTAGTCCCCATGTTTGGTAGTCAACATTTTACAAATTTTTCAAGGAAGCGTTTAAGCTCACAAGTGTGAGCGTAGGTCTGAAATTATTAATGATATATAAAAATTTCACAAGTGAATGATTGTGAAATGTAATTAACGTCGCCCAAGTCTGTATTGAAGAATATGATATGATAAGAGGTGCAAATGTGCAAAGAGTAATCATACATGAATATATTTAAACAAATATGTGTGTGTGATTTTGAAACTTAAAAATGGTATATCCAATAATTTTTTTAAGCGAATTTCAAAAACGGATTTTAAATAACTTAGATTCTTAATACGATTCATATGAACCACATACCTAAATTTAATTTTAATTGAAGTACATCAGTAGAGAGTCTCCACCATTTACGGTATTCTCCTTTTCAGTTAAATAAGTAGACTTTTTTAACACTTTTGTGTTCATAACGACAATATTAACGCATTTATTTGTTAACCTCATGAAGCGCCAATAAAAGTATAGCCGTTACAAAAATTAAAACATTGTGGACAAATTTATGATTATAAATTGTTTTAAACAGCACCTCACAGATAAAAATACGAAATACTCAAAGCGTTCAGTTAGTATGATTTGTTGAACTATAAGTTCACATGTTCATTTAAAATTGTTCACATATTCATTTGATCATAATTGAATCTTACTATTAAATAGAAAATTCAAAGTTTTTTTATTTGTAAGAGAAAAAAAAAAAAAAAATAAAATGTTTGCGTTTGTTATATGTTTATCTGTAAGATCCTGTTTAAAAAACTTATAATGTTAATATAGTTTTAATGTTTTAATTTAATGTATTTTAATTTATCTAATGCGAAAAAAACAGAATCTTTGCACTGACATAATTGCATAATATTCAATTTATGCCTTTCAAAACAACTTTTAAAGAATATTGCTTTTTTTATTAAAATAGTTTTTTAAAATACAAAGTTATCTAAAACAAAAAAATAACAAAAATATGTTACGTATGAACGTATATGGATGACCATATAAAATAATATATGAACATATATGACATTATTGGTCCTTATATGGAAATGAAGGTTAACTTTTCTTGAGTGTCCTAATGTGGATGACCATATATGATCATATAAAAATATATATGAACATATATGAACTTTTTTAACCGGGTATACAGTTAAACATAATTTTCATACTTCACAAATTAACAACGTTTTCCTTATAAATCTCATTAAAATAAATATTTCATTAACTAGGTATAAAATTTAGCTTAATGTCAAAAACCAAAAAAAGAGGCAAATTTATGTGGTTTTGTGACCTCGAAGAAGGACAAAAAAATATTCAACAATAATTCAACAAACAAAAATTGAGAAATATTGTGACCATTTTAACAGTAATCATAAGTTAACTTTTATGTTTCAAACTTTATGACTTTTTGACTTCTTTTGTCAACAAAACAATATGAATGATGAGTTAAATGTGGTAAAAACGCCACAAAATGTAAAACAAATTTATGTTACATACAAAAATTACAAAAATGAACCTCCCTTAACAAAAAAAAAAAAAAATTAAAACATGAAAAATAGTTTTTTAACAACGACACATAAACACGTTGATGTATTTTTTTCATACCAAAAGATAAATATTTCAGGTAACTTTTAAAATAAATAAAGTAAAATATTTATACAATTTCAAAAAATATCCTAAAAGTTTGTCATTTATTAAAAAAAAAAGAAGCATAACCAAATGAAAATCTTTCAACCCCCATGGCTTGTGTTGGGGATACATTAATAAGCCTACTTAATAACAGCTCAGACATTTGTCAGGTAAAACGTGAGACATTGAATTCTTTTAGTTTTAGTCAGATATGCCTGACATTTCAAACTGGTAAATGCTAACAAGCCTACTGTTATTCACAAGTTTTTCAGTTCACAGTATGATTAATGATCTTGTTGGTGGCTTATTTTATACATTGATGTTGGTTTTTACCCTTTTTTACTTAACTTTGCAATAAAATACACATAACTAAGCAAAAAGAAGATATTTTTCAGTAATCAAATTAAATAGACAAATACAATTTGTTACAAATTAAAGGATAGACTTTTACATAGCACTTAGCTAAGATAAAATTAATTTTAGTCCCGAGTAAAAAAAATTATATATTTTCCTTTGTTTTTTCATCTAAAAATATATTATATATAATATGTGATTATATATGTTATCATGCATATAAATTTATCATTATATATTTCATATGTGGTAATATATATATATATATATGTATGCACAGCGCATACTTTAGGAACACACCCAAAATTGTCCCTTAAGTATGCGGTGTATCGAACCAATTGTCCTCATCTTATACGCTAGATGTATGAAAATGTATTAAAACTTTGCGGACAGTCCCCAAAGTAAGCAAATGTCCCTAAACTATGCGGGGAACGAAAAAATGTCCCAACAGTATGCGCTGTGCATACATAAAGGGTGTCCCAAGAGCGCAATTTTTAAATTTTAAATAAAACACAGATATTTAAAAAAAAATCGTGAAACTTTATTATATCGTAAAGTAGACAGAATGAGGTTATGTATGGAACAATATATCGTGCAGATGGCCGCCGCGGCTTTGCTGGCATGCACGCGATCTTTTAATGAATGCTGCGGTATTTCATTCGGCTTATTCGCGTAAACCATCGACTTCAAAAAACCCCAAAGAAAAAAATCTAATGGTGTTAAATCGAACGATCTAGGCGGCCAATTCTTATCTCCAAAACGCGAAATAACACGACCGGGAAATGACTGATGCAGCAATTGAATTGTTTCTCTGGCTGTATGATATGTGGCGCCGTCTTGTTGGAACCACATGCCCTCCACATTCATTTCTTCAATTCTAGGCAAGAAAAAACTGGTTATCATTTAACGATACCGAACACCATTGACTGTTTGCGCTTGACCTGCCTCATTTTCATAAAAAAAGGTCCAATGATTCCTCCAGCCCAAAAACCACACCACACAGTGACACGTTGAGGATGCATTTGCTTCTCGTGAATCACTCGAGGATTTTCCTCACCCCAAATGCGACAATTCTGCCTATTGACGAAGCCATCAAGATGAAAATGGGCCTCGTCACTGAAGATGATTTTTGCGAACTGTAGCCGCAAAACTTTCACCATTTTGGTAAAACAATTTCACAATGAGAATGCGTTGTTCATTCGTGTAGCGCTCCATTTTTACTAACCTCGTACCTTCTACTAGCAAACAATAACAATTGTTCAAATGTCAAACAATGACACTTCGAATTTTGCCAGATTTAAAAATTGCGTTCTTCTTGGGACACCCTTTATTATAATATTATATATTAAGCATATATCGTTGTCTTAAATTTAGACGAAGCTATTTACTTCCAAACAAGTGTTGAGGAGAGCGAAAAAAGTGTTTAATTTGCTCATATTAAAAATTTTTGCAAATCGACCTTCTACAATATTAATTAAAAACTGCTACTGAAGACTTCATACAAGTTTTTCTTACTAATTCGTTATATTAACAGCGTTACAGTAGATAGCTGAGTATTTTAATTTGAAATTTATCAACAGACCCTCTAAATTACTTTTATTAATATTGGGAATAAATAATCATTTACTGGTCTGGATTTAAATAAAGTTTTGTATACTAATATCGGAAGTGATGCTGAACATAATTTTCGAAATAATATTACACAGATATGTACTATGAAAGCTGTGTTGAGCGTTTAGTAAATATGGAACTGGGAAAATGTAACTATTGTTAAGTCGAGTATGCTAAATGCGATGGTGCTCGCCGTTTCCAAAAGTAAGCGCTAAGTTTTAACCGTATTCGCGATATAAAGTTCGATTTTAAAGTTAAATTTGGGTAGTTTATTGAATTTAAATCAACTTAACTCTGTTGAATATTTACAACATTACATTATGTCGGAAATTTTTTTTTTCGCGAAAATAATTTTTTTAACACATTGTTTTTAAGTTTTGATTATAATTTTTACATGATAAGAAACAGTATTTTAAAAGAAACAAAATCAAGAAAAAACTTTGGGAATAATTTACGTAAAACTATGTTAGAATCAATTACCGTGAAACTTTTTTATAAGTTCTTTTCAGCCAATGAATTGATCTAAAAGCTATGACATAAGCCATAAAAATTTTATTAAATATTAACGTTTCGCGAAAATGAGTGCTAAAAAGTGGCTATGTCCAATAAATTCAGCATGCACTGAGAGAATTGTCTTTACTTCAGTAATGAGAGTATTAATAGCTTTAATGAAAATTGTCACTGGAACTCGTCCATTGAAATTTTTTATAGAGTCTATGAGACAGGTTTCAGTAAATGTGTATGAACTGTTTTTTAGAATTAATGAAAATCTTTATAAAACTAATAAATCATTCCGACAATGACATAATGACTAATGAATCATTCCGACAATGAAAGGAGTTAAATCGCACGATCTTGACCGGCCCCAAATGTGAAATAAACTGTTCACCGAACACTCCTCTCAATTGGCGCATTGTTTTGCGAGCTGTGTGGTATGTGGCACCGTCTTGTTGAAACCAAATGTCAACCAAGACCAGCTCTTCCATTTTGGGTAAAAATAAATTTGTAATCATCGCACGGTAGCGCTCGCCATTCACAGTATAGTTCCTGCCTTCGTCGTCTTTGAAAAAGTACTTTCCAATGATACCACCGGCCCATAATCCACACCAAACAGTGCATTTTTCGTTATGCATTGGCAGTTTTTGCAATGCTTCTGGCTGCTCTTTACACCAAATACGGCAAATTTTGCTTGTTCACGTATCCATTTAACCAGAAATGAGCTTCGTCGCTGAACACAATATTCTGATAAAAAAGTGGATCTTTATCCAACTTTGCCAGCGCCCATTCACCTAAAGGTAGCCGTTGTGTTAGGTCGTGTTTCTACAATTATTGCACCAGCGGTATTTTA
This sequence comes from Delia radicum, assembly GCA_021234595.1. NCBI lineage: Eukaryota > Metazoa > Arthropoda > Insecta > Diptera > Anthomyiidae > Delia > Delia radicum. The sequence goes on along the minus strand of CM037851.1, from coordinate 182,816,266 downwards.
AAAGGGTTTACACCCAAATCCTTCCACAAAATTTTCCAAGTAGTGGAGTAACATAGGCCCAATTGCTGCGAACGATGCCGAATCGATAATTCCCTGTCATTAACAACACTGGCGAATACAGCTGCGATATTTTCCTCTGTCCGCACTCTACGTATGCGTGTTGGTGGTTTAATGTGCAATAAAGTAAATTTGGTGCGAAATTTAGTCACAATATTCTGAATAGCCGCCTCAGAAGTTCGCCCAAACTAACCATAAATTGGAAGAAGTGCACGATGTATTTTCTTAACCAAGCATTAATTTTGATAATAAAATTCTATAATATGCAAGCGTTGTTCGTTTGTAAGTTGATTCATGGTAAAACTATAGACCAAACTGAACATGTTTAACAGCAACATGTTACACGAAAACAGCTGCGCTGCCAAAAACAGTGTTGACAAAAAGAAAGTTGCTAAAAAATTACCCTTTATGATAAATATCATTTAGTTTTTTTTATCGAAACGTAATATTTTCTACATACATATTAGAAAATAGTTTTTTATTCAATTCCAACGAATTTGGTTGAAATTCGGATATAAGATCAAGGAGACAAAAGTAATACATAACTGCTAAGAAACGCAACGGGCCATTCGCATATTCAAGGTAAAAATGGATTTCGAGTTTGCCTGAAACATTTTTGTATTAAAAGTTTTTAATATTTTTTTCACTCCAATGCGAAGGTTAATACCAATTTCATTTGATCCAAATCCGTATATTGTTTCTTGATAAAAGCATGTAAATTAGGATATATTTGAACCCAAATTTTACCCATTCCTATTAAATCTTATTAATTCTTATTAACAAGTTTGTTATAATTTTTATTAAAAATAAAAATTATGTTTTTTCGACCTTTAATTGTGCAATGAAAATGAAAATTATTCAAGTTCGAGGCCATATACTCTATATTTCTTCATTAGGATATTGTCCTAACAAATAATCTATAGAGTTTTTGTTTTCAAATTTATTATTTGACCCTTTCAGGAATGTGTTGATAGATCTATTTCGGGAATTTTCTAGGTTCCCATCATCAGAACACGTTTTGAAAGCGGTAACAATCCCATGCCAAACCTCAAGTATTCATATGAACTAGTTTACTCACTACATGAGAACTAATATACATATGAGTTTGAAATTAAAGATTATAACCATTGATCAAAAAATAAATTGAAAACTTGTTTGATGTGCAAGATCCACCTCTGGTGGATATTCAATACACGTTTTTTTTTTTTTGTTTCTCTCTCCTTTTTTATATTTTGTTAAGTTAGTTAACAAAACAGGGAAAGTAAACTAGGCGGTACTTTGCCTTTTTTCACAAGTTTGTTATAATTTTTATTAAAAATAAAAATTATGTTTTTTCGACCTTTAATTGTGCAATGAAAATGAAAATTATTCAAGTTCGAGGCCATATTATTTTTTTATTTTTTGATCAATGGTTATAATCTTTAATTTCAAACTCATATGTATATTAGTTCTCATGTAGTGAGTAAACTAGTTCATATGAATACTTGAGGTTTGGCATGGGATTGTTACCGCTTTCAAAACGTGTTCTGATGATGGGAACCTAGAAAATTCCCGAAATAGATCTATCAACACATTCCTGAAAGGGTCAAATAATAAATTTGAAAACAAAAACTCTATAGATTATTTGTTAGGACAATATCCTAATGAAGAAATATAGAGTATATGGCCTCGAACTTGAATAATTTTCATTTTCAATTCTTATTAATTTTCTCTTATCTAGCACTTATCCAAATTTTATGGCAATCAGAGCACATCAATCAGCTGTGCTCCCTAGCTAGTTTTAAACAAATACTAGTCATTACTTGGGCAACTGAAAATAAGGTAGAGCTTGTTTTTTACTTGATAGATAGAATTATTTAGACTAACTACAAGTTCTGATCATGGAATTCTGAAAATTTTAAGCTATACTTGTTACGATAGAGCTTTTTAGATTATTTTTTGATAATTGCTTTTTTAGCTTAGTTTATAAATATATTAGACTTTTTCTTTTAAAAAGTAAGCTTATTTTAGCATTTTTTTTAGTAGAAAATTTAATGTTAAATTTGGTGGATTTAAAAAATATTTTGATAAAACAATTTGAACTTTTAAGCTTGGGGAAACAACTTCTCAATTTCACCTTTGTTTTGCCTGACGAAGTTCCAAGAAACAAATTTTATATAAATTGTATTTGTAGTAAACTTTTAATAAGAAGCTATGAAGTTAACGGTTTATTTTTTAAATTGGATGTCTTATTTTTAAACGGCTTATTTTTCTGTTTTTCGAGCTTTTTTATCTGCTTAAAACTGTGGTTTTAGAGCTGCTTTTTGGTTGCCCTATTAAAATTACCTTTAATTATTTCAATGTTTGACTGTATTTAGAGTGTCCAAAACCGTAACCGAAAAACGGTTAACCGAATTTTTATTTTCAAAAACCAAACCGTTTTCGAATATTTTGCATTTATGAATATTTGAGAAACCGTGTTTCACCATTTTACACCATCATAGAAAAATTTCCTCAATTCCATTGAAATTATTAGTTAAGTTAAGATTATGTAATCCTGTAATATTTTCTTCGTACAGTTTTTAAGAGATTTTAAAGTTTTTGATATTTTGTCAACTTTGATTGCTCAATTTTTAATTCTTGTTTTGTAAACAGGAGAAAATTGTTTATTATTTAAATTAAAAAACGAAAACCAAGTATTTTTTTATTCACTTTCATATGAAATATCCGACAAAGAACCTGTCCCTTCCACTATAAGGCCCATCTTCATAGGGTACGTAAGTGAATTAGTTTGGAAACCGAATTTTTGGTAGCTTTAACCGAAAGATTTGGTTTAATTTAAATTCAGAATGCACATTTTTTTTATTGGTAGCACACACGTACATACATTTTAACACACGCAGTATCATACATTTTTCTCAATTATTTGAGTTACTCAAATTTTGTGTCTCTTCATTTAGCATTTCTCTTATATATATTTTGAGTGATTTCCCAAATAAAAAAAGTGGGATCTGAAGTTGTATGCAGTACAATCTCTAACTTTGATTTTAATTTTGAGTCACTAAAGTATTTCCTAAATATTTAGTTTAACCCAAAATGGACACTCTGTTCCGTTTTCAACCCAGTACACTTAAACGGCAATACTTTTGATTTTGATAACGCGGTTTCAGCGGTTCAAAACCCATAAATTTATTTGAAATTTCGAATACAATTATAAACAGAAAAATACTACGAAGTGGTTATTCAGTGGGGGTGTTTTATAACTATGCGAAAAGTCTTCCCGCCATAAAACACAACTATGACATGTTTAGAACAGGGTTATATTAAATTTATCTAGTCGTATGTAAAAAAATGTACATGTGTATTAAATTAATATTTTTGTATATTATTCTTGAAAGGGTTAAATAATAAATTTGAAAACAAAAACTCTATAGATTATTTGTTAGGACAATATACTAATAAAGAAATATAGAGTATGGCCTCGAACTTGAATAATTTTTATTTTCTTTGCACAATTAAAGGACGAAAAAAACATAATTTTTATTTTTTAATAAAAATTATATCAAACTTGTATTAAAATATTGTTATATAGTAGAGTTGCTATTTTCAATTGGAAAACTTCTCACAAAGTTAAAGAACACCACCACAGAGTTGCTAAATATTTATTTAGAAATTTTAACTTTTTCCATTATTGGTTGGAACATTTTTCAACAATTACTTAAAAATACATAAAGACAAAACTTTTTATATTTTTGTTTGATATATTGATTAGAAAATTTGAAGCGTTATTCTTGTTTCTAAAACATGTTTGTCAATTGTATAAAATTTATGAAAATCTAACCGATCGAAACATGAATACTCAAAATACACAAAAAGTCGAAAATATATTAAAATTTGTTCCGGTTTCACTCAAAATATAAATTATGGCAATTATGGTTGCCATATGAAAATTAAAAAAAAAAATATTAAAGCCACCACAGCTTTCAAAAAGATTTTAGAAATTGATTAACTCAATTTTTTTTTTTCGTTATGTTTTTGTACAAATATTGAAATTACACAAAAATAAAATTTTTAAAATAACTTCAACCGTCTAGGATTAATATCATATCAAAATTTATATTTTGTTTGTCAATATTTTCACTAGAGCGAGCAATAAGATCTGGAAAAAGCTTATAACTATTTCTAAGTGAGGCATTGTTCCATATATCTGCAAAAGTTGTATTGAAAACAGTGAAGCGGAGCTATGACGTGTCCTCAATGAGTTAAATTGCAAGTTAACCAAGTCATTTGAGAAAGCACCCTCTTACATTTTAAAAACCCCCCCCCCCCCCCCCCCCCACCCTGACAAAAACTTTTAAAATTAAATATTTACAAAATATACCTTTTACTAATCACTTAAATATGTTTACTTTAATCCCAGTTTTAACAAAATGTACTTGACATGAAATGAGATTGTGCTCGCGAAAACAGACAAACTTAATTAGTATGCGAGCACAAATGCAACCATTAATCAACAAGGATTAATTGTGAAAAACACAAGTAAAATATTAAATTAAATTAAAGAAAAGAAAAAAAAAAAAAATGAAATATATAAATGGTTACTAAGGGAATGTCTAAGTAAATAAAAAAAAACAGATAAAAAACTTACCACGGAAGATAGTAGCAACTGTAAGATAACGACCATGTCTAGGATCACATGCAGTCATCATATTCTTGGCATCGAACATTTGAGCGGTAAGTTCAGCAACAGTTAAGGCGCGATATTGTTGACATCCCTTGGCTGTCAATGGTGCAAAACCAGGCATAAAGAAATGTAAACGTGGGAATGGTACCATATTCACAGCCAATTTACGTAAATCAGCATTCAATTGGCCAGGGAAACGCAAACAGGTAGTAACACCAGACATAGTTACCTATACAAATGTGATGAATAATGTAAAAATATCGAAATAATTTGATTAATGCTATATTCAAATTTTCTTTTGTTCTCAATGTTTAGGATTATTAATTAACTATTTTAAAATGCACGCGCCATTTAATGTATTCGAAAATCGTTTATTTTGTATTTGTACATGTAAATTTTATTATGTTAATTTTGTTGGCCTTTAATATTCAATATTGTACGATAATGTAGAATTTATAATTGTTTTATATGTGTTGTTAAAGCCCTGTCTACATTAACACATAAGTGGTTATACTTTCCTCAACACAAGTATAATGAAAAGTGTGATAAAATTCTCTGTTTGTCAAAAAAGTATAAAAGAAAAATCGTTTGATTGTTCAGACTGTTATCGACACACACACTTTTTGTTCTAATTATTTATTTTCTCCACCATTTGTTGATTTTAATAATTTTTTAGTTTTATTTGTGTGTAACACAACACTTGTGTAAGAACATGTCGCACACCTAGTTCAAAAATGACTCAACTCAAAATTTTAATTTTTCCGTTTTATATGCTTAAACTATGCACAATACACTTGTTTATCTATAAAAAAATATCAGTGTATTTTGTTGTTGTTAACTATTGCTAAAAAACAGTTATGTCTTTCTTTATATTTCAATTGGTATAAAGTTGCAAATATTTTTTGCCAATTTCTGAAAAATTAAGAATTTTGAGTTGAGTCACTTTTGAACTAGGTGTGCGATGTGGTAACTTTACTAAATATTGGTGTCGATATTTTGAAATGTGTGTAACAAATTGTGTTCACATACATCATACATTTGCTTTATACAACACATTTCTAATATGTATAACACACTTGTGTGATTATGTGAACGGGGCTTAAGTTTTAGTAATTTTGTGTTAAATTTTGTTTATCGTTTGCATGATTACGATATAATTTTTTTAATTTTTCTGAATTTGTTTTTTTTTGTTTCAATTATTAAATGGTTTTTTGTTGCTGTTTTTGATATTTTGCATTTCAAATTTGTTTTAAACGGATCTGTTCAACAATCACATTTTAATTGACATGCTAAAAATGCATACACAGACAAACTTTTACGCGGTAGGAGTCGATTATAGTTGAATACTCTGAATTTTAATAGAGGAATAAAAAATAATCAAACCAACAGGTTTTCATACTACTCAGTGTCGCTCAATCTGCTCTCTTTTTATTTGTTCGTAAACTCTCACCGAACAAATGAAACATGTTGCAGATATTTAAAAGTTTAAATTAATTTTTATTATGTTTTTAAAATATTATTTAATACAATTTTTAATTATTTTAAATATTAATCATAACATCAGCAAGATAACATTTAAATATATTAATTTTTAATAAAAAATAACAAAATATAAGCAAAATAAAATGGACTGAGCAACAATTTGTTATCAACATGTTGTTATCTTTTTTTAGTGTAAACAAATAGGTATTAGTATATTAGGTATTTTGTTGCTGAGAGGCGTGGGAAGTGTAGTTTCTCTATTTGAATATGCTCTTTGATTAAACATATGTACAAGTTAGATTTACTCAAATAAACATATGTTGTATGTTTTTTTAAAGGAATTTACTCTGAAATGAATTTGTTTTCTATATGTCTGACCTTATGTATTTTTGTGCATTATAACAGTATCTGTCATAACTGGAACAGTTTGTGAAACATTTGAAATATTTAAAATGACATTTTCAAATGATGTAGTTTACCGATTGACAATAATGTCGATTTTAAAAATGCGTGTGGAAGAAGCGTACATTTTCAACATATAATAGTTTTTGTTTAATCGATATATTGTCTGTAAATTACATTTAAAATACTATGTAGGTTAAGACCACTGCAAATGTAGAATAAAATTTCACTTGATGAAAAGACTACTTACATTTCAGTAAATTTAACTAAAATTGAAATTTGTTTTTTACTGATCAAAAAATTAACCACAATTATAGTAAAAAATAAACAAATATTTATCTTTTTTATTTTTTTAAATAAAAAAACTACTGTGTAAAATGAATGTAAAATCATAATACAGTAATTTGATGTGGTTTGTTTTTTTAAATGAATATATATGTAATATACTCAAAAATTAAATTTCTTTTACAAATGACTTTTTTTTTAACTTAAAAATAGAGATACTGTATTATAACTCAAACAACTACAAATATTTATAGTAGAAGTTCTTTGAGTTTAGCAATGTTTTGTTTTTTTACTTTAATGACAATTTGATGTTCAACATTAGCCCAGTATTAGTCTCCTCTGTATTTAAATAAATAAACACTACTACCCAGTGTAGAATCGGTAAGGACATATTATTATTTGTCCGACTTCCATTAATGATACCAGCTTACTCTCTGCCTTACTTTAAAACATATATATAATGAATATATATAATGACCAGGGACAGGATGCATGAATGACAAATCATAAAATATGCACTTAAAATTAAAAAAATGTGTACTTAAACTTTTTTTGAACTAATTATTTTCATGTTTTTATGTAATTTTAATTCAATTTTAAAGTTAACTTGTATTATTTAATGCACATGTTTTACACAATTACCACAACATTTTCGTTTTTTTTTTTTTTTGAAAAATACGCATTTTAAAAACCATAAAAGCGTGTATCTTTTAATATCAGTTTGTATATAAAATTTAAGGCAACACTTGAAAGGATTTGAGCAGCTTGGATCCTCTTTAGTTTATACACTCTTTGGTCAAATAATATTAAAAGTGATTATTTACTAAAAACTAAGAAAAATTCAATAAACATATGCAAAATAAGTAAAAATATGTAACAAAAACATACATTTAAACCTAATAAGTAAAAATATACATTTAAAGCGAACTATGCAAAAATACGCATTTATAGCAAAAAATACAAAAATATGCAAAAACTCTTTAAAAACCCTTTTCTCAGACTTAAGGAAAAAAACATGCATTTGAATGAACTTCCGGTCCCTGATAATTACATACTCATAACTAGTTAATTTTCTCATTATTTCAGTATAAGATATAATGCCCTAATCATAAGCACTTATTTTTATTATTATTTTAAACATAAAATAATGATTTAAACATTTTTCTAGGCTCTTTATTTTTTCAACTTTACACTGATAGAATTTTCCTTCATAGTATTAATGAAACGATTTCATTAAAATCGATTCATTGGTTTAATGAAAAATTTCATTAACTGAATGAATATTCATTAATATTGGTATTTTTTTCATTAACACTTTTTATGTTTTTTTCATAATTTCATAAAAAAAAATCATTAAATCAATGAAAAATTTTCAAACTTTTTAATAAAAATGTTGACTTGTAATAAGAAAAAAAAATTTTTTTTTGTAATAAAAAAAAAAACTGAAAAATTTCTTTTAAACAGAATTAACCAAAACTTTGATATAAATAAATTTTTTTTATTAAGTTTGCCTGGAGCTAACAGTTTTTGACGAATTTGAATAGTTGGTCACTAAATTCCAGGGAACAGATTCTCTAAGAAAAACTATATAGTTTTGATCAAAACGAGACCTAAATTGTTATCGTTGTGACGATGTTACACAAAAACGTTATGCTAAACGATAATAAATTTTTGTTTTTTTAACAACATTTGTTAACAACATTTGTTAACAATATTTAACATTTTTATCTGAATTCAAAGCCAGATCGATCAAAAATTACATATTGTGTACCGACATATAAGAAAATATGTCATCTTTTAACACAAATTATAAAAAATGTACAGAAAGATTGAATGTAAAGAAAAACAGAAATAAATTAAAATTGTTTTTTTTAGTTCAGCTTTTAATATTTTAATGCCTGTTAATTATATTTAAACGATTTTTTCAATCATTGAAGTTCTTAATATACATAATTTAAAAAAGTACAATATTTAAAATATTTTCTTTTTTATGGATAAAAAAATTTAATTTTCAAAATTTGTAATTTTCGATCTAAAATCTAATCAGCTACTTTTCAAATTTTATCTTTTTCGAATTCGTCAAAAAATTATGAGCTTTAGCAAATTTGTTGAGAAACAATAGAATTTTTCCCACTGTGCTACATTGGTGGGTGGCCCCGGGAAAACATTTCTTGTAAGATTTCTTTTTTACATGTCGTCGTATTCCAAGTAACGAAAATTTCCTGAATCTGGCTGAGTTTAATAAAAATCTGTCTACGCTTTTGCAGAACATCCTGTGATGTTTTCTTTCGAACCTTTTTTATAAAAATATTTTATAGATCCTATAAAGACCAGACCTTATAAATAATATCAACGAGTGATAATTTCTCAATAACCACTAAATTAATGTTATGCTAAAATAATCATAAAAAGTGCAAATTATTAAATATCAACGAAAATATTTCATACAAACTATGAATTTTAGTCATTAAACACATGAAACGATTAGGCTAGGATTAATGAAATAAATTTCATATACTTTATGAAATTTTCATTGGGTCAATGAAACCATTCATTAAAACTGATTTAATGAAACACCTTTCATTGACTTAATGAAACGTTTCTTTGGGGACTTTTTTATGAAAAAATTCATTGGATTAATGAAGGAATTCATTAATACTACGCACAAATTTCTATCAGTGTAGTAACATACATAACTACTTATTTTCTTGTAATGCCATTTTATGTTTTTATCTATCAGATATAATATGTCGAAATAGCTGAGATGGTAGAGCGGTTGACGGACAACCTGGAGTCCCAGGTTCGTATTCAGTGTGAAAGTTAAGGCAACGGCTTGCCAACAGATAATTCTCACAATATTTTGCTGACACTATGTCTGCAAAACTAAATATTTTATTTAAAAGAAAACAAAAGAATTGGATTACCCTACACGCGCGGCGTAAAAGTGCTGATCCAATTCAACTACGCGATCATGCTTTTTGTTGATATAATTATATGTTTTTGTGAGTATTAAGTTTAGTTTTAAGTATGCTATCAGACGGGAAACAATAAAGAATGTAATCAAAAGAATTCAAACAAAAAATGTATTTTATTTAAGAAAAAACTAATGGAGTAATTAACTGAAATTAACTGGGGGCTCAACCGGGATAGCCAAACAAAAAAAAAAAAAAAAAACAAGTATCCTTAGAAAAGGAGAAAAGTGAAAAAAACAAGTATCCTTAGAAAAGGAGAAAAGTGAAAAAAACAAGTATCCTTAGGAAAGGAGAAAAGAGACAACAAAAATATAAAAACCAAAAAATTGTGTGAAAAAAAAAAAAAAAAACCCGAAATACTATTTTAACTATATTCAAAAATACTATTTTAACTATATTTAAAAAGAGACAACAAAAATATAAAAACCAAAAAATTGTGTAAAAAAAAAAAAAACCGAAATACTATTTTAACTATATTCAAAAATACTATTTTAATTATATTTAAAAAGAGACAACAAAAATATAAAAACCAAAAAAATTGTGTAAAAAAAAAAAAAACCGAAATACTATTCTAACTATATTCAAAAATACTATTTTAACTATATTTAAAAAGAAACAACGAAAATATAAAAACCAAAAAAATTAAAATAGTTTACGCAGTGTGGAAAAAAAAAGAAATACTATTTTTTATTAAAAAAAAAACTGATAGTGTGAATTTGGTTCACTGCCAAAGCTGGGCAGCATCACCCCGGTACGAGTGGAACCGGGTCAGCTTAAAGCAGCCTATCAAAACAGCTATAAGGAACAAGTGGGTCAACAATAACAACAACTTACCAGTAAGCTATAAATAATTGTTAGTATAAGTTGAATAAGAATTAAATTATATTGGCAATATTTGATTTAAAATACAGCTTAGATAAATTTCGTTGCAAGATCAGTAGAACTAAATCCTTAATAAAGAGCATAGGGCTTCCCTTTAAAAAATTTTTTTTTTTCTTTTCGATAAATTTATGGTAACAAAAACGCTGGCTGATATTAGGGACGAAATAGGTTACTTGCCAGGGGAGGAAGATTTAAGTAGATCTGTGGATGATTTGGCGGACTTGTTTAGAAATCTAAACATGGCTACCAATGCTCAGATCACGGAGTTAATTCGTGCCCAGACCGCCCCATTAAGGGAGGTCATAGATAGACTTTCTCAGCAGTTGTCTGATATAGTCAATATAAATACAGTAACGGAATATAAAATCCAGCCTATTGATGAAAATATCAAGTGCGATGAGCCTTTGGATGTTATAAAATCATTGCCCAATTTCGATGGTAAAGATTCATATGTTAGTTGGCGGGAGGCCGCCAGCAATTCAATGCAATTATATAAGAAAGGCAGCAGAAAATATTTTGCTGCACTTACAATTTTACGGAACAAGGTAACACAGGATGCTAATGATATCCTCACAAATCATGGAACTGTCCTAAATTTTGAGGCAATTATAAGTAGATTAGATTTTGCTTACGCCGATAAGAGGCCACTTCACCTGATCGAACAGGAACTAAGCGTCATGAGACAGGGTTCCTTGTCATTAATCGATTATTATAATGAGATAAATAAGAAGCTAACCGCTCTTATTAACAAAACTTTAATGACTCACGGTTCGGAGTCAGAATTGACAAAGGAACTTAATAAGAAGAATAGGCAATATGCTCTCAGGGTGTTTATCACTGGATTAAACGCTCCATTGGCCAATATAATTTTTTCATTATCACCAAGTGATCTACCAAGTGCGTTAGCGAGAGCCCAAGAGCTCGAGTCCAATAATATTAGAGCGAATTTCGCTTCACAATTTAATAAGACGATACAATATAACAATAATAATTATAATAATAGACATCCTAATTCGTTGCGTTTTCCACGAAACCATAATAATTCACAGATCAATTATCGTCAGGTTCAGACCAAACCCGAACCAATGGATTTAGGAAGTTCGGTTTATAAAAAACCACCTCAGCCTTCCCATAACGCCCAAAGGACGAATTTTAACAACCAGAGCAACTTTAAACCGGCCACAAAGCGTCCGTTTGTTAACTCTCAAATGAGTTATCAGCCTAATCAAAAGGCTCAGAGAATCAATAACATAAATGAAGATACTTTTTTAGAGATAGATCCATGCTGCCCTACATCGTCAGGACAGCAAGAAATGGACGAAAAATCACAGTTCTAATTGACAGTGGCGCTACAAGCAGCTACTGCAGACCCGGAGTTCTTGCGAACAGAAGGGATTTAGCTATTAGGAAGAGAGTTAGAACTATCAATGGTTACACTCTCATTAATCATTATTACGAAGCAAGTATTTTTGAAATTAATCAGAGGTTTTATGAAATTTCAAACCTGGAAACAGATGTGCTTATAGGTTACAATTTTTTGAAAAAGGCCAATGCAATATTGGACTTCAAACACGGAACAATAACCTGTAAAAATTATTGCGAGAAATTTGTAAATTTCAAAACGGAAAATATTGAAAACAATATTTCGGGGAAAAGTCACAATATTAAAGGTGACGATAAAAATACCTCAAGGGAAAATAGGGAAGATTTGAATATTTTGAATAAAATTATTGATGAAGATTATCATGGGGGATTGATTGCAAATGCCTCAATTGAGAATGAGGACCATGAACTGAATACCCTTTCAAAACTACGCGAAGATATATGTAAGACAGTGTCTAAGTTACACTCAAATATAGATTTAAATTTACCGTTTAGAACGGATATTAGGGCGGAAATAAGTACTATCGATGAAAATCCGGTATGGAGTAAACAATACCCATATCCTCTGTCTGCAAACTGTTTTGTAAATAGTGAAATACAAAAGTTACTGGGGACAGGTATCATACGTGAAAGCAGGGGTCCTTATAATTCACCTGTATGGGTCGTTCCGAAAAAGGGATTGAACGATGATGGAACACAAAGGCTCCGCTTGGTAATTGATTATAAAAAATTGAATAGTAAAACGACATCTTATAAATATCCTATTCCGGACTGTAATGTTATATTGTCCAATTTAGGGAAAGCCAAATATTTCTCGACCATTGATCTCGAATCTGGTTTCCATCAAATCCTTATGAAGGAGGATGATGTGGGAAAAACTGCTTTTTCCGTTAATAACGGAAAATATGAGTTCGTCCGAATGCCATTTGGTCTGAAAAATGCCCCAAGTATTTTTCAGAATGCGATGGATGATATTTTGCGAAGGTTTATTGGTAAATTTTGTCATGTCTATATAGACGATATTATAGTTTACTCCAAAACTTTGGAGGAACATAGACAACATTTGAATATAGTAATTAACACCTTAAGGGAGGGGAATATGAAAATCTCATTGGAGAAGTCTAATTTTTTTGGGAAAGAAGTGGAATTTCTGGGCTATGTAATAGCACACGGGGTAATAAGAACGGATCCAAATAAAATAGAGACTATTAAAAATTATCCACAAACACAAACTCTTAGACAACTTCGAAGTTTTCTAGGGTTAACGGGTTATTACCGGAAATTTATAAAAGACTATGCTAAGGTGGCAAAACCATTGACTAGCCTTCTAGCGGGGGAAAACGGTAGAATATCGACCAATATGTCGAAAAGGGTCAAAATAGAACTGGATAATGAGGGAATTTCAGCATTTAATAGATTAAAGAACCTGCTAGCTGATCAGGTAGAACTTAACCAACCCGATTTTGGAAAAAAATTCGTCTTAACGACCGATGCTTCAAATGCGGCTGTCGGCGCTGTTCTAACACAGGAGGGCAAACCTATAATATTTATATCAAAAACTCTAAATTCTACTGAGCGCAATTACGCTACAAACGAAAAAGAGTTGTATGCTATAGTCTGGGCGATCAGAAATCTCAGAAATTATTTATATGGCGTGACTGATCTGGAAATACACACAGATCATCAACCCCTTACTTTTGCGATTTCGACTAAAAATCCTAACGCCAAAATTAAGCGATGGATGTCTTTTATTGAGGAATATGCTCCTAAGTTTATATATAAACCAGGTGCAACCAATGTCGTGGCCGATGCACTTTCTAGACAAGTCTTGAATAATATTTCAGACAAAGGGTCACTACAGAGCACACAACATTCCGTTGAGAGCAGTGAAACTTTTAATATTCCTGAGGTTAATAAACCACTAAATGAGTTTAAACAACAGATTTTACTAAATAGGGCTAATTTTACACTTCACGAATCCCTTACAACCTTCGGTAGAACTCGCCATATAATAGACTTTGATACTAGGGCAAATTTGAAAAATATCCTGTTAGAATTTCTTAGGCCCAGCCTGGTTACAGCAATTCATTGCACACAAGAAACCCTTTACGAATTTAAGGAAACTGTTAGAAATTTATTTAAAAATAAATTTATTTTTACCAGAATACTCGCCATTGATATTACCAATCAGGATGATCGATTGGATATAATAAAACAAACACACTCTCGTGCTCATAGGAGTAGTAGGGAAAACCATAGACAAATATGTCAAAAATACTATTGGCCTAAAATGTTAGATGACATAAAACAGTATATTAGGCATTGCGATATATGTAATAAGACCAAGTATGATAGGAAACCTATCAAACTTCCAATTGGAGAGGCTCCAATTCCCAAAAACGTGGGGGAGTTCCTTCACATTGATATATTTTATGCGCAGAATCATAAGTTTCTTACTTGTTTAGACTCTTACTCAAAATTTGTAGTCATAAAACACATAGAGGATAAACTGAACCTTGGAGATAAAGTTCAGGAAATTTTACAGAGCTTTCCAAGTGCAAATAAACTCACCTTGGATAATGAACCGGGTTTCACAACCCCACAATTTAAGTCCTTAATGCAGAGATCAGGGATACAATTGTATTTTTGCGATCCACGCCATAGTAAAACGAATGGCCAAGTGGAAAGATTTCACTCGACCCTTGTCGAAATCGCACGCTGCATTAAAGAAGAATTTCGTATTATAAGTACAGTAGAAGTATTCTACAAAGCTGCACAACAGTATAATTTAACAATCCATTCAGTGACAAATAGGAGACCTTTTGATATATTTTACAACAGGGTATCGCATGATGATGTAGGAGAGAAACTTCGCCGAGCACAATTGCAAATTTTAAATAGGAACAAGGTCTCTAAGGTAAGAACCTATCAGCCAGATCAGGAGATTTATGAAAAGCTTATTGGTAAAAGAAATAAATTAGATAATAGATATAAGAAACAGAAAATTCAGGAAGATTTAGGAAATAAGGTTAAGGTTTTTAGCAGAAATAGAATCATTCATAAGGAAAACATAAGATCATAGGTTTTCTTTCTTCTCTACAGATAATGATACCTAAACTGGTAATACTACTTACGATATACAATGTCTGCCTATCCGAGGTACAGATATTGGATTATTCAAATTCGCAGCTGATCTCAATACATATGGGACAGGCTAGACTACAAAATGGAAACTTCAAACTGATCCATGTTCTGAATTTCACAGATTATGAATCGGCAATTAGTGAAATAGAGTCCGAGATCCAACACAAAATTCTTAAAAATAGCACCATACTACCATTTCTTTCCCATGATGTCAAACAAATAAGGGAACATATCGAGATTATGAAGCCTCGGAAAAAGCGTTCGATCAATTTTTTGGGCACAGCTTGGAAGTGGATAGCTGGTACCCCAGATCATGACGATCATAAGATAGTAACCGATCAAATGGCAGGGTTACTACAAAATAATGATAAACAAAGAATAATCAATAGGAATGTTGTAGAAAGAGTAAATTTATTATCAAATTCAATGAATCATGTCATCAAGTCTGTTCAATCTTTGGACGAGGTTAGAAGAACATATGAGGAAACATTAACAAATAAATTGAGAATTTTAAAGGAGGAAATTATTAATGTGGAATATGCCCTACAATGGTCAAAAGTGGGTATTATAAATTCTTTTATTTTATCTGAGAGGGAAATAATGGAAGTTAGACAATTTTTAGATGAGGAAAAATTTCCTTACACTGATCTTCAACAAGCTCTAAGTTTTGCTACAGTAAAAATAGCCACTGATAACGTAGCTCTAATTTATATAATAAATCTTCCTTCTATAGAAAATAATAACTGTGAGAAATTGTTAATAAAGCCTATAAAAATACAAGAAAAAATTGTTAAAATCAATACTGAAAATATAATTAGATGTAATAAAGAAATTTATGAAGAAAAAGAAAATTGTAAAGAATATAATGGGTTATGTATTTGCAATAAAGAAACCCTAATAGATATAAGTAAAACAAATTGTATTCCAGCTCTCTTATCCAGCAAAAATCATGATTGCGTTTTCTTGAATAACCAGCATATTAATTCAATACAAGAATTATCTTCCGGAACTATTTTGTTAAATCAATTTAAAGGTTTTATAAAAACTTCGAATAACGAAACAAATGAATTATCAGGGACTTATTTACTTAAGTTTCATAATGATACCATAACAGTGGGTAACAAGACATTTGTTTCAAAGGAAATATCTGATTGGAAGCCGCTTCCGGCGTTATTGCAACCAATAAAAAATAATCGGGAAATCGAAGAAGTTCTTTCATTAGAATTAATGAAGGACTTGCAGATCAATAATATTAATAAATTGACATCACTGTCATCTGGGAATAAATTGATGTTTTCCCTCAATTTTGGTCTTTTGTTTGTGTTGATTTTTTGTATATTTATGATTGCTTACAAAATTTGGTTTAAGAACAAAAGTGGATTGATAGTCACGAACATAATAAATGAGGGCAATCCTCCTAGTCTTGAGGAGCCAGATACTTCATCCAAATTAAGATGTGAATTTCGTAGCATCAACGATCTTCCTGTTCATTAAGAATCGGGACGATTCAACTTACGGAGGGGGGAGTTAAGGCAACGGCTTGCCAACAGATAATTCTCACAATATTTTGCTGACACTATGTCTGCAAAACTAAATATTTTATTTAAAAGAAAACAAAAGAATTGGATTACACTACACGCGCGGCGTAAAAGTGCTGATCCAATTCAACTACGCGATCATGCTTTTTGTTGATATAATTATATGTTTTTGTGAGTATTAAGTTTAGTTTTAAGTATGCTATCAGACGGGAAACAATAAAGAATGTAATCAAAAGAATTCAAACAAAAAATGTATTTTATTTAAGAAAAAACTAATGGAGTAATTAACTGAAATTAACTTGAACACATTTTATTAAAAAATAATTTTTTAGATAAAATTTTTTTTTTTATTAAATTTATTTCATTTAAAAATTTTGTTTTAGATTCATTACTTTTGTTCATATTCTAAACACATATTTTTTGATTTGTCGTAAGGTGTTTAGTAATCATATGTCATTGTTTTGCGCGACATCCCCATATAAAAGCTATGAGATTTGTATTGACAATTGTAAGTACTTGACATTACCAAATATATAAAACGTTAATGCTTTTAAACACTGGGTACATAACTTTTGTCTGTGGGCTGCATAAATAAATTGATCAATTACTTTTTTTATTTTTTTGGTTTAGCCGTCATTTTCAGGTTTCTGATTTCAAAATTAAGATGTTTGTTAGAAAATGTTAATTAAATGTGACAACTTAATCGATTTTGATAATTAAAATGTATTGTTATAAATTTGAAAAAATGCTTGAGGCGATTATAACGAGTTTTAATATTGAAAGGGTTTAGTTTAAACTGCCACACTTAATATATTAAATTAGTCAAATAACTGAACTTCTAATTCGAATTCCCGTTAATTTAGTGCTAAAAAGTTGTTTGCTACCAATTGTGGTTTTATAAAAATGGATGGACCAAGACTTATCTCATCCCTTTTTTGGGCACCTTGGGGTATCGGCTGCGGTATTTTTTTATATACAATTTTTGCACTAACAAAAGAATCTCTGAATGGGGATTCTCCGATCTTAATGAAACTCGGGTATGTGATAAAGCTGAAAAAATAAGCGACACATATTTTTTTTGCGGCCCATATATTTTCAATATATTTTTGTTTTGAAACATGTTTTAACTAATGAAATTCAGATTTTTTGAACACATTTTTGATGTAATCAAGAAAACAAAAATTTTGATACCAATATAGTGTGTTAGGATTGCCATTTATTTCAAATATTTAAAATATAGTTTAAAAAGCTTTTCGGGAAAACTCGCATAAAAGCCGAACAATTACGATTTGATTAAATTTAATAAATATTTTTTAGCTTCATTCAACTACAATTCTTTAACAAAACGCCATTTTTAATATCACTTAAAACACATTTTTTTCAATAACAAAAGTACTTGCAATTAGCACTTTAATTTGGTACCTAATTTTTCTAAAATTTCTCTAAAACCATTCGAAATAACCCGGAAAAACTAAAAATTGATTAGTTTTTATCCCACTTTTTGGGCAGCTAAAAAAATACGTGTCACTTATTTTATTTTTTCACATTTCCAAATTTCATTAATACCGGAGACTGCCCCTGTAAGTGAAACAATTGTTAACACAGGTGAAAATGGGATTGAATATAAACATATATCATCATATATATGTTCAGATTTAAAATTTGAGAGTATATGTCCTTATGATCATGAATGAGTCAAATATGAAGTATATACGGTCATGTAAAGGGTGTTGAAATGGAATAAAAAAAAAATTGACATGAAATTTACTTTATTCGAAAGTTAATCTTCTGGCATTATAATTTAAATATGATTTCTGGCATATGACCACTACGGCTGTCTCGGACGAATTCTAATCTGGAGGTCCAATTTGCGATGACTTTTTCCAACATTTGTGGCCGTATATCGGCAATAACGCGGCGAATGTTGTCCTTCAAGTGATCAAGCGTAGACTACCGAGTTCACATATACCCACAGAAAATAGTCCAGCGGAGTTAAATCGCACTATCTTGGAGGCCAATTCACAGGTCCGAAACGTGAAACTATGCGGTTGCCAAACATTTCCTTCAATAAATCAATTGTGGCACGAGCTGTGTGACATGTTGCGCCGTCTTGTTGAAAACACAGCTCCTGCACATCATGGTTGTTCAATTGTCGTTTCAAAGAAATCATCGTTTTCAAAGAAATACGGACCAATGATTCAACCAGCCCATAAAGCACACCAAACAGTCAGTTTTTCTGGATGTAACGGTGTCTCAACATACACGTATCCATTTAACCAAAAGTGAGCTTCATCGCTAAACAAAATTCGCTTATGAAGTGCGCTATATAAATTTGGACAATTTTGAAATCGGTTACCATCCATGCTTATTTTAAAATAAGTTAGGAAATCAAATTGTCTTTGCTGTTATATAAACCATTATTTTGTCGCTATGCGATGTTTATATACATTTTTTATTTGAGTATCTAAAAAAGCAAAACTAATCTTTCTCTTTTTCAGCACAAATCTTATTTTTTCAGGAAAAATAAAATAATGGAAACATGTGATTACAGCATACTCATTAAAATATTGTTAAGAATACAATTTTTTAATACACTATAACCATATGATAGTCCTAGTTATCATATTATGATCATAGAAAATAATTTCGTCATCATTTATTACCACATTATGATTATCAAAAAAACAGACTTATAATCTTATAGTTGGAGCAACTTGCAGTTAGAGAGAGGAATATGATAACACATACTATATTATGATTGTAGACAATATAATAATAAGATAACCGAAAAAGGAGATTTTTTACTATAACATGATTACAGCAACCATATTATTGGTGAATATGATTTTATTGAAAGAACCATTTATGGCTGTAGGGACGATAGTTGTGTAGCCGCAATCATATTGCAACCAAAGTGTAGAAAATGGTTTGGTCGACGAGACATCTTCAACCACAGCGGAGATATTCTCGTCGTGGCGTTGCTTCCGAAGCCTTTTCTGTGACGTGTTGTTCCAGTCACTTCGAGGAGATCGGATCAGTTTGCGTATAACGCCGTAAAATTCACGTTGAGTCAAAATCAATGACAAATTAATACGCTTAAACTTAGTCGGGCCACCCAGTGTTTTCTTTTTTGTTCAAATTTCTAAATTCTTAGAAACAGCCTAAAAGGTTAACAATACCTGCAGCTTCGTGCACTAAAAGTTATGGTAATTTTCTCGTAATTCGTTTTGCAATGTATGACGAGAACTTGTTATAAAATCATGTAGGCTAGTTTTTTTTTTGTAAATTTTTACAATAGAAAAATCTAGAGAAAAACCCAGCGCTTAAAAGTTTCAACGGATTATTGATTCTTAAAATTGTTTTAAAACTGCATATTATGACCACTAATTTGGCCATGATTAGAAACATTAAGGTTATATCTGTTCTGCTCATGGCGATTTCGTAACATACATCCAAAAGAATACAACAAAAAAATGGTTATGCATGCATTTAATTACTTACGGACACCAAATGATTCAGGTCGTCATAAGTGGGCGAAAAATAACGTAAACGTTGATAGCAAATATCATATAACGCCTCATTATCAATGCAGAATGTCAGATCTGTATTTTCACACAATTGATGGGCCGACAATGTGGCATTGTAAGGTTCGACAACAACTTCTGACACCTGAACGAGTTTTAACATTAAAAGTACAGGAGAGAGAGCGACGTATGCAGGACAAGAAGGTGTACAGTATAAATGGACGATGTACAAATGTTTGGTTGGATTTGAATAAATAAGCAAATGTTAACAAACGTATGTAGCATCCACATATACATACCATACATACATATTATCATTTAACATTCATTAATTTCATTCCAAGTACCATAGTAGAAAATTATACGGATGTCAAATGAGTGTGTGTGTTTTCATGTTTTCCACCATTGCATACATACATACATAGATTCATTTTGTATTTGTTTTGATTCACACATTTACCAAATGCGACCGTAACATATACAATACATTCATGGTCGTAATGATGTTTACACAACCAACCCATATACATATACCATCATTATTGTTGAGGTTGTTAAAGGTGATAGTCGTAGCAGTATAGGTAGTGGTGGTAATGATAGGAACCGGTATAAAGTTACCATTCAATAAGATAATGTTATAGGCAAAATTTTATTAACATCATTATCGTCATTGTCACCATCATCATCATTATTTTACATCAGGTATTGTTGTAGTTATATTTGTTTTCCGTGATCGGTATATCATTATTGTAAAGTAGTAGGTTGGTTGTATGTATTAAGTTATGGCACGTGCATTGTATAGTGGTTATTAGGGCGGTTGTAGAGGGGAAACAAAAAAAAAAGAGGAAAGAAAATCCATTAGTATAAAATTTTAACTTACAGAAACAAGATGATTTAAATCTCCATAGGTTGGCGATGAAAGCTTCAATGTACGGAAACAGATGTCATACAAAGCTTCGTTGTCAATACAGAATGTTTCGTCGGTATTTTCGACAAGTTGATGAATAGACAATGTTGCATTGTAAGGTTCAACAACTGTATCGGAAACCTGTTATTATGCATTATAGATAATTATACAGTCAATACAGCAGTGGCGGTAGCAGCATGTTGCATAAGTAGTAGTGGTAATTATTTGTATAACACAGCCAAGAGCAGCATTTATAGTTTGTTTGTTTATTTATTTTTGCAAGCGTTGAGGAAATTAATTTTTTATTTACGAAAAATTGAGCGTTGCACATATATAAAAATGAAAAAGAAGAGAAAATATTTAATTAGTAAATTGAATTTTTTTTTTTAAAGTATATTTTGTTAATTACAGTTTAACTTAAAAAATAAAGGTAGTGTAACTTATCTTTCAGTCAATAAAATTTAACACTAATCAAATTTAAAAACTTCACTTATGTAACTTAAACGTTTAATTCGAGATATTTTGAGATAAGTTGGAAAATATAATTATGATAACACACAGTTTTTAAATCTTAACAATACCCAGTAAAATAGTAAGATTCAAATAACTGGTTGCAGAACAACTTATACTGTATTATAACAGTTTCTAATTTCTGTTCTGCAACTGGTTCTTTTTATATGGAGTTTGTCCTATTTGCAATAGGTTATTTACCTCCAAACAAGAACAGGTTGCTTTAGAACCGGTTTTAGAACCAGTTATAGAACTGGTTCTGGGACAGTGACACCTTACATTTCGACTCCCAAGAACCTGTTCTAGAAACAGTTCCATGTAACGGGTGGTAAAAGAAGTTGTTGTAGAAGAGGTTCAGAGGTAATCTGTTCTTAATAATTTTGCTGGGTACATTTATAAAAGTTTGTAGTTAAATTAGTAAAACATGTTTATCTTAATTTGCGATTAAAGTACTCTTTTGTAGTACAAAATCATTTTTTATTAAAATTTTATAGGATTCAATCAGAAAAAAAAGTTTAAATACTATAAAAAATCCGATTTTGCATCACGCAGGGACAATAATTTCTAATTTTATTCAGCTTTATATTTCTTTCCTGACTTCTAATCTAAATCAGTGTTTCCCTTCAAAAATTCGACGTTTTTATTTAAGAAGCACCTTTGAACATACATACAGTGGTCATCATTAAACAAGTCCACCCAGCACAAATAATTTTTGTTAAAGTTAATTCTCAATTTATAATAGTTTAAAAAATATATTGGTAAAATAATGTTTCTGTTAATTGCCCTAATACTTTTAACTTGACTTTTAACTTTTTCACGACCAGAATCAAGTATGCTTGCCCAACAATTTTAGCACTTATAATTGTTCAGGTAAAATATAGAGTAAATATGTTCGAAGGTAATTTGTAAGGGAGAGTTGGGGCAACAATAATGTGGAGTACGATAAATCTCAATCTGCTCCCACTTACCCGTTAGGAGTACTCAATGTTGAAAAAAAATCATTATTTATTTAGGGGGCAAAATGAGGGGCAAGTAATGTAGTATCGTTTAATTAGTACATTGTATTCAATATATTAAAGTAATAAAAACATTTAAAAATTTTATAAAAAAAATAATAATATTGCAAAGAAAATTTCATGCTGGGTGGACTAATTTGGAGATCACCATTGTACGTATGAATAACATTTAATCTTATTACAACACTCATACGCCACGGTACTATTTATTTAAGTTTTTTATTGTTATAAATCTATATGACAATATCTTTAATATTGTTTTGTAAGAATTTGAAATCAAGGCAACCTTAATATAAATCGACATGTGAGGCTTTTAATTCCAACTGTTTAACTAAAAACAAAGTACAGTAAAACCAGTCTAAGGCGAAGACAAATTTGTCCCGATGTTTTGGCAACAGTTTTTATATGGAAAAAATATGTTAAAACAAACAGTTACTGACAGTAACACCAACAAAATTTTATATAATTTTTGCATTTTTCATACGAACTTCAGAAAAGTTTGCAATTTTTTTCTATTATTTGTTTAAACTGAATACACAAAATTTATTCTTCAAATGTAAGGCAAACATGTTTTTTAAGAAATCAATAAAAAGATTGCGCAATTTTTGAAATATTTTAAGAAAGATTTTATATAAGTTAAAAATGATAAGTTAAAAATTTTAAATACATTTTACTTCGATTAATAAGAACATCGCTTATAATTTTCTAATTTTTCATGCCCTTTAAGTGCTAAAATTTTACAAAATAAAAAAAGTGAAGTTTTCTTTTTAATTGCAAGGATATCCTACATCCATCACCCAAGCTTAAAATGTTAATATGGTTCTTTAAGCTGAAATTCCATACTTTGAAACCATATTAAAAATCATTCGTAGTTTAATATTCAGTATACGAAACAATAACAAATTTTAAATAAATAAAAACTGATTTTTGTTAAAAGTTATATTCGCGAATATTTCAAAAAGTAGAGCTAATATTAAAATTTGGTGTTTATATTCGTAGTCTACGAACTTAAGTTTATCAAAATTATTAAGTAGCATCGCCGATGCAGTTTAACCCCCGTATTCATAGAAATATTAAACAGCATTTCAAATACATTTTAGTTAAAGCACAAATTTTAGCATTAAAAGTGAATTCATAAACGAATATTAACTTTTACATAAGGTTTAAAATAAGCATTTTAATCTAATATTTGTTTATGAATATAGTTTTAAGGCTTAAAATGTTTTTAAATAAAATGTATTTGAAATCTAAATTAAAATTTGTTATGAATACGGGCGTAAGTGCTTAACTGTGTTATTAGACTCATTGTTTTTATCTATATTGGTGATCATATAGGTACTCAGGTAAAATTGCCAACTGCAAAATAGTACTGGCAAACCACTGCTACTTTTGTAAAACATATGTTAAATATTACCTAAGGTACAAATAATTTTGTACTAGAATAACACTATTTTGTTTGCAAAGCATGTGTTTTGCCAGTACCACCCGCAAACTTCGACGCCAATATTGTTTTTACCAATATTACAACCAATTAGAAGCATTTCTTTTATTACTATATTATATTTCACACATTTAAATATGATGTACCTATAAGATTTAAACCAAACTGTATAGCTGCTTTTTAAATGTGTTTTATATATATGTATAATATATCTCAAAATATTTTAATTTAAGCTATTTTAACATTATGCCAACAGTAGCAAGTTCGCTCAAACCACCGGTTGGCCACTGTTATCAATCGGGTAACAGGACAATAATGTTAATCCCATGTTCTGGCAACGCATAACCGAACATCGCCGAGGCTATGCCAACACGGTGCAGATTGTGTTTTTCTGCCTGGGTAACCACACATTTTTTCTTTTGCACGACATTCCCATATAAAAGTGATGAGAATTTTAAGAAGGAAAGTTATGATTACCAGATATGTGATTATATAAGTATGTATTTCTACCCTAGTATATTAGAGATAACCGAAAGTATAATGAATATGATGTTGATACGTACAGATGTTTTAATTGATTCACAAAGAGATGTTTGACTTTTTATTGAATATTTGAGGTAGACGATTTTCAGCAAATTTTTCCCAAATCAAACCTTAGTAACACGTAAAAACTTTCTAATTCGATAGAAAACTTTGAACTTTTTTATGAAATAAATAAAAATATATGTATGTATATTCTTAAATAGTAATCATTTTTTTCTTATGTTTTCTAGAAATAAAAATAATTTGTCTTGTTTTTAAATATTTAGCTCTTTCTATTAAATACATAGTGTGAAAAATCAAATATCAAATTGAAAAAAAAAAAATAATTCCATAAAAACCGGATTGCATCGGAGATACGACTTATCAATCCTGATAGATTTTAAGCCGCAGATCACAAATGTGAATACCAATTTTAATATTATTTCTACTTTTCTTTAAACTTTCTAATTATTTCGTATACCTGATTAAACTACGAATACTTTTTAATATGGCTTTAAAGTATGAACATTTAGGTTTAAGAGCCATATCAATTTATTGCGCTTGGGTGAAGGATGTAGGAATGCTTGCAATAAAAGTGAAAACTTGAATTATTTTTCTATTTTTTAAAATTCCTTAATTGAATTTGCAATGAATTTGCAAGCACATGATGTTAATTTGTATTCCACTTAATTGATTAAAAAAAAAACCATCAATTGTACATCAACATTTTTAGAAATTTCAGTCTCAAGTATAATTTTTATAACTTTTTTAAAAAACATTATTTCATCCCTTTGAGCTCCAGGCTCACAATTTTGAACTTTGATATTTTCCATTAAAACTGCGAATATTTCCAATAGTAATAGATTTATTGGGATGAAAAAAGTCTATTATATTATCAACTGCATTATATTTCATAAAAAATTTATATCTATAAGTGTAATAATTTTTAATTTTTTTTTGCGTTATACTTGAAAAATCAAGAACTTTTTGCATGCAGCTTAGGTCTCAAAGGGCTATATGTATTTACTATGCTCAAAATACAAAAATACACTTTTGAAAATGCATCATTTATGGCCGTAATTTCAAGCAATATATACCTACTGGTGCTTAGATACCTACCGTGTACACGAACAAAATCGGGTAGGTATCTAAGCACCGGTAGATATCTATTGCTTGAAATTACGGGCATTAAAGTCGTTATTTTTTTTTACAAACACTCACGTTAACTAACTATAACTTTGTGCTAAACATACTTAAATGTTTTTATCTAAATTTAATTAATTAAGATTTGTCACAGCCTGCATAATTTGAGGCATAAAAACACATAAAATTTTTGTAATTTAATCAAAGTTTGCCAGTTTTAAAAAAACATATTAAATTTTGTTTTTTCTATTCTTGTAGAATTTTTATTAACGAAATCGTGCAAAATGATAAATTTTAAATTTAAATACATGCATAAGGAGAATTCTTTTTAGTTTTTTTTTATACATAAAATAAAACATTTTTTTATTTTTTTTTTAATAAGAATAAAAATCTGCCCTTCTAAAATAAGCCATCCGCAATATTTTTGCAAAAATCTCTATTGATTTCAGCAAAATATGCTGCTATTTTGATTTTGCTAAATATAGCAAACATTTTGTTCATAATAAATTTTTGTAAAGGTTAACAGAATTATTTTTGATGTTCTTACTTCATAAAAATTTAGCCAAAAAATCTGCTAATTAAAGCATATTGTTCTGCAACTTAATTTTGGGCTTATTTTTTAGTATCTTTTTCTTATATTTTCAAGCTTATTTCTTTAAAGCCTTAACTTTTAACCGGCATATTCAAAATTTCATATTTTCAATATAAAATCTAAATTTCTATATTGTTATTATATAAACACTAATTTTCTATTTATGATTCTGTGTTAATTGTTTAAAACAAATTATGCAACATATCACATGATTTCATAGAGAATATTTCCAAACTCATACATATTTTATATATGCTTATTTTTTAATTATACTCTAAACATATTTATCTATTTAATTACTCATATAATCCTTTGGTTATTTACTATAAACATTTTCTAATTTTAATTATCAAATATGCCTTTATGCATTTTCCAAAATGATCAATATACAACATAAAAAACACAACAGATTTTGCCAAAAAGGGGTATCAAACGTTAATGCATTTATATGTAAAACAAAATTATTTAATGTTTAATACTATGCATATAATATAAATTAGCAACATTAATTTATCTACAACTACAACTAATGCCCAAAGAAGGACAAATATATATGGGATACACATATAAATATATATAAACGAATATAATTATTTAACTATGGAATATGTCGAAAACATACATACAAGATTAAATATAATTTACACTTAAACATACAAAAAACGCAAAATTTATAACATCAACAAAATATAAAGATTTTAAAATTTAAAGGGGTTGAACAACTAAACAACGACCAAACGATTTTTTTTAACATTTATTACACAAAGTGGATATTCAGTTGTTAAGACTTTTTAAAAGATTTAAATAAAAAAATAAATTATCGATGTTTTAAGCTAAATTTCATTTAAGTATTTGTTAACCCATACGTATGAGTAATATGAACTCCATACATCAAAATTATCTAAAATGGCTAACCTCTGTAGTTAGTCTTTAAGGTGTGCGTGTGTGTTTGTGACAAGACCAACCAACTAACAACTAATACAAGGATATCTAGCTAAAGGCATACTAAATGTCCACTCTCAATTGTATGTTTTTATGTTAAAGAATACACGTATTCCTGTGTAGTTCAACAACATGTATGCTTGTATTCGATGTTAATACTACCTAAAGGCGCAGACATATTGGGTATGAGAATCTAGTAAATACAGAAAAAATAACAGAATTTACCTTCAAGCCTAATAAGTGGATAATGTAAACATACGTATGCTAGTGTATAAATGAATTTAAATTAACAAAAAATGTGTACGAGGGTGGATGAACAAAGTATATCAATTATTTTAATATAAAGACAAAGAAAAATTTTATTTTCCCTTTTGAAAAAATATATAAAAATATGATGATATATCCCCGCCCAAACCGGTTGAAAAAATATAAAACATAATAATACGAAACAAAATAACTTTAAAACAACAAGGTTTGGAATTCTAAATCATGGTTAAATTAAATTTTTGTTGGTTGCCTAAACCAGGACATTTTCTGAAATATTTTCAAATATCGTAATTTGATTAGAAAAATTCTGTTAAAAAAGTTATCAGATATTTAAATATTTATGATCGCTATTAAAATATGTGCTTTAATCCGAAAATGGTAAAAGTTTACCTAAATATTGTAAATCTTCTTTCGAAATATCAAGGAAAAAGTTTAAAAAGTCTTAATCATTTTTTTTAAATAATTTTGATAGAAAAATTTGAAAATTCGGTAAAACAAGATTTTCGGAACATAAAAATATCGTTTTTTCAAATTTGTATCATCAGAACTGTCGAAATTCCTTCTCAAAATGTATAATAACCAAAGCAACCGGCAATATGCTCTAAAAAATCTATTTTTAGCTCATAAAAAATGCACTAAAAACGGAAAATTTGCTCTTAAAACTCACATTTTTTTTAAGAATTCATATTTTAAAACTTATTTTTCAGAATAGTTGGAATAACTTTGGGAAATTTATTTTAATTGTCAATAGTAAAGGGAATAAAAGACTGAATATAGCTAAATCAGTACAGTCTTAAAACAAGAAATTTAAAGTTGCAAAAATGGCTTAAAGTTCCGAAATCAGTGTTGAAAACCCAAAAACATATTTTCTTTTTAAACATAAAATCAATAACTAAAAACTAAATTAAAAAAAAAAATTACTGAAAAATGATATAAAAACAGTCTTTTTTTCTAAAAAAAACTAAAATATGCTCAAAAAAATATTTTTTTTTTTTATCAAAAATAAGATTTTTTTATCCAAAATAAGATTCTTTATCGAAATATGCAAAAACAAGAGCAAAATATGCAAAAAATATGGTATTACAAATCAATGACAAAATTCGTCAATTGCTCTAATTTTGCAATACGACGTTAATTTTGCAATACGACGCACAGGAAAAACATGAAACGATACATTTCTGATTGTGCTGAAATAGAGGATATTTTGTGTAACAAAAATCTATAAAAACTTCTAAGAATGGTGGATTTATGGACGTTTAAATGTTTCGGTGTGAAACAGATATAAACGTCAGAAAATTAAACAAAAAAAAAAAAAAAAATGTTAAATTCTTCAATAAAATTGTAATTAAAAAGACAAGAGGAAACCAAAAGTGTAAAAGGTTGGAAAAACACTTATTTCAATATTTGTTAAAGCCAGAAAATCTTAACAAAAATTTACACGAGCGCTCGAAAATTAAAAATCCAAAAAATAGTAAAATAGCAAAAAATGACAACTTACTTTTTCTCTTTTTTTAAATGAAGTGGTTGACACATTTTTTTTCAGATTTTATTCGATATAAAAATTGTATTTATAGTAATTAAATGTGCTAAAGTCCCAAAACTTATTTAACAAAGTGTGAAAAACAATCTGATGTAGGCGTGTCCCTATCCGGATTTCATTCCTGCCCAAGGAAATCTTCAGGGGACTTTGTTATTAGAATTTCTAGAGATATTTGTTATGTTAAATCACAAACTCAATGAGAATTTCTTGTCCTCGTCTAGGAGCGAGATTCAAAATTTGAAATATCAAAGAAAAAACAAAAACAACAACAAAATATTGTCACAATTGGCTTTGTCATCTTCCAAATACTACTCTGTTTTTTTGACAGACCTAGCAATGTAGTGACGTTTATTCAAGTAAATCAACAATAGAAAATCATATGTTTTCTATCACTAATAGAAATCCATTTTAAGGTCCCCTTCAAAAAGTCTCAAAAATATCTTTAAAATTTACAAAAATTTTCAAAAATTGTCGCGTCCCCCCAAATCGAGGCTTTTTGCTTGTGCTTTTTTTAACAATATTTTTTTTGCTTTAAATACAATGAATTTAAATTTTTTTGTCTAATAGATAATAGATTTTGTTTGTTAAATGTATCATATATACCTACATTCAGGAAACTTCTGCTTTAAAAATATGTAGTTGTTTTGGTTGTAATACAGTTTCTTTATTTTTAATGTAAATGTAAGTCATTTGTAGAACAAATAAAATTTTTGACTAACCTTGTAGTTCCTTTTATAAAACAACTCACATCAAATGACTGTTTTATGATTTTACATTCATTTTTTACAGTTCTTTTTTGTTATTTAAAAAAATAAAAAAAAATAAATGTTTGTTTATTTTTTACTACCATGTGGTTCATTTTTACTACAATTGTTAGTAATTTTTTGAACATAAGAAAACAAATGATAATGTTAGTTGAATTTAATGAAATGTAAGTCGTCCTTTCTTTAAATGAAATTTCATTTGTTTTTGACTACAATTGCTGTCGTCTTTACCAACATAATTTCCTAAGTGTATAAATAATTATATATTAAGGTATATATGATCTCATATATAGCTATATCAAGTATATATGAACAGATAAAAAAGATCAACTTATATGTAAAGTAAGATATAATGATATATGATGATATATAGCGCTTTGTTAGAAATTTTCGTAAAAATAATTATGAAATGTAAATATATGTCGTTACATATGGCCACATATGTAATTACATATAATTATATCAAGCAATATAAACTTTTTTCTTCGGAGAGTTAATGGGCCTTACTATAAAAACAAAACTTTGTTTTAAGTCGATTCAATTTAAGATTTTTGATTATAGCTTCAGTTAGACTAAAGCAAAGCAGAAGGAAACTGTTGCCAACTTTTTTCAAAAAATATCGCTCTATCAAATTGAAAAAATGGATTGAAAATAAATAAATAATAAAAATAGCAAAAATCTTGCGATAATTCGCTAAAATTGTTAAGAAATTACAAAAAAGAGCAACATTTTTCAAACTTTTTGAATTTCTCTTAAAAATTTTGCCATAGTTTGCGAAATTTTACGGACTTTTCCAGTAATTACTTAACTATATTGACAACGAAATAAATTCATGTAATTCGCAAAGAAAAGCGTCAAATCTGACTTGAAAAAAATTTCTAAATTTCCCTCTAAAAACTAAATTATGTTTTATCCCGATAAATGCGTTTAGAAATTGGCAACATTGCAAGAAGACACACATTTTATGTAGTTTTTTAGAGTAAGTACACTAGGTTTCTAACTTCTTGCAGTTTTTGCAAATATCAACAATTAAATGGCACAGCCGTGTTTACCTTGAAAAAATATGGTGAACCATGTTCTTGGAACATATTCGAACTAAATTCGTCGTGGTGTTTTATATTCACTTTTTAAGCACTGGGAGAAACATGGTCGGTTGCGGAAAGAGAAACGCGACATATCCTGCACAACAACACAATTTAAAATACTTAAAATGATCTCCTGTTTACAAACAAATTTGGCATTGCTAAAAATATATATTTAGAGCTTTTTAACAAGTGACCGTTTGATTTAATTTCGAAAATTAAACAACTGATCCCAGTTTAGAGCATTTTAAAAAAATATGATTTCAAATCTGCTGTCATTATTTTAATTTATACATTCTCAAATCAAACTCAAAATAATCACTTTTTATTGTCATTTTATGTAATTTCTCTGTTGTAAATAAATGTTTTAATTTCATTCATTCAATAGGTACTTACTATTCTGCTATGAAGCAGAATAGGTTCTTTTATTTTAACTTAAGATCGCTGCGATTGCTAAGATTTTAAAGGCAAGCGTATTTGGCAGATATATACAGAAAAAAACCATAATTTAGAGTATTTTTTAAATTAAAAAAATCAAACAAAAAAAATTTTGTTGACTTTAGAGATTTATTTAAAATAAATAAGTTTTAAAAATCCGCAATTAGCCAGCTAATTTAAATTTTTATAAATTCGCTTGAAACTGTAAGCTGTAGGCAAATTTTCTAAAAAAAAATCGAATTTTCCCCATTGTGCCAGGGCTAGCCCGTGTGCAAACATCCATAAGAAGTTGTGTTATTGGAATTAGAAACAAGATAATAAAAGTTAAAATCAAAACCATCTAAGCAACATTTTTTTTTTTAAATCGGTTTTATTGATGATTATAAAAAAAATTTAGTATTCTATAGTCAAAACTATAAACGAATTTTTTAAAACGTCTATCTACGATTTTTTTACACAGAAAAAATTATCAATCTAAAATATCTAATTAAAGATTTGATTTGAGTTTAATTTGTTTCTAAACAAATATTTAATTGAATCAATAAATATTTTAATTGACTTTTAAATATATAAATACATATTTTATTTTATACGCAATTATCATATTATTTTTTCATACACTGTATGCATAAATAGAAAATTTTCAGTATAAAATACCAAATACATTTGAAGTTAACAAACAAAACAAGCACACACACAACCACACTCAGCATTGCAAAAAACACACATACCAACGTATAGATCACACTCTTTTTTTGTGAGTATCATATTTTTTTCTTTTGTAGAAGTTATTTATAACTTTTTATTCCTACTTAATTTTAATAAAAGGTTTAATTGATAGTATCATTGCCGTGATAGGTGCAAAATCAATTAAAATATTAATTGATTCAATAAATTTTTTAATTGAAACCAGTTTTTAGTTTTTTCTGTGTATCAAGTAAAAATATTGAAAGTTAAATTTGGAAACCTTTTAGGAAAAAATGTATATTCTAATTCGACATTAATATAAAACCACACTTAGAATACTATGTAGGTAAAGACCACTGCAAATGTAGTTAAAAACAAATGAAATTTCACTTAAGGAAAGGACGACTTACATTTCAGTACATTTAGCTAACATTGTTATTTGTTTTTTAATTGTTCAAAAAATTACCAACTATTGTAGTAAATATGAACCACATATTAGTAAAAAATAAACAAACATTTATGTTGTTAATTTTATTAAATAACAAAAATTTGATTTGTTCTACAAACGACTGATATTTACATTAAAAACAAATAAACTGTATTACAGCCCAGACAACTACATATTCTTAAAGCAGATGTTCCCTGAGTGCAGTAATAAATTCGAAATTCAACTTCATAGTCGTTATTATCGTTGAAACATCTACTATTTTATTTGGTGCATCGTGTTCAATGATATTGAAAATATGAATACTTTTTTCTATAGCTACCTCTAAATAATTACTTTCTGTATAATTTATTTTTTGTATAAACTTCTTATTAGCGTTCTTCCCCGTAGAACTTCATTTTGAAGAGCTTTAATTGTTGCCTTATTTATAATTCTATATCATCTGGGGACTCAGGGCAAGCTCTTGTGTTCAATATATTTTTATCACTCATACGCTTAGGTGCCTTCACAAAACAAAATTAAGAATACATCCCTCGTTTTTAATTGCGTATGTTTGGTTTTAAATCCATAAACATATAGTTTTTGCTGTGATAATAAATGCATTTCTCATGTTTTGCTTAGTTTTCCTAAATGTGCATTATGTGTGATCAAATAAATATACTCTTATTTATGTATGCTTGAATATGTTATGTATGTATTTATATTTATAAACATTTATTATATGCATGTACATATATGTACACTCCGTTTGTGTAATGTATATAATGGTATGCCTAACTGAGATTATAAATTAGTTTAAAATTTCTTAAAATATACAAAATGAAGAATCAAAATTTAGTTTGTAATAAAGTAAATTTACTTTTGTTTTATTATTGTTTTTATTCTTGTTTCCAACAAAGAATTATGATAGATTTTAGTATTTATATCATTCTAGATGTTAGTGAATTTGTAATGAGTATTCTTAAAGCAAATTAGAAAATGTATACAAATCTATACATATACACTCTAAAAAATGCTTGTAAAATTACTGCTATAATGGTAGTAAATTTGTACGTAAAATCAAGCACATGCGTAAGTTTAAGCACAAACTGCTTAAAAAAAAAATTTACTGAATTTTGTTAGCAATAACGCACACGAATTATGGTATTAAGTATGTTGATAAACATGTTGGTTCATTTTAAGTACTTAATTAGGTAAAATTACATTGAATGTGTGCAATTTTTGTTTTTATTTATTTGAAAAAATTGTCAAACTTTTTCCAACAGAAGAAAAAAAATTTTTAATTTAATATAATTTTTATTTTTGGTGCTGTATTTGAGGAAAAATAAGAAGAATAGCTGTGGTAAATAACCAAAAATAAATTAAAAATATAATTAAAACTAATTATAGAATGTGTCCGTTTGATATTTTTAGTAGCTTTGGTCAGAGATATGATTTTAATAAAATCGAAACATTGTTCTGAACATCTATCAAATACAAAAGTTATGCTTCTGCCAGTCCTTTCTGAATTGAATCAACAAAATTTGAGACTTTCGGTTATTTTTTCCAGTAAAAGCGATTTGTATTGGTCTTGCTTTTTCTATCCAGCTAATCTTTATATTCTCTTTTATAAGGACATGATGAGCCAATTGACGTTTTTTTTTTTTTTTTATATTTTTGGATACAGATTTAGTATAACTGTAATTGGTTACCGGAAATGAAAACATGTTGTTAGTATTTTATAACGCAGCAGTATTTAGTGATATTTCCTTTTTTACTTTTCAATTTGTAATTTTATTTAAATAACCGTTTTTTATTGTAGGTTTTCCAACCGTTTCTTATTATTAAATAAATATAGCAAAATAATAAATAATTACATTACTTTACTGAAAGCTTTATTAGGCACATTAAAACTTAAATTTACACACATTGTGCGTAATATAAATTTTTACACGTTTTCTGTGTACAAATTTAAACATAGAGTAAATTTACCCAATTTATCGTAGGAGTACAGTTTCCTACTATAAGTTGGGTAAATTTAAACAGAAATTAATTAGAGTGTATAGTACTATATCAAATTCTTACTGTACAAAATAAACATGACTCCAATTATATTTTTGTATTTATATATACATAAATACTAGGCCGGGTCGATTTGTGGGGAGGCAAAAAAATCGCCCAAAGCTCAGTGAAAATCGTATTCTAGGGATCAAAATAAGAAACTTTGCGGAATTAACCATACCTCTAAAACGAATTCTACTACCCCGAAACTGTTGACTTTTGTCCCGTAGGGTCAAGTTTTGAAAAATCCCACTTTGACCCATGTAGAGTGCCCCAATCGAGTCCAAATGTATGACCGACCCCCACTAACTTTGAAGGGCCGATCCACCCATGCTCGTGGCACACCCCCCTGGAACTCCCCTGGGGGGTTCCCCATACAAACATTTCAAAAAATCTCCATTTTTGGCACTTTATTTTATTATTTTTTATTTATTTTATTTATTTTTAATATTTTATTTATTTTTTCTCTTTAGAAATTTATTTAGTCAGAACATATGTAAATGAAAAAATTAATTTAACTTAGTAATAGAAAAGAAAAGATAAAAATTACTGTTTGAAGTCTTTTTTGCTTTCAAGTCTGGGCAATTTCGCACGGCTCTCTAACGTCGTCGCCATAACAGCCTCTACATTTTCCGGTATAACTCGTTTGGAAACGCTAGCTAGCAATTGAACGTGTCGTTCTGTTCCTTGTATGTGTGATGGAATTTTTGGATCATTAAACGGTGGATCATCTTGATTTAAATATTCTTTCAAAGTATCGTATGGAATGCTTCGAGTGAATGGTGGTTCAAATACGTCATTTATGTCATTCATATTGATCATTTCCGTGTAACTTGTGCAATAAAAGTTTATATCTGGTTTTTTATAAGCTCTAAGTCCCGTTGGGTCGTCAACATCGGTTCGATAGCGTAGAATTATCTTGATAGCACAGTCGCGCTTTTCTTTGCTATCATCAAACAACATTGATAACAAGATATTTTCCGAATGCGCATAATATGAATTATCTGTAATTACTTTATTGACAATTTTGCGTAAACGAGGTTCTAGAAATCTTGACCAACTAATGAATTTGAAAAATAATCTACTACCGTACACGACAGAGCTGTAATACTTAATATTGAAGTACATTGGCACATAACATGTAATTATAAATTCAACCAGTATTCTTAAATTTGCATCTGGATTTTCCGTTGTCACATATAATCGTAATAGTCTAGCGGCCTTGGTGAGCCACCGAGAATGTACAATTTTCCCTGGTTTGATGTTAGCCAGATCCACTGAAACCACGCCGCTAGAAATTGCATGGGCCATGTCGTATAAGTACTTGGAATCGGTGGAAAATTCAATTTTTTCTGGAGCAGGGGGCATATTTTTCAACTCAATTTTCTGAAAGCCGTCCACCACCTGAAAATATATAAAAATAAAGCAATTAAAAACGGTTGACAATTATAATAAATGAGTGATAGCAATAACTTACCGGAAGAGTTTCACAAGTTT
The DNA here is from genome assembly GCA_021234595.1 of Delia radicum. Lineage (NCBI taxonomy): Eukaryota > Metazoa > Arthropoda > Insecta > Diptera > Anthomyiidae > Delia > Delia radicum. The sequence continues at coordinate 182,780,101 of CM037851.1, read as the reverse complement.
CGATTTGACGGCTCAATTTTCCGGGTGCCGATCTTGGTCCAGTGCTGGTTGATTTATCCAAAGCTTCAAACAAATGCCGAAACGGAAGTTCGTTGAAGTGTAGAAGGCAAACGAACCAATGCAATGGTCTTTTTAACAGCAATTCGAATCGTCGTATAATTCCACCGTGTGGGCCAGTGTTTGTTGGCTCACCGTCAACGCATATGCCAATTAATTCATTCAGTGATATATTTTTATCGTTAAAAAAATCATTTAATTTGGTTGTTTTGTATTCAGCGGTTTCATGTTCCAGTCTTACGTAACCAATCAATTCAGAATTCGGTTCTCTCAAAATAACAAGATGAGGTTCTTTTACCATCCTAGTATGATACTTCTCATCAATTGCATCTCTCGTTAAAGTATCATCTTTTCTGCCATCGAATGAAAATGCTAACAAATTGGTATCATCTAACCGTTTGCGAAGCACTTCTTGTCTGCATTTCTCTTTTTCTCGGCGAACTTTCGATTTATCCATGATGAGAGGTTTGCCATGGGTATCTTTCATTTTAAAATCTTGGAAAAGAGCGGTTCCCATTGCTGATGCTACTCTATCAGGCACACCAAATCTGTCACATACCAAGGCAAAGTTAAAACAATCGTATCTCTGTGTGTATTGTGAACTTGTGCTTATATCCAAATCTTCTTGAACCGGTGGCGGTGCGTATGTTGAATCATCGGGATCTTGGTATGTTGGCATTGATGACATAGACGTTGCTCCTTGCTCTTCAATTTCCATCGCAAATCCATCCATTGTTAGTCTTCTCTGATTATGTTGATCGTGCATAAACTCTTTGAGGCGTTCGGGAACCAAACCGCATGCACATGGAGCTGCCTTCAAATCGCATTTACATGTTCCAATGAAAAAAATTGTTTCCAGTGATTTTACATACTCTGTAAATTCTTGGTGTTTGTTTCTATTCTTGATTTGCTCTTGATATTTGACAAGCAATCTATTCAATTTATTATATACACTTTTTTTCAGCATTATTTCCATACCAAGTTTTTTCCAAATTCCAATCAACTTATCTTGTACTTGAATAGTGAATGATTTATAGAGCAATTTTTTTTGTTCGCTCAAGTAAAAATAATATCTCAAAATATCCAGATGGGTTGGTAAATTAAGATCAGTCAAATCAGTAGACACACCAAAAACAGTAACATCATGCCTGGGTATATGACTCATTGGGTTTTCGATAGTTGTTGATGTTGTTATTGCTTCATCTTGCGGTGTAAAGGATGGTGGATTCATTGTAAACTTTTTGATTTGGAATGATTTTTTTTTTTAAATATTTTTTTATCTGAAATTAGAACTTCACACTTTGAGTTCTTCACAACGACTTAATGCATTCACAAAAACTGTTGCGTTATATATGGTCTACGAGGTAATAAAAATGAAATGGTAATTTTAATTCTACCTGTAACCGATTTTGTTGTTAAAACTGCCCATTAAATACTTACATGTAAATTAAAAGTTAATCTGACCACAAAATCTGTTAAGCAAGTGCGCCTTTTATTACTTCTGGAAAATCCTTTATGATAATTTTATGCTCAATTCTACCTGTAACCGATTTTGTTGTCAAAACTGCCCATAAAATACTTACATGTAAATTAAACGTTAATCTGACCACAAATACTGTTAAGCAAGTGCGCCTTTTATTACTTCTGGAAAATCCTTTATGATAATTTTATGCTTTCTGTTAAGCAAGTGCGCCTTTTATTACTTCTGGAAAATCCTTTATGATAATTTTATGCTCAATTCTACCTGTAACCGATTTTGCTTAAGTAAGTTTACGACATGCAGCTGTGTCTTGTGGTGGCTTAAAAAACCCACACAACCTATTTTACGACCTGCAACAGAACGACACGTTCAATTGCTAGCTAGCGTTTCCAAACGAGTTATACCGGAAAATGTAGAGGCTGTTATGGCGACGACATAAGAGAGCCGTGCGAAATTGCCCAGACTTGAAAGCAAAAAAGACTTCAAACAGTAATTTTTTTTATTTCTTTTCTATTACTAAGTTAAATTATTTTTTTCATTTACATATGTTCTGACTAAATAAATTTCTAAAGAGAAAAAATAAATAAAATATTAAAAATAAATAAAATAAATAAAAAATAATAAAATAAAGTGCCAAAAATGGAGATTTTTTGAAATGTTTGTATGGGGAACCCCCCAGGGGAGTTCCAGGGGGGTGTGCCACGAGCATGGGTGGATCGGCCCTTCAAAGTTAGTGGGGGTCGGTCATACATTTGGACTCGATTGGGGCACTCTACATGGGTCAAAGTGGGATTTTTCAAAACTTGACCCTACGGGACAAAAGTCAACAGTTTCGGGGTAGTAGAATTCGTTTTAGAGGTATGGTTAATTCCGCAAAGTTTCTTATTTTGATCCCTAGAATACGATTTTCACTGAGCTTTGGGCGATTATTAAATCGACCCGCCCTAATAAATACATAACTTAAAGCGTGTCCCGTGGGGAATGACATAATAAATTATTTCGATTCGTACTGAAGAGCTGAACAGAGAGAACATTTAGAACATTTTTCGAGGCTACTTTTAAAGGTTAAAAAAAAATATTTATTTTGCAAAATTTTCTTCAACAATAGTTTATTTAAATAATATATATATATATTTATGAAATTGTTGTAAAGTAGCCGTTTTATGATACAAGTTAAAAAAAAAAATGTTAAATATATTAATTTTATTAAGTACTTTGGCTTCTGAGCATTAACAACTAAAATAAATTATTACCAGGACACCCCCATACATATGTTAGTACAAATGTAAATTTATATCGGGCTATTTCTATAAATTAACATTGTTTTACCTTTATTTGTTTAATATTTGTTTTGTATTAATAGTAGTTACTTATTTATACAATCTATAAAGCATTTTAATTAAACTAAATACTCATAATATTTATGAAAATTGAAGTTTGGTTAGAAACATAAATTCAACATTCACAAACATATTCTTACACGTTCATAAATATGCAAATATATTATAAATCTGTTTATTTATTATACTTATGCTTTTGTTCTTATTTAACCAAACAAAAATAATAGTAACGATTATTTGCAGGTGTTATTTTACAAATACATATATAAATTTTAATTTAACATCCAATTATACAAATAACTAAATAAGTAGTTCAAATACAGATGCGTTGATAAAAATAATAAGACAGAGATTAATATTAAAAAAATTAAAAAATTTCCAAAAGTATGCAACTTGAACTGCTTTATTATCAAGTTCATTTTGAAGGAAGAAAAAAAAAAAAACATTTTTATTGAAAAATTTAACTGTCACAAGGGGCTATGCCAGACTGCCTTCCACTTTCTTCCCATCCATCGACTCGTCAGTGGTTGTTTTATGTATCAAATGTTTTATGTGGTCCTTTTTCAACAGAAATTGCATTTGTTTTTAACTGCATTTGCAGTGGTGTTTACCTACATAATATGTTTAGTGTATTGTTAAATTGCTCTATATGAAAAACTTATTCATTTTTGCCGGGCTGAGTATCAAACCTAGCACCATACATTAGGCTATGACTCGTAGTGAATATCAAAGCTAACGCCATCCATCAGGCTATGACTAGGTGCATTACCTTAAACAATAGTGCTTTCTCTTCTTAATCCTATTGTATGAACATGTATGAACTCTTTATTTTGCTCATATGATGACTTGAAGTCATTGGAGGTTACATGATAAATTAATTGCAATAAAGATAAAATTATGTATTCAAAAAGGTAAACAAATCTAAAATCGATTAATAACTAGCCCAGTAAGAAATACTGTCCAGCCCACTAATGTGCCAATTATTACTTGACTGAGAAATTCGAGCACACACATTTTTGAAACTGATTACTGCAATATATTTTTTTTTTTATTCAAAAGAGTCAATATTGTGAGATATGGAAGATTTTTTTTTGTATGTCGGTAACCTTTTTTTAGAGATGTCAAAAATGGACAAAATTTTAGGGTAGTTTTTCAAATCTCCAATTTCAAATTTAAAAAATCTTTAAAAAAATCGAAAAAAATGTATATTTGCACTCCAGGGACTTATTGAAAACATCTTAGAGAGAAAAAAAATATTTTTTTTTCAAAATCTCCTCCGGTACACTTGGGTAGGGCAACGATTTTATTTTTATGGATTTCGATTAAATTGTGTTTTTTGGTAATAACAAGTTTTTTTTGCTGTCATGAAATATTTAAAATCGAAAACTAGCTACGTTTGGAACTTTTGTTGTTTTATTTTATTATCAGTACTCAAGGTTGAAAAAAAAATTTTTTCGAACATCATTAACCCATGTGGACCTGCGGCCCCAAATTTCTCCATACTTATTTATTTCAAAGTCAAAGCTTTACTTACTACTATTTAATTGTAAGAAACGTGATTTAAAATATTATAACACAATATTTGAAAATTCTGTGAAAACAAATTTGGACAAATAGAACAACGTTAACCAGTTCCGTGCCGCTTTGAGATCAAAGGAGATCCTGCGGGAATTTATATATATTTGAACAACGAATATTTAAATTCTTTTTTTTACAAACTTGGCCAAAGGCATTCTTTAAATTCATAAAAAAACATTAACATATAAATTAACACTTACCTGCTAAGCACTTAGCTATATTTTATGCAATAGACATATATATGTATATACTATATGTTTTTTTTAACCCAAAATAAAATTTTTTACCAAAATTGTTATAAAAATCAGAGAAACATTACAAGCTGCATTTCGAGAGAAAAGCAGCCGGTTCCTATTCAGAAATTGATTATTCTGTTTCCAAAGAATGGTATTTGTCTGTATTTGTATTGTATTTGTCAACCCATGCTAAACTTTGGTGATGTTATAGTTATATAACTTACAACTGATGTAACACGTTTGGTTAAAATCGATTGATTGATTTTATTTATATGTTTTCAGTCATATGTTTTTCTACCGAATTTGTTTTCGTTGCTTACTTTAGCCGATATGGGCAAAGATGGGTTTAAAGTGAATCTTTAAAACTAATCCACAAATTATTCCACTTCCCAAGATATAACTACAGTTACACTAATCGTTATATTTGGAAGATATGCCGATTGTCCTGTTTTTTCAGAAAATATCGAAATTAAAAAAACGCATCTTAACTTTAATATATATTGATTAAACTAAACTTATTACATTAATAAATATATTCTTTCCGACAAATTTCATAGAAGTTCGTCCATACGTTTTTAAGTTAAGGCGATGTTTAGAAGTATCCTATTGAAATCCTGTATGCTCTTGGACCAAAATAAGGGTATTTTTTTTTAAAACTTATCATACTTTATTACCAATGGGTTTTAGTCAACATAAATATATTTTTGATATTTTTGAAAATTGTGTTCGTTTCAATGCATTTATTTTTATAATTTAGACAGTTTTTCACTTCCAAACTGCACAAAAAAAATTTCTTCACAAAGAGTTAGGTGGAGTACATAAATCAATTAAATGATTTGGATTTTTGTTTTTCAAATTCATATTATTGAAAAGTTTGTGGGGAATATTGAAAAAGTAGTTATTTGAAATTAGTTTTTTTCTTGTTTTAAAATTAATAAATTAAATAAAAAAAAAAAACTATATAAATTACTCCAAAATAAAAATAATCTCTGCAAACATTGTTTTATTTTAAAATGTGTGAAATTTTGCGAATTTTTTAACAAATAAAATATTTCAATAAAAATTAAAGTGTATGTGCAAAATCAATAAAATGTAAATGTAAAAGAGTAAAAACTAATTTTTCAAAGTTTCGTATCGTCATGATGCTTGTTAATAAAAAGACCGTAGCCATGTTTGATTACTAAGAAGACAAGAATGGAGCAAAATTGATAACAGGTTTTTTGTTAAAGCTCTGCCCATTCTGGGGGCTCTAGCTTTTCTAAAACTTCGGGTTCTGATGAGATCTTTAGCCAGATCGCAATACAAGTATTATTTTTGTAAATCTACGGAGGTTGAAAGCTGGTTATAAATTAAAAATAACCTTTATTTTTTTATTAATTTAAGACAAGATCTTCTTAAGTTTTGACCATGTTGAAGCCATTCATTAGAGTTCGGTAATGATGGGGTTAAAAATATTAGTTTGCTTTGACATTATCGTTATCCTTAAAATATCTTTAACAAGAAGTTGTTAAACATACATTTTATATGAGAGTGGCCGTCACTTTAAAATGACGTTGTCATAGTAGGGTTTCAATTGCTACATATAAAACACCTTCTGATATGTCCCAGGACAAACCCAAAAATATATGTCACCTAACTTCAGTTTAAAATGGGTTAATGTTAAACATATCAGCATATTGAACAGCTTAACAGTCCTCGTTTAAATAGTCTCAGGACTATTTATATTACTCTTCGCGGAATCGGTACTTTTAGGGCAGTTGACGGAGTGTTATTTACGGTCTGTGTTTAATCTAGTTTTTATCAGTCACGTTTTATATAAAAAAATTTCCCAAAGTTAAGAATTTCGCCCTAATGTAAATATTATTATTATTTCATTTTCTCTTTTGTGATTTAGTCTGTAGTTGATTCGAATACAATATCCATAAATTATAAATTTATTTATTAAAATTTGTTAATTTATTTGTAAATATTTCACAAGAAAAATTGGTTTATATAATAAAATGCACACATACCGATGGCCATTAGCTGACAACTCATAATTGATACGAAATGATTTTTTATGTTGAACAAGTCCTTGACAATTTTTCTGTTTAAACTATTCAATTCAACTTATGACCATCAATATATTGAACAACCTAAATTGCATGCGAACATTGCGAACACATGCACAATATTTTATACATGTTATCAATTAGAAAATATTAATGAAAATTAAATTTTATGTTACGAAAATTGTATAATTGTATATTTGTGTATATAGTTAGATGTATAAATGTATAGATTATTACAAATACATATATTCCATGTTTTATAGAACCCCAGTGGATATTTGATAAAATACTAAAAGTTTTGATTATTTAAATATTAAAACAATTGTTTTTAAATAACATTCTTATTTGCTGTTAATAATTAATACAGATGTTATTAATTTTCTTAAAATTTGTTTTTTTTTTTTTTTGTTTTAAAAACTGTTTTTATATTAATTAAACTTTATGTGCATTAGGGTTATAGCTTTTTTCAAAATTTTTGCCTATTACCACGTAGTAGGCAATTCTATAAATAAATGTTCCCTAATGTGACCATACACCAGGTATTTGGGTTATATAAAAAAAATAAGTGCAATATTACAAATCCAAAAACATTAGCTTCTAGACCAACTCATTTGGCATTTAGATAACTTTTTGTGGCAATTTTCAAAAGGTCCACATTATGGAGAGTATACCGTAAAGTTGGGGCTGCAAAATTAAAATTTGCAAAATGCTTGACATTCACCAAAAAAATCTTGATTTTGAAAAAAAAGTCTTGACAATTAAAACACTTATCAGTTAGTACACCTATCCCTCGCTTTCCTGAAAAGATCGCACGCAGAAAAAACTTTGCCATTTTCCAACTACAATTCGGTAACAAATGGTAAATTCATTTGTCACAACGGAATATTGGGTTTCAGAACAAAATTCGGTTAGCACAACTGAATTTCAGTTGCAACACCCAAAATATTTAGAAATAAAATTTTAATATGATTGTACTAACCGAATTTATTAGTTATAGCCACTAAAATGAACTTTTAAATTCGGTTGGCACTTTTATTCTGTGCTCGTGTAAATCGAAAAAAAAAAACAAAAAAAAAAAAATAAAACAATAGGGTTTTAATATTGTAAAGTATTTTAAAAGAAATTACGTTAAATTTTAAATTTGTTATTATTTTTTGGTACATTTACATATTTTAGTCCCTTGTATCAGAAAATAGTTTTAAATTAATTTGAGTTTTTTTTTCCACAGAGAAAAATTTAGCCAATTGGCAACTGAAATTCGGTTACTACGACAGAAGTTGATTGGTACAACTGAATGTGGATTTTTACAACAAAATTCGGTTAATACAACTGAATTTTAGTTGCAACGCCAAACATATTCAGAAATCACATTTGAATTTGGTTGTATTAACCGAATTTTTAATAATTTTTTAAGATGTTTTTTGTTTGGGTTTTAAAAAATCTAGACAAAACATATTTTTTCTTGATTCTTGACTAGCAGTAAAATTTTTTGTAAATCGCTTGATTGATGAAGGCCATCTGGCAAACCCTAATTAAGTGGAACTAAATTAAAATAGTCTCTAACAGCATATCAAAATGTTAGAAAATTAAGTAAAATCGACAGCTATATAATTTTTTTTATTAAAACGTTTTATGCATCGTTTAAAGCTGCTTATGGGGTTACCATATATACACGCAGAAAAAAATGGGGGAATATTATCGAAGTGCTTAGTTATTATACAACTACATAAGTTTCAAGTTAGTTTTACAAATTTCTTGTAAAATATATGCATTTTTTTTTAGAAATTTTTTACTAGGCTTGTTTATATATTATAAAAATTTGTAAATATTTCACTAGAACTTTGTTAAACTAACTTGAAACTTATGTAGTTGTATAATTAATATCACTTCGATAATATTCCCCTACTTTTTTTCTGCGCGAAAAGCTAACTCTTTTAATTTCGGTAATTAAACATATCAAAGGTCCACTTTAGGGAACATTATGAAAATTTAATTTTTCACATTTTTGTTTTATTTATTAAAATTGTTACCGTTTTTAAATATAAGACTTGGCAAAATTCGTTTAAGCTAGCTTGTTGTGTTTACGAAAAATGATATATTATATATTGCGTTTTTTCGGAATGATATAATAAAACCAAGAAAAACTTGTGCATTCAACTTTTTTAAAATACATAGTGATATCGGAAATGAAACTCGATGAAAGTTAACATTTTTGACAAATGCACGCAACAACACTAAAAAAAATGAAAGGGAACAGACCGTAATAGGGAATATTCCCGTATTAAAATAAAATCACTTTTTGTGGGCATTTTGAAACAAAAACTTCCCGCATGAAGTGCAATTTACACAAATGAATTTTCGCACGTTTTTTACCATAGAAGTTGCATTAGTGTTTCAAGTTACTGCAATGTGCTCGTTGTTCTGCGAATTTTGATGCCATTATCATTAAATAACACTTTAATATATTTTTATAAAAATACGCGAAAACCGTAAAATTTTAAAGCTATTGTCTCCTTTAAGATCAATGCGATCGGCTGAGTCTAATTGATATTCAATATTGGGGAAATATTAATTTTTAGGTTAGTTTAACAAAAAATTGTACCCAGCTTCAAAAAGGTTAATGCAAAAAGTAATACAATGTTTCTTTATATTTGTATGGAAAAAGATATGCAAAATTTTATATTAAAAAAATAGTAAAAAGTTATAACCCTTATGTACACAAAATACCGTTGTACAACGTACTCGAACATTTGAACTATTTCAAAAATGTTCAACTCATGTTGGAATTGACATAAGATGCCTCTTATTTCTCAAGGTTTTTTGAATTAAGAGAAACTTGTCCGACGTTACACGTACCGATAATACAAATGTGTTAAGTGTTTCGATTCCACTCGTTCTCCGTTTCATTCCATCTCGTTCCATTTGGATCAATGTTTCATTCTATTATCGGAGTGTTTAAACTAGGCGAGATATCGAAAAACGTTTTTTTTTTTGCATAACTTGAGCTACGTAACACATATGACAATACAATTTTAAGTGTTCCGATTCTACTCGTTTGCCGTTCCATTTCTTATCGTTTCAATTTGGATTAATGTTGCATTCCATAATAATAATACTCCTAATAATAAATCCCTAATAATAATACTCCTATGGAGATAAAATTGTGTCCGTTTAACCCTCCTTTAGTTTTGGAGATACCGGTCATTTAAAAAAAAAACAATTTTATAAAATGGCTACTATCTCGAAAACCAAGCGAGATATCACAAAACGGACAAAAACTTGACCAACGGAACACGTATAGATAACAAAAATGTGTAAAGTGTTCTGATTCCACTCGTTCCCCATTCTATTTCATATCGTTCAATTTTGGACCAATGCTTCATTCTATGCTTAAATTTGTATTTTCATGTACTTATATGGTTAACCAAATAAGTAAGACACCCTGTGGCTATTTCATAACAAATGAATCCCACGGGGATCCTTTAGGGACCTAACATATTTGTATTATCTGGGTTAATTAATTCCTGTGGAGCAAAACTTTTGTCCGTTTTGCTATGTCTCTTTATTTTCGGACATACTGGCCATTTAAAATAAATGCCATTTTACAAAATGGTCAGTATATCAAAAACTAATTGAGATAGTGCAAAATGGACAAAATGTTTGCAAAAGTTTATTTACGAAACACGCTCCGATAATACAACTGATGATTTATTTTTATAAAATTGTCTGAAGGTGACAATATATGTGATAATAAATTAAGCACACGCCAATTGCTTCCCCCCGTTCTATTCCATTTCGTTCTTTGTGGTTAGTGTTCAAATTTAGTTTCATTACATTTCGTTATAATTTACTTGGTTGCAAATCAGACTGAAAATTAATATCCATATAATTTCTTAAATTTCGGGCTCATTAATTATTTAAAATAAGCATGAGCCTTAGCGGAGACTTTTCATCCATTATTTCAACGAATTTTTACGTTTTTTTAAATACCATTCTTTAATGCTATTGAGAATGAAATTTAATTAATTTTGAAAAAATGGTTTTCTTTATATAAAAACTTTTTAAAAAAAACTTTTCTTTTTTTGTACAAAAACTTTTTAAAAAAACTTTTCTTTTTTTGTACAAAAACTTTTTAAAAAACTTTTCTTTTTTTGTACAAAAACTTTTTAAAAAAAACTTTTCTTTTTTTTGTACAAAAACTTTTTATATTATTTTTCTTTTTTTCTCCTTTTGTTTGAAGATAAAAACTGGTTTTAAGCTTTGGAAAAAAATATTAATTTTATGTATTTTCTTTTTTTGCTTTTCGAAAGAAAAATATTTTAAATAATATAGATGAAAAAAAAAAAAATATTTAAAAAATTACTTTATTTTAAACAGAATACTAGTGTTTTCCTGATAAAAATTTTAAAATTGAGTTTTTTTTTTGTGTAAAATCCGGTCTATGAATTTAAGTTTGTTTTACAATTTGACCGAAAATATATAAAACCAATCTTGATTTACTCCACCCTTTTTCATTTCAATCAAACTTGGCATAGAAGATGTACATCATATAACAATAACCTCGTCCAAATGTAGGACAGCTAATGAAAGCGGATCTAGAAATATAGCGTTTCGAAATTTGAAAAATATTCGAAAATTTTAAAAAAGTAGTCGTAATTAATTTTCCATATATTTTTAACCAGGGACCGTAATCATTATGAGTTTTATAATAAAAATTACTCAATAATGATTATATTATGAGTTTTAAGGATTTTCTTCAATGGTAATGATTATTTTTGAGTAATATTAATATAAATCAGCCATACTCATTATTTTTGAGCAAAAAAAAAAAAAAAATACAACTCAAAAATAATCATAATTTATGATTTTTATTTTTTTCGCTCAAAATAAAACTTACTTTCATAGAATTTTTAAGGTGCCTTTCACAAAAATCCTTGAACTTCTGGAGTGTGTTCAACATATGATATGTTGAATTCCAACGAGTTGCAACATCAAGCGCTGGTTGCGGTAATTTATTATTATTATTATTACATATTAATATTTATTATTATTATTAATTTTAATTTTAATATTGTGCTCAATTTGGAATGTTCCATCTAACTGACCGAGTTAGTAATAGTATTTTACTCGTACCCAATTTAAACAACAATCTATAAAAAGACTAAATATTCTTAAAATTAAAAATAATATGGAAAAAATTTAGTATTAGTTTGCATTCAATTTGAATTATAACAGCTTGCAGTCTTCGTGACATTGATTTTTTATTTTTTTTTATATTTTGGCTGATTTTTTTTTATTATTACTCAAAAATAATCATTACCATTGAAGAAAACTTTAAAAATCAGAAATTTAAAAATCATGACGGATATGCAAAGATTGTCAAAAATAATAATAATGGTGCAATAAATTTTTTTTTTATGTCTCTTCTAAGTGATTGATTTTTTGATTCAAAAAAACGAGCAATAATCATTATTTACGATCCCTGTTTTTAACGGTTTATGCTACTAGAGCCATTAAGCTACTTAAATTGTTGTTTTACTGGTATACAATACCAGTTTTGTTGTCCGTATTTTTTGCGTCCGTTGAAGGTAAATGATTAGCGCCGATGGATTTAGCATGACTAAATCTCGTCTAACACATACGCAAAAGGTTATTCATGGCATTTGAAATATTTTTCCTCAAATTGTCGAAAATTTTTGAATATTCTTTATAATTGTTTTGAAAAAATATATTGCATTTAAAAAAACATAAAATAATAACGAAAATATTTCTGCAATTACTTTAGTAGTACATAAATACCATTTGTCATACGTATCTTTTAAATTGCCGTACTATACGAAAGCACATATACTTTACATAAATAATGAATAGCAAACAGAGGGGAAAAATGTAAATAAAATAAAAACAAAACACACATTTAATACTCATATTAAAATACATTAAAAGGAGAAAATGTAACACACACATGTTAAATTTTGACTCATTAAGTTAAATCCATAATTAACAAAAGACTTTGTCATAATAATGAAAAGCTTTATCAACAATCGTACAATGAAACATTTTATCAAAAAATTTCTAAAACGATTTATAAGTATTAAAAATAAACATTTTCTTGCACAAAAATTAATAAAGCGGTTAGTAATAATAATAACTCTTAACTCTTTTTCTATCGAAGTAATAAAGTTATTATAATAGTTATCAGTTGGCTTTTGTTTTTTGAAATGGAAGATTTTTTTAATTGCGTTTCCCCATTTTCCCATTTAACATTTGTATATGATTAAAAAATGTGTCCAGTGCTATTATGATTATTTGGTATTGTTAAATTGCTCAGCTTATCGTACATAATTTACAAGTACGTATACGAATAATACGCTATTAAATACATTCATATTGTACGATTACAAATATACATAAGTAAAAAATTAATACTTTAACGAATTCCAAATATATGTATATCATATACTCACACACACACACACATTCTTTCATGGATGCACGTACTTACAAAACATTTAATGAAACAGTGTGTTTGTATGTGTAATATTAATGTTAACATTATTAATGTTCGTGTATATAAATGCATGTGTATGCTAATGTAAATAAAATGGTTGAATAAGTAGTAGTGGTTGTGTTGCTATTGCTGTAATTATATGGATTAACATGGATTTATAAAGGAATTATATTATCAATGTATATTGTACATATTTTATTGTTGTTCTTGTATTTAATAACAAAAATACATTAAGCAAAATATTTATTTAAACTTTTCTTTATTCAAAATAAAAATTTTCAAAAAGAAATTTATTAAAAGATAAATTTTTAAATTTTCAAATAAATCTTTTGTGGTAGCCGTTGAATGATATATGAATAGTTTTATAGCCCAGCAAATTATTTATAATTTTAATGATATTGCTAAAGCAATTATACATTTTGTTTTCTAAATACCTTTTTTAGCTCTAAATAAAAATGATTATTTAAAAAAATAAGTTTCATATCAGGTAAATAGTGATAGAACATCCTCTATATAAAAACAAAGAATTTAAGTAAAAATTGTTAATAGTTTTGCTGGGTTAGGCGGCATAGCCACAATTTAACCAATTTTTGACTTGACACACAAATGCGTTTTTGTCTCATAAATAACATACGCATTGTACCATAAGTTAACCACTAAAAACTGGTTGTATGCAATAACGCCTCCACCGCATTTTCAATGCTTTTAATACTATTTTAGGGGGTATATGTAAATGTACAGAGCCTGAGGCCGAGTCAATATTTTTGTGTCCAGACAAAAGTATTGAAAAGTAAAAATTTATATAAAAGAAACAAAATTTCGACACGGGAGCAGTCATATATTTTAAAAGATTTGTCATTAGAAAACCCCTTTATTTTGGAATTTTTCACAAATAGAAAATTAAAATTTTGTTCAAATATTGTACTTTTTTTAAAAGGGTAGTTTTTAAAATTATACTTTTTCTGAAAAAAGTACTTTTTTTGAAAAAGTACAGTATTTTTTGAAGAAGGCACTTTTTTTTTGAATATAGAAGATCGTTTTTTCGAAAAGGTGCTTTTTTAAAAAAAAATGTACTTCTCTTTGAAAAATTTATTTTTTTTTGCGAAAAAGGCAAAATTTTTTAAAAAAGTTTCTTTTGTTTTTTTTTTAAAGGGTAGTTTTTTTAAAGATAGTTTTTTGATAAAAGGTACTTTTTGAAAATAGGATCCTTTTTCTAAGAGTACTTTTTTTGAAAAAGGTATTTTTTTGAAAAAAGGTACTTTTTTGTTTAAAAAGCGTAGACCTTAAGCTCTACATAAAAATTATAAAAAATCTTTTCGCAACTGCTCTAGGTAGAGCAATATCATTAACATATCTAGATAGGACAATGTAACCATATTTGAAGTACCCGTTTTTATAATTTAAGAAGAATAGTGTTGCGCATTCATCTCCTATCTTACAAAAATGTTTTAAATTCTGAAAGAAAAACAAGCAACTACAGTAATGTGCTTTTACAATAGTTGAGGTTAAGACAAAGAATAAACGTTTTTCTCTAAAAATTATAAACACTATTAATTTTGAAATCATACTAGACTAGTTTCTGCATCGTCATTCAAAGAATCAATTTTAAAAGTAGCTCGAACTCGTTCTAATGACGTAACAAAAGCTGTTACTGCACGCATTGTTTTTGAATATGATTTAGTTGCTGCTGATACTAAGTATCATGACAATTGTCACAAATACTTCTTGAGACCCAACAAGGGAGGCAAAGCTGACCCCCTCAAGATGAATCTACAAATTCTTCGATAGAGGAAATGTTTAAATTTATAGATAATAGCAATGACTGCCAGTTTACATTGGATGAACTAAAAGATATTTGTAAAAATCAAGCTTTAGATAGCGGAACTGTAAAAGTACGATTGAAGTTGGAGTATGAACAACGAGTTATTGTTACTGCTTTTTCTGAAAACAAGATAACTGGCTAAATTATAATTGTTACAATAATATTTAATATTGTGTTTTTTGAATAAACCATTTATTTATTTTTTATAATTGCTTAAATACTGTCGTTTTTATTGATTGGCAAGGCTACCATAAAAGAGAACAACGGTTTAAAAATTGAAAGCAGCAGTTTTCAGTCGTCCACCTTTTATTTTACCACAAGAAGCTGCCACATTTATTCAATATGTTGTAGATAATGCTAAAGTAAATGTAAATACTTTGGACTTTCATAATATGCTTCAGGTAATGGTATAACTCGAATTGTTACTCCCAAAAGTTTAGTACTACTGAAACAGCCTATACCTAATATATATACAACTTTACTTTGTAATATATATACAACTTTACTTTGTCTTTTATAAAATGCGAAACATTATAACCGCATTATTACTTTTGATCAACCTCTGTATGCAAAAGCTCGAGAAATCGTATCTACTGCACCTGCAGGATCTGAAATATCGAAGATCATAGTAATACTTGGAGGATTTCATTTATTTATGTGGTTTTTTTTTGAAGCAATGTCGTTTTTTTGAAGCAATTGTGGCATGAAAGAAGAACTTTCTTTAATTTATGCTCCTAAGTCTTTAGATAAAATGCTGAATGGCCATGCTTACGCGAGAGCAGTTAGAGCTCACACATTAATTCAGCTCACTTTAGCAATAATAATATCGGAACAACTAGTTATTCATGACGAGATGAGTGTAAGTCTTAATATTACTGTTGAGAATATAATGAATAACACTATTTCAGACAATGGATATTGAAGATGATGATGGAATATCTGAACATTACTTCATCAGTGCAATCTAAAACTTAAGAACTATCAAAAACGAGGACCGCAACTATAGATACAATATGGAGTATATAAAATTATTTACTTCTTAAAACCTGGATAGGCTCAAGAGCGAACAGAAATATATTCTTAAAAAAGTTTATGTGGTTATCAAAAATGTCAAAACCATATTTCATTTTTACATGTGATAGCTCGCTGCCATAGTACATCAGCAATTTTCAGAAAGTGTAAAACAGCTTAGACTGTGTTGATTGCGCAAAATTTAGAAATTGAATTAATTGCGTAAATTTAATTAATTGCGTAAAAGCATTCCAAAAAATTGATTCTTCTCCTCAAACGATAATCACAAAAGGAATTAATTCGCTTTCTTCTTGCTGCTTATGGAGCTCAAAAAAAAATAAATAAATTGATTGAATAGACAAGTATTTAAGTTTTGTAAAAAAATACACTAAACCATAAACAAGTACAACTACCTTGTCTTCCTCCAACATCCGCTTCTGCTCATCGACATTTGTATCGAGTTTACTACCAAATTCATGTATGGCTAGGCAATCAATTGAACCCAGAAGACTAGGGTTGGAAATTTAAAGATAGTACTTTGGAACCGATTACTACTTTGTAACGGAAAAACTCCTAAACACTATTTTTTGCAATTGCTGTGCTAAATGCTGCTGTAAAAAGGAGCGATACTTTGTTCACCAGCTTGTACTAATATTGCCAAGGCCAGTCTTTCTAGAATGCTGAATAAAATACAACAGACAAAGATTCATGTGATTTCAATGAAGAGACAACTGATTCATGGCATGTTGTTGAAGTCGAAATTGAAGAGTGTGAATCAGACTAAGAAATTAATAATCAATATTATATCATGAAACTCTTCTGTCATAACCGGTTGTTTAGTATGCCTAGATTACCGGGGAAACCACGTTAAAAAATGCGCCAAGTACTCTACTTCACAGGTGGCGTGAAAATGTCTGCATATTATATAGAATACAACTGCTTCAACTTTTAGAATCGCGATATCTTAGAAATGGTGACTCATAGGATGGACATAAGGACAATTTTTGAAGATGATTTTATGATATACAATTCTTTTGATAAAACTTATCGTTTACGCGAAAAAAAAAAACGAAAATTGTTACCTTTGACCTAGAATAATTGATTGATGGGGGATTTTTGGCATTTTATTTGTAATAGTGTACCCAAGGTCTGTACCAAAATTCAGCTCTGTCGGAATTTTTGTATATTGAAATTTTGACCAGACTACAAATGTTAGCCATGGTTGGTTAAAGTGTTAATACTAGTTGAGCATTTGTTTGCTTTAAAAAAACCTCGCTACGCTTCTGATATGTATTTATATATGTGTTCATTTGTTCTTGCGTGTGTGTGAGTTTGTGAAAATATTTTTATGAGTGTGTGTACCCATAGAAATGCTTTAACCAATCAACCAAATCCGCATTTCGATCCGCAATAAATTTTTGTCAATTTAAACAAAAAAAAAAGTTACCAAACGAACACTTGAATTCATTTTACACACTCACACATACTTGTGCATTTATGAAAAATATTTATATACATAATGAAATTGTTAACCTACGGCCCCCGGCAATCATTATTTTCAAATACAAGTTGGTGATATTGATTCTCATGATCATGTGGTTTCCAGCGAAAATTTGGCAAATCGGCACTAACATTTTGGAAAGCCAAAATATCGGAGCAAAAACAGGGCTTAAACTCATTTCCAGACTACTTAATCGCAACATTACTTTTGTTCGCGATGTCCCTAAAGTAATATGTACCCATTACCCTATCGCTAACAAAAATGCACAAAATAATGGGTTCCCAATATACTCTCGTTTACAAAAATACACACAATAATGGGTAACTATTACTTTTGAGACATTGCGAACAAAAGTAATGTTGCGAGCAAATAGTTTGCTAATGAGTTAAAGCCCTGTTTTCACATTTTTTTTTTTTTTTTTTATTTTTATTTTTCTTTTGTAACCAAAAAGCCTAATGGCCAAAGTAATAAGTATGCAGTGTTGCTACAAACTTTATTTTAAAAACAAATCTTAAATTAAAAATTGTTGGTCATTAATTTCTTCTGTGTAAGAAAAAATTTGTTTACTATTCTACAAATTTAATTAAATTTGACTTTCATATTCTACAACGTCCTAAATTGATATTAAAAAAAAAATCGAAATTAAACCTTATATAAAATTGGGGACAGTATATGTGATTAAAAAATTCAAAAATGTTTAAAAACAAATTTTGATAAAAATATCCCCATAATCAACTTAAAACCCTTTTAAATAAAGATTAAAAAACGTTAAAATTAACAATAATGTGCACTTGGAGTCAACATAAATCAAAAGTTTATAAATGTTGTTAGGTATATACTGTTTGTTTAAAATATCCACATAATTTATTTAATTTTTCTTTACTTTAAATGTATATTGTTTAATAAGGAATTCAATGTAATTTGACTGCAATATAAAAAATTGCTTCTAATTTTCATTCAACGGCTAAATCTGTAAAGCTGTTTGAAGTTAAAACATTGGTAAATTAAAAAAAATTTTACATGAATTCTGTAAAATTCTTTACATAAAATAATTTTAGATAAAATATCAGGGACAATTTCTTTTACATGTTAAATATTTTTCGCCGTAACATACACTCAAGTTAGTTGAACATTTTGTTAAACGTCTATTTCAAATATTTAACTAACTTTCAGCAATCCCGTTTTCAGCAACAATTTAGTTAAACGCTTTTACCAAAAAATTAATTTTGAACTAATTTAAGTTGCTGTCAAAATTGTGCTGATAAACACATTAATAGCATGGATATCAAGTAAAAAGATTAGATGTAGATGCCGCATCTTGTATGTACGAAGCAGAGAAAACAGAAAAACAACAAACAAACACACCCATTACAAGACTTACACAAAATGCAAGCGAGATTGATTTCGGTCATTTTATGTTTTCTTTTGTATACTACACATCAAACAAAGGCACGCATGCGCATATAAAAATTGTGAATATTAGAAATATATAAGGGCAACTTCAAAAATTTACGGCACCTAGACATTTTTTGTTAAGTTTTTTTTTTTGTCTGACATCAATGTCGATTTGCGTGTGTATAAACCGATATTTGAGCATGTGAAATCCGTTCGAGTTAATCATTTTTATTAAACGGCGCAAATTTTACGGCGGTATAAAGTTAAAAATTAAACAAAAATATTAAAATTACTGTTTTTGTTAAAATTAAGGAAGGATAACGCGTGTGGATAATACCCCTTAAGGGCTTTCTTAGCACACTAAAATATTTGTGAAAGCTTCAATATTTTTTAAAATACACTGAAAAAAAAATAAAATTTTTTTTTTAGATCGTGTATGCATATAACAATTTATTTAAAATTGTTAAACATTTTACAAAATTACGGCTAAAATTATGTTTTTTTTTTGCAAATATTAATATTGGACCGATTATAAAATACTTGTTGGGATTCTGGGTTACTTATTAACCCGAATTCAAAAATAATTCTTTTAAATTTTCAAAATCAAATATTTCATACAAGGATGCTTTTTGAGGTTAGAAACATTTTTTTCCTCCATAAAATTTTAAATCCTTAAAATTTTTTGGTGCGTTTTCGATTTTAGTATCAACTTCAGTAAAGTCTTCCATTCGATGTACGTTTGAGCGGAATTGATACAGCGCTTCAGTTGTCACAAAGCGAAATGTGTTTGAAAAAAACTGCCGCTGCACACGCCAGGATTGAAAAAAGTTATTTTTTTTTTGCACTTTATCAGTTTAGTCCGTCGCGAAGAATCTATTTAGATACCTACCCATGTTCCCATGCCATGTTTTGATATAAAAAAAGCTTAAAAAAATTGTTTTTTTGCAAAAATTTTCAAAAGTTCATAAAATTTTTGCGTTTAAAAATTTTAAAGTGCGTTTTCGCCTCGGAGGTGCACTTTACGAAGTTACTCACATCACGCAATACACTAGCCAACTTAATAGACAATTCAGATTGTTAGACGCAAAAAAGATAAATTTTCAACAAATTTACGCTAATTTCTTTTAAGTTTGTGATGTCCGTGATACGTTATTGGTGCGCTGACACCAACTTGATATACCTCAAACTTTATAAAACTCGTTTTTATTAAACGGCGCAAAAACTCTATTTAAAATCTTCAAATTCGGAAAATTTTGGTTTCACTTGTAAACCACCATGCATCTTTTCACCCAGCAGCATTTTTTTTGTC
Source organism: Delia radicum (assembly GCA_021234595.1). Taxonomy (NCBI): domain Eukaryota; kingdom Metazoa; phylum Arthropoda; class Insecta; order Diptera; family Anthomyiidae; genus Delia; species Delia radicum. The sequence goes on along the minus strand of CM037851.1, from coordinate 182,759,810 downwards.
GATATATCCTCCAAGTCTAGTGACTATATTTTGTATTGGTTTGGTTCTGAAAGCTAAAACCTATTACAAAGAAAGCGAAATGAATGAAAAAACTCTTGCAAGTTTCAAGTCGTTTTTTTAATTTTTCAAATTTTAGATGACCCCCAATTCTTAAGGTGAAGAATTTTCAACGTAAAACTTTGCACGTCATATCCTTCAAGTATAGTCATCCAAACCCTGTACAACGTTTTTTTCAATTTATAAAACTTAACGAAATAAGAGCCATAGTATGTCGGGTTCCGCAGGTGCTCAAAAAATTTGAAATAGCCCATAAATAAAACAATAAATAAATTAAATAATTTAATTTAAAAAATAGCTGAATGAATGATATTTTAATAAATTTGTTAATTGAAGATGCAGGCAAAAATAAAATACGCTTTGGTGCTGCTGTACAAAACAATCTTTTGATAAATTGAGGATGCAGGCACAACAAAAATATAAACAACGCTTAGGTCCGACTGTACACTCAGGGAAAAAGCTTCACCATGTTTATGAGAAGCTTTATAAAAAAGATGAAAAACGTAATTAATTTTCATCTAATTGAACACCTGTTTTAAATTTTCATAAACATGATGAAGAAGTTTCATAGTTTTTTATGAAATGCTGCAAAAAAGTTATTTAACATTTCATAAATTTGTTGAAGCAGTTTTATAAATTTTTATGAAAGTTTTATAAATTTTAATGAAATACTTCATAATTTTATGAAACGTTTAATAAATATTATGAACAACTTTTATACATTGTTATACATACAATGTTTTAAATTTTCTATTTAAAGAACTTTAATTAAAATTTTATTGTTTTATTTTATTAAAAAAAATATAATTTAAGTTAAGAACACTTCATATAATATATAATCGATATGTCTGAATTTTAAATAATTTCATGCAGTTTTTGAGTTTTAAAAAGTCTAGATTGAAATAATTATAAATTTTAAAGAAACTCTTCACTTTATGAAAACTTCATAAATATGATAAATAACACGGCGCTGCAGTGAAAAAAAGTTGGAAAACGACATAGCGTGGGTTATAGGTATTGTTGAGTACATTACAAATTGTGTCAAAAAATTTCAGAAACACCCTTAAATTCAGAAGTTATTCTAAAAAAACCGTTTTCAGTGATGTTCGTCAACTTATCGACCTGTAACTCAGTCAGTTTTTGTCCGAAGAAAATTGATTACGCTTTAAAATTACGTGCATTTTTGATACATTTGTAAGTTATAAGTATTGTTTTTGTTAAGAATATCTACAAAAAAAAAAAAACGAAAATTATAAACTTTTTTCATTATAGTAGCTTTTCATTGTTTATATTAATATGAAAGCTTATACAAATTTATACCAACGTATGAAGAAAATTTAGTTCTTAACAAAATATGGTTTTCATTTTTCAAATCGGATGAAAATTGTAAAAGTTATTCAAGTTTTCATTAACACCTTTTTTTAGTATTTTCTCCCCCAGCGCAAAACATATGAATAATAAAAAAAAAAAACAATTAACTAAACAAGCAAATTTACGTTTCTAAGTCATGTGGTTTACCAAAACAAAAGTCTGCAATCCCAAAATTTTTACTTTAGAAAAAGTTTAGTAACTCTTGCGAATATAAACCGATTTTAACAAATAATATCTCGTTTTTTTCTATATAAAATTGTATTTAAAATACAGTGCAAAAAAGATAGGGTTTCTTAGAAAAAAATTAAAATAAATTTTGCTGAATTTAAAAAATTAGGAAAAATAATAAAAAAAAATGAGAAACTTTTGATAAACACTAACCTAATTTCTTGGAATATATATTTTATGAATACATTTCATGAAAGCTTAATTCTTTGCCTTTCCAAAACTGTTTAAAATTTTGAAATCGGTAAAAGAATGTGTGAGTTAGAGGTACTAAAGTGCTACGACCTACCCTAAAACAGTTTTTTGAAAATAACTCAAAATTTTGTGGGTGTTTCAAAATTTTTGAAAGGGTTTTTGTATGTCCTCACCTAGGCCTACAACCCCCACTAAGTCGGTTTTCAAGTTCTGCCAAAAGCTGTTTTTTTGTAGCAGTGTGTAATTGATGACAAATGATTTATGAAGTACAAAACAATAAATACCTGTCTCAGGTAGTTGTTTTTATGATATTAGGCGATATTTTGAATATTTTTTTTTTATATTTTAGAATTATCTTCATTTTAAAAATGTAAAATTGCGTCAATATACATACATGCATATAAAACATTGGGAACTATTATGTTTTGTTCTTATTGTTATTAATAAAATATTTAGTTTATTTCCAGATATTTTTTTATTGCATTATGTTAACGATGTTTAAGTACTGACATTTTTATATATACTATTATGATGTGAGCAAGATAAAGTCTGCATTAAACATTAAACATTGAAAGGTTTTTTGTTTAACAAATGATCTTGAATTTGAATAATCTTGCTCAAATCATAATTTAGGATAAAAGATCGAAAAATAAACTTTTGACTTCAATTTTTTAAAATTTTAAAGTAAAACATGTTTATATATATAAAGGATAATCGAAAAAAAATAGATTTTAATTTTAGCAAAATAAATTAACTAAAGTAAAAATTATATACTAAGTTTTTCAGTTTTTTTCAATCTACGAAGCTCCAGTAAAATTTTGTTGTTGATTTCAACAAGTCGATTATAATTCGCATTGAATTAAGTGTCAGTAAAAAATTTTGCTGAACTTACAAATTTTTAGCTAAGGATCACTACTACAAGGATCCTTCCAACAAACATTTTGCTGACCCAACTAACTTTTCGGAATTTTTTGAGTGTATACAAGTTTGTACATTACGGTATCATATGATAGCGCATATATGTGTTTAAGCTTAACTGCGTATGCAAGATGTCAAGTCAATTGGTGTTCATCTAATTTTGTGCTTGAATAGACATAATTTATTATAACGCATATTACATGACAAAAAAAAAAAAGTCGAAAGTAAAAGAAACGCCTCAGTTAAAAATACATAAGCATACGCAGGCGAAAATTTTCATCTTAATAAACCCCTTTTTAGAGTAAATAGCATAGTGTTGTTTGAACAACAATAAACCCATATCCTTAACTGACCCTTTGCCAAACTAATGCATGCATATATAAAAGCTAAAACATTTAACTCATACATTAATGTTTTGTGCTAGTATTGTTTAGTGTCGATTATTCATGAATTTTGGGTGTTTGTGTAGTAAAATAGTAGTCGGTATATGTAGTATAATGCAGTTATATTTAGTAGTATTTAAATATGGAGTAACAGTACCCAGTTAACAATTTTCTGAGAAGCGACAAAAAAAAAATAATACTTTTCGTATAAAATTAAATTACTGTTTTCCCTTACAAGGATACAGGTTGTAAGCAGCTTGCACTAATCCCTTACAATGATGCATGTTGTAATGCAGAAAGTTTCATATGGACTATAAATGCTATGTACCAGATTTTCCGAGTGATTTCCGATTGTGTTTGGTGTTTTCGAGTATGTTATAAAAAATAATTAGTCATTTAACTGTTTCTGAAAAGCTAGCACGTGGAGCAGTAAAAAAAATAAAATTATTATACATTATCTGGCCTAAAATGTTAACAGCAAAAACTTAATTTCTATAGAATTTTATGTAACATAAATATTCATATAATTACTTTTAATCGTTATAATGTAGAAATGAAATATGATTTCACTGCAAGCCCTGAAATCACAGATTTTTATAAGCGCTAAAAACAGCGCTTATTTTGCCCAAGAGTAATGCTTCCAAGTGGGAATTCGCCATATTAAAATCATGGTATATGTAAGCAGCAGTGTTAGTAATTTGGATTTTCCAGCTAGATTTGGCGGTTTTTTCTTCCTTAGCTGGTAAAAAAGTGATTTAGCTTGTAAATGGAAATCTAGTGATTTAGTTTTTCTAAGAATATCTGGTTTCAGCTGGTATTTAAAAAATTAGTTTTCAAACTTAACACATAATTTTGAATAAATAAAATTAAATATATTCAAAGCAATAAAAACAAGTACAATTTGTTGTTGTTTCACGTGTGATTTTTCAACCACGAAAACCAAATAGTTTTTTTGCTCTATTTTTTTACCCGGTGGCCTCAAATACAATAAACGATTGTATGTCAAATCGATTGCAAAAAAAGTCAAAATTATGTCAATTGCAATATAGTGGAGAACACTTGCTTATTTTTCTTCTAAAGCTGTATTCAGTAGTTCAGTTAAAATTTAACAAAGAATTATATTAAAAATTTATAAGAGAAACAACTACAAATCTGTCAGCTAAGGTCGCATTTAGTAGCTAAGGGGACATTGAGAAAATGACGCTAAATGTCATAATTTTTTCAAAAACAATAAATTACATTTTTGTCTATAAATAATTTATAATAAAAAAACTTTTCGTTTTCGTCTTATTTCCTAAAATTTAGTTGATTGCTAAATTAAAATGAAAACTAAAAGTGGCATTTGATGGCTGACATCAATGCGAGAGCCGATTGCATGTCAACGATATCTTAATATTGTAATAACATTAAAAATAAGTGCCCTCAAGTGAAATTTACTGAGCTGAACTCATTTTGAGAATTGCTTACTATAATTTTATTACATGTGAAGACGAGCAATTATATAAAATACTGTTAAAATAATAGAACAGCTCTCGAATCACGATTTAAATTTATATAAATAAAGAGTTTTCTAACAAAATATTTTAATAAAAAAATTTAAATTACAATCACTTTTTGCATTGCATTTGCTCATAGATTGGTATCCAAGAGCTTCATAACCCTTAAAATATTCAATTATCAAAATATATATGGTTTGGAAAAGAATAAAATCGCAAAAATTTCTTGTGAAAGGCGTGGTAGAGAAGAATGAGTGTATTTTCTAAAAATCATAACTACATTGTAGATTTTCAATTTTTCTAAATCAGATTGCGCAGTTTCTGGTATTGAACCTTCGTCAGTGAGCCTGTTTTTTTTTTTTTTTTTGAATAATGTAATATTTGTTATGTTTTTATTTTTTCGATTGCGTCTATATGAAATTTTCTGTGCAATCATCTGTGCAATTTGTGTTTAGAGGTGGCAGATCGAAATTGAAGTTACAAAGTTTTACTTGTTCTATTATTTTATTTGAATTTAAAAGTAAGAAAAATTACAGAACATTCGAAACAATAATTATGATCGCGACACATCAAGTCTAAAATATTTTTCGGCGTACATTAAGAATATGAAATCTAAATTAAAATCGGAGTCTCGGATTTCAAAAAATTGCAAAATTTTATACAAAAAAGTGTTCAGCTTTGATAAAAAAAGTTTTTATATTTTTATTACTGTGAAAATTTCTTTCTTGAACTAATGCATTTCTGTGGAATATCTTTTTATGTGAGATAAAGTCTTTGTTAACGAAGTCATTTCTATAAGCTAAATATTAACGAAATACCAACAAATCTCAAAATTTCAGTTCTACTGCTTTCTAAAATTTTTGATTTCATATTCCTTTTCTCCACATAAATTGAGACTTGATTGGAAAATTTTGTGAAGGGGCAAATAAATAATTCAATTTAAAGTTAACCATAAATTTATATGAATTTATTTTTGCTTTTTGGCAAAAAACATATGTAAAATTTAGTATTATTTAGTTTTATTTAGTAATGCTAACAAATTGTAACCCAATGAAAAAATAACAAATAATCCAATTTCTTTATATTTCTTTAAAATATTAGCGATTTTTTCTAAAATTTAGCTAGTTATTTCACTTTACCAACTAAATAATTTTTAGTTATTTCTAGCGATTTTTGAGTCAGATTTAGCTGTTATTCTTGGCAACAGCGGTAAGGAGGTTTGTAAGGGATTCTTTTAAGCTTACTCCCTTACAAACCTGCTTGCAGGTAAGCAACGTTTTTTACTGGGTATGTAGTTTGTAAAAATTGTTGTGGCTTTTGATTATGCGTTTTAAACCTTTTGTTCATGTGGTTATTATGGTTGTTAGTTGGTATGATTGGGCTTGTGTATGTGTGCGGGTTACCACTAAATAACAAAAACTTATCTTATACAAGTATATTTGCATTTAGTTAAGTTTATTTGCCATACTGCCTTCTATCACAAACACACACACACACACAAACATTCTCTCACAAATTCAATGTTTTATTATGAATTATGTTTGTATATTTAAAATTTGCATACGAAATATGATTATTTTTTTTTAATCACAAACACACATGCAAATTTATATATTTAATACACTTTATTGCCTTTAATCGTAGTTTTTAAAAATATGTATACATTTATTTTATATAAAAAAAAAATAAATTGCACTTATACTTTAAATTTATTATTTAGATTAAATATTTGGAAAGAAAAATTTATAAAATAAATTGGTATGTTTTATATTTATTGCTTTTTATAAACAAAATATTTATTCATAAATATAAAAACAAATTTCTATAAAATTTTTTAGATTTTTTATTAAATATATATATATATATATATACTATGCATTAGGATGCAATAGGGTGTCCCAACAAATTGTGTTTTTAAGTATTCGCTTGAGTAATAGCACTCAAACAATGTGTATTGAAGAATACGAAAAATATAACAAATTTTTTTAGAGGGTACTTTTAGGTTCCGACACGCATTTTAGAATACCAAAAATGCTATATTTTGTTCAAAAAAATTATCTTAATTTGTATCAAAATAGGACTTAAAAGTTTCGCTATGTCGAGCATATTATGAAGAAACAATTTATAAATTATTTTTAGATTAGTTTTCGTTCACCGCATCAGTTTTAAGTTTTCATTTAGTATATACACACAGAGAAAAGTTTAGCTACTTGCGAACTGAAATTCGGTTACTACGACACAAATTCGGTTATTACTAGTTTCAGACGGTTGCCACAACTCAACATTAGTTTTCGCAACAAAGTTGGGCTAATTCAACTGTATTTTAGTTGCAAACCCAAAACATTTAGTATAAGAATGTAAATATCGTTGTACTAACTGAATTTATTAGTTGTTACCATTAATATACACTTTTCAATTCGGTTGGCACTTTATTTCTCTGCGTGTAATAATATTTTTTTTTTAAATTATGTACGAAAACACTCAAATATCACTTTTCTACTTTTTCATGATTTATTAACCTTAGTTAAATGCCATTTAAGACTTTTTGTAAAAAAGTCAAAATAATTACGAATATCATATACATTCTGAAAACTTATAAATGCTTCGATGGACCAAAACTGTCCCGAAAAAAGTTATAGATATTTTTCTCATAACAAGCTCTACATAACGAAACATTTGATCCCTATTTCGATAAAAAATTAAGACCATTTTTGATATCTTAAATCGCGTTTGGGAACCTAGAAGTGCACTCAAAAAAAAAAAAAAAACAAAATTGTTAAACGTTCCATATTCAGCTCTTCAATATGCATCCTTTGACTGCTATTACTCAACATTTTTTTTTTTTTTAACAGGACACCCTACTGTGCAATTAAATTTTAGTGATTTTATAGTCAGTGTTATTAAATATTTATAGGCAAACTTAAATATAATTTTTCACAAAAATTTTTGTGTATCAAGATATATTTTATTAAGAATATCAATATGTAAAGAGCCCAATGGCAAATACTACCTGAGACAGAGGACATTTTTTTTTTATAAAAATAAAACATTTTTGGTATTTTTATTTTAGGTATATTAATAGCTACGTGTTCGATTGCTCGGAAAATAAGAATGGAACTAAATTTACTTATTTTTTAACTTGTTTTCTGTTTAAGATCTGGCTATTCTAAAGGCTCATGCAGAACTTTGGGTTCTGATGAGATATTTTGCCACATCGAAATATATATGTATATCAAACGTGCTAAAAATAATAAACTCGCTTAATAATAAACCCAGAATAGCAAACTTTTACACTTATAACCTCAAGGTATGTTGTTTAAAACTCTTTATCTATAAATCTTCAATTTAAAGTTAATCCATCGGTTCAATACTTAAGAAGCTAATCCGCAATAATTAAAAAAAATTTACAAATATAGGTTTTAGAGGTGCGTTTAGTGTTAAAAAAATTTTGTGAAAAAAGATAGACCATACACTGAAAAATAGATTTCGCCATCGTAATCAGCTTGGCTCAATTATTTAGAATCAGTTATTTTTATTTTTGTTTTCGGCATTAGTGGCACAAAAGTGTTGTCACCAAACATATCACTTTCTGAATCAGATGTAATAATATGATATTAATATTTTAATAAGGAGAATATTTATTAATATACACAACATAATTATTCAACTTTAATTTACAATTTAACAATTTATGTATAATAACAACACCGGTAATTGAAATTAATTTTATTCTGTTTTTTTTTTATTTTTTTTAGTAGATGCGTGCTATATTTTTGATGTCTCACGTCAAAATGTATAATATGATGCATATGAGGGATTTTTATTCAATTCTCCCGGATTATTAAAATTTGTTCAATTAAAGCCAAATCTTTAGAAATTATTTTTCTATAACACATTAGAGTGAAAACATGTCAACTCAATCACCATACGGAGCGACCACCTCCGATTTCAATGAAATTCAGCATATATAGTTATCTTCTTGGATCTAATAAAATCCAAGTAGATCTAAATGCATCCTATGGGATATTTTGGGATCCATCAGGAGCTTAAATTAGATATTTTTGGATACCCCAATTTTTTGATCAATTTTGATCTGACTTAATCCGATAATATATTTCATGTATCTAGTCGGATATTACTGGATACATCAGGTTTGAGATAAACTTAGATATTAATCAAATGAGATCTAATTTTGTATTTGAGATGTAACTTCTTTTGATCGGGTAGTTAATTTTCCCATTATTTCAATACAACAAAAAATACGTTACCAATTAGTACTTATTTTTATAATTTGTTTAAATATAAATTAATAATCTACAAATTGTTTGAAAATCTATTTTTGGAATCATTATTTTTCCACTTCTAGTAAGTACATATATAACTACATATTTTTGATTTTTCGTAAGCTGGAAAGTACTGACATTTTGTGAAAGTAAGTCATTTATGTTTTTATCTATCAAGTATAATATGTCGAGATAGCACAGATGGCAGAGCGGTTGACTGACAGAATGGAGGTCCGGGTTCAAATCCCGTGTGGGCACATTTTTTTTTTTTTAAAAAACTTAATAATAAAAATATTTTTTATTAAATTTAGTTTTTTTTTTAATTTATTTTTAGACTCCTTATTTTTGTCCATGCTGGTAAGAATATTTGTAACCGCATATTTTTCTATTTATTGTAAGGTGTTTATTAATAATATGCCATTATTTTGCGCGATATCCCCATATAAAAGTAATGAGATTTATAATGACAATTGTAAATAGTTGCCATTGCCAAATATGTACTTATATAATCACTTATATGGTAATGCTTTTCTACACTGTGATTGGATCCATTTCATGGTAATTGGTCTAATCAATGCCAATTAAAAAATTCCATTGGCAATGGAAGGGTAATGATATTTTTTGTCATTGGCATTGACCGCAAGCAATGTAAATTAAATTTCAATGCCAATAAAAAATTCCCAAGTATCTTATAAACTAATAAAAAATAAAACTATAAAAAATACTAAAGAGTTTTTTAAAAAAAGTAAAAAAGGAAAAGTATTTTTCAGAATTGAAGAACTATAATAAGTGGTGTTTGTGTTTATAAAAAAATTTATAATGTTTTAAAAAATTAATAAAATAATTTAAAAAATATTTTGCTGTTAACAATGAATAGATATGGAAAGCTTAGGAGAAAGCAGTAATTAGATGTTTAATTTAATTTTTACTTATTTTTTCTATTTTTTTATATTATGTTTCAGTCTTTGACATATAGCATTCCGATGTACATACAAAAGGAACAAAGGAAATAATAAAGACAAATAAAAGGCAGATACAACTGTATATTTTAATTATCTTATAAATACAGAGCTGTATTTTTGTTGTCTTTATCATTTATAATAAACAGTTTCACGAATAAATGTCGCTTAGTTGTCATGCAAACAACTAAAAAATTTAATTAACATTTAGTAGATTTTACAGTTTTGTTTGTTGTTTTTATTTTACTAATATTTAGCAAAAAGATTCTGCTAATTTTATTGATTTTCCTGAAACTTAATTTGTAGTATTTTTTTTTGCTATTTTTACAGACATTGAAACAGAATATTTAGGGATTTGGAAGGGCATAGTGAAACATATTTTTTTATGAATTTAAAAGACTAGTTTTTGAAATACAGCGATTTGAACAGCGGATTTTTTCTAATTTTATTAATACCACTATAATAATAGCTTTAAAATGAGTTATCAATGAATCATGTAGCTTTAACCGTTAAAAAGATATGAACGATTAGGCTCTATGCAATAAGTCCCAGGTGCAAAAAGTCCCAGCGAAAAAGCTCCCAATGAAATAAATTCTAAAAAATGAAATAATTTCCAAAACAAAAATAAAACAAATCCTATGTTTTGGTGGTTATTTCATCATGAAATAATTTCCAAAGAATAAAAATTAAATAACTCCCAAAAATAGTGCATGCAACACAAATGAAATAAGGCCCAAATTAATTTTGCCAAATAAGAAATGTATGAAGTGTAAAAAGAAATGATAATCACGCTGAAAAAACTTTATTTCGCGAAGCCTACGGCCGCGTTCTACGGAGGAAAAAACCCTTTAGAGCGGCCAAGGGCCGCCACCCAGAAGAACTTGTTTTTCAAATCAGATGTCGAATCCATTAAAATCTTATATTTTTAAGACATCAAGTAACATTTATTTGACCTGTCATAACTTTTTATGTCCCAAAATACCAACCCACACCAAGATTTATTGTTTTTTAATAATTATTTTTATAAAAGTCTATTTTATTAAAAATTGTATATATATATTAGTAACTAAACGTTAAATAAACAAAAGGCCATTGCTCTACTCTTTTATTTAAGATAAAAAACAATCAATTAGCTGTTTAAATGACGAAGCTATGACTGGTCAAATTATATTACTTATTGTCTTAAAAATAAGATTTCAAAGGATTCGACATTGGATTTGTAAAAACAAGTTTGTATGTGTGGCGGCCTTCGGCCACTCTTAGGGTTTTTTTCCTCCGTAGAACGCGGCAGGCGGCTACGCGAAATAAAGTTTTTTCTGAGTGCGACACAAAAAAAATAAAATTGAAGCAATTTTTTTAAGTTTCCTTAAAACTCTTTTTTTTGATTTCATGAATCAGCCTTGACATTTAAGGTCTTATAACATTTAAAAAAAAAAACAAATAAATTATGATTTTGGGCAATAATAATAATATTTTGGCCAAACAAAAAACCGTCATAGCGCCCAACAAAAAATATTGATAATGTTAAAAAAATAATGAATTTTTGAAAATGAATAACTCCCACTAAAAATGAATTAACTCCCACAGCAAATGCAATAACACCGAACAAGAAAATAAAATGGAATAAGTCCCACGCTAAGTTCTGTTGGGACTTATTTCATTTCGGATTTATTGCATTATGAAATAACACCTAATAACAAAAATGAAATAACTTCTAAAAAAATGAAATAACTGCAAAAGAACTGGGTATTATTTCATTTGAAATTACTCCCAAATTTGTATGAAAAATTTTTGGGACTTATTTCATTTTTTTTTGGGACTTTTTGCACCTGGGACTTATTGCATAGAGCCGAACGATTATGCATAACTATTTTTGTTAAATTTTCGATTTTTTTTACAAATTTTAAACGCGATATTTCTACAACCATAAGACCTTGTAATCTAAAATTTGTACTTTGTCATATTTGTATGACACTTACCTTCCATACCAAGTTTGGTTAAAAGTAAAGGGGATCGAGGTCGAAAATTAATTTTTTTATGGTTTTATATGGAATGAGTTTTAATTAATAAAAAATGTTTTTTGATTGTGCACATGTTAAAATAAATTAAAAAAATTTAATCATTTCGTGTTGAGGATTAGGATTTTTTTTTTAAGTCGAGAGAGTTCACGAACATACCTTCATATGTATTTATACAAACAATATGCATATGCGTTTATTATGTTATAAAATTTGTTGTTTTTTTTTTGTGTTATGATGTTTTTGTTTTTTGCAAAAACTGAAAATTAATAATTAATTTAATATACAATACAAATTAGCTTTAAAAATGGGAAAAAATAACAGAATGTGAGCATTTTAATTAAAAAAAAATAAATGATATTCTTAATTGATTGAATTGTCTTCTCCTACTCATAAGCCAATATATCGATAGTCATAAGTTGACAACTTGTAACAGACATTATTTTTTTATACTACTTGAGCTAAACAAGAAATCCCAGTAAAAAATTTTCGTATTTTAAGAAGCAGGATAAAACAAACGCGCTGATGTAAGTGCTTACTATTACATAATACTGAGAAACAGCAAAAGAAACGAATAATTTTCGTATAAAAATAAACAAACAAAAATTTTGAGCTTACTGCTTTCCCTTACAAGGATGAAGGTTGTAAGCAGCTTACGCTAATCCCTTACAAGGATGCAGGTTGTAATGCAGAAAATTTCACATCGTGTATTATAAACAATCTGTACCAATTTTCCCGAATGATTTCCGACTGTGTTTGGTGTTTTCGAGTAAGGTATAAAAAATAGTTAGTCATTTAACTGTTTCTGAAGAGCTAGCACGTGGAGCGGTAACAAAAATAAAATGATTATATTATATGTCATAAATTTTAACAAATAAAAATTAATATCTGTAGAATTTTATGTAAAATAAATTATGTGTTTATAAAAATAAAATGTTTGAGCTCGAGGACTGGATTTTTCTTTAATTAAAATTCTTCTTTATTATTTTCTAATATTTCGAAACTCTTCGAGTTTATATTGGAAAATAATAAAGAAGAATTTTAATTAAAGAAAAATCCAGGCCTCGAGCTCAAACATTTTATTTTTATAATTAAATTGGAAAGGTCGAATAAAAAACAACTACAATTTATAAATTATGTATGGTATATTCATGTTATTACTTCTAATTGTAATAATATAGACATGAAATATGATTGTACTGCAGGCCATGAAATCACAGCTTTTTATAAGCGCTAAAATCAGCGCTTATTTTGTCCAAAAGTAATGCTTCCAAGTGGGAATTCGCCATATAAAAATAATAGCATATGTAATCAGGTTTGTAAGGGATTCTTTTTGTCTTACTCCCTTACAAAACTGCTTGAATGTAAGCAGCGTTTTTTACTAGGATGTGTCTTCTTTATTATGCGGATATAATTTGACATTTTTATTTCAAGTTTCAATTGAATTGCCAGTTATGAGAGGCCAACTTATGACTTTCTATATGTATGAACTCCATTTTCATTCATTTGTAATTTTCATATTTTCAGTGTGATATTGATGCTTTTTTAATGCTAATTTTAATATAATTATTTTTATATTTTTTTTTAGTATATTTTGTTTTTGTTTTATTTCGAACTTCAATTTTCATTATATTACATTATTATTTCTGCTATTGATTCATTAACAGTAAAATAATTTTTTTTTTTAATATTTTTATTTTTATATAATGTTTTTCATTTTGTCGAAACACGTACTTAATTTTGAACTGCTTAATTAACCTACATGTATACAATTTAAAAATTATATTATTGTAATACATCAATTCAAAATATAATTAAATTATATTGCCACTGGGCTGACTAAATAAGCAACGTGTTCGTACAAACACGGGTCCTAGCTTTATTGTCACAGCTTTACTGTAATTGATGTTCACAGCTTTATTGTCATTGATGTTTGTATTTAGCCAATTTTTGTAAGTTTTGTTTAAATAATAAGTTAATAAGGACTATATTTGTTTGAATATATTTAAATTTATTTTGTGGTTTTATTTACAAATGAATAATGGTATTAGCGAAAACTTTTTGAAAACGCGTTTTAGATAAACTATGGTTGATAAAGCATTAATACATTAAACTTTGCAAGTAATCTGTCAAAATTATACGAAATAAATTAATTATTTTTCATATATCGAAAACGATATATTTTAAAAGTTAGAAGCTTTTTTTTTAATAAAATACATTTTTTGTTATTAAGATCATCGATCAGAAGGATATTTTTTCCAAGTCTGACATACAAAATGTAAAATCTATAAATGTTACAAAATATGTTAATTCCTTTTTTGTACTTATGAGTTTTTAATGTGTCAAAATTATAGTAATCTATTTTTAAATTACGAACTTCTTGTCAAAACTACAAACAATTTCGTAAAACTAACAAATTTTTGTTTATTTTACGAAAGTTTTGGATATTTTGACATTTCTACGCATGAATTCCACTAGTTTACAGGAAAAATGCTACTATTTTTTTATTATGTATTTGGTCCTCCTAAACCAGAAAAAAAAATTTTTATGGAGCAATTTTTGAAATATTTTCTATTTTAATTTAAATTTTTAAGTAATTTGACTATTTTGACTATATCCTCATTTATGATCAAAATAAAAAAAAAATAAATATGTTTTTTCTTAAACTTAGTACTTTAATAAGGAAAAAAGTAATTTCCGAAGCAATAATATAACCGTTTCCGCCACCTAATTGGAGGAGTGCACAATTTTTAACAGTGGGTTAAAATTGATCTTTGCCTTAGAAATATGGCGACTTTAGAAGCGGCCTGCGGGAAAAGTGTATATAAATCAAAACTTTTTTTATGCTTTTATGTAAAAATACCTTTCAGAATAGTATGCACACTTTATATGTTCAGAAAGAAAATATTTATCTGGAGCTAAAAGACTATTGGTAGTTTTTGGGTAAAAAATTGCAAAAACACTCGCTTATCTAGCAGAGCTCATCCGTTTGTAGTCGATTGTCCAGTGAACCGCACAACGCATTACAGGTAAAATTCGTTCATCAGCCGTACTAGCCGTATGTGGAATAAACTCCCCGCGGAGGTCTTCCCTGTCACTTACAATGTAGCGAAATTCAAATCAAATATTCACAAACACTACTCCCTCCTTCCTCCTTCCTCCTCCCCATAACCTAATTTCCTGATATCAACACAATGTATTGCATTATAGGGGGCATCCCCTGAGTGTTGGTCTAACGAAAAAAAAAAAAAAAAAAAACGAATGTAGTTTTTGAGTGGAACAAGATATAGCATTAATTTTTTTATTTAATCACGATCAGATCAGAACAAAATTTTATATGCAAAAGTTTCCTAGTTTAGGTGGTCATATTGCCGCCCCCGTGGTGTTTCGAAGGTTCAAAATCAGAACTTAAGCTCGATATTACGTCAGTTATGCCTGTTTAAATTTCATTGAAATCGGACCACTAAGTAAGAAATGGCCGCATTATTTCCAAAAATTTTGGGATATATCCCACTGTGTGGTGTAGGATATCATACAAACAGAATTGAACGTTTTACTTCTTTTTTAACTTCATAAAGAGCATGTCCACTAACAAGTTGCTAACTAAAGTCAAAAATCATTGCAGTATCAAAATACCTTAATATTTGTGAACTGCAATATGCGGAAGCTACCGGTCTGTAGATCTACCAATTCTAACCAAAATCAGTGTATCAAATTTCTTATAAATATCTTTGGCCTGTAGCGTCCGAAAAGCAAAAAATATAATTGTTTAGGGCAGGATTGTTATATGGACACTAGGTCTAACCATGAACCGATTTTACCAAAAATGCGTAGATGTAGTTCGTTGGTTATTGTAAGTCAGTGTACCAAATTTTATAAAAGTCTCTTAATATCTGCGACATGTAGCGGCAGAATAACAAATATATAGTACACAAATAGAGACAGTCTTAAATTTGGATACTTTTACATAAATGGTCATAACTTTGGTATTTATTCATAGATTTGTTTCGAAAATTATCTTTTTTTGAAGTACTAAGTTTAAGAAAAAAATATTTTATATTTTTCATTGCAAATTTGTGTGTAAATTGTTGTTGTTTAGAGTAAATTGAACCTATTATAAACATTTAGTTTACAAATATATAATTAAAGTTTATTAAATTTAAATACTTTATTTTGTCTTTAATTTAGTTAATTTTGTTAATAGACAATTACTTTCAGGTGACAATACAAAATTTAAGTTATTTTAATCCACAATTTTGCTTTATGTATGTAAAACAGATACAAAAACAGATATCAAAATAAATTAGTAAAACATTAGTAAAATATTAGTAAAACATTTATTCAACACAGATAAGTGCTGAACAAGTATAATTACAATTTTAGCTGAAAACATAATTTTAACAAAAAATTTACTGAAAAATATTATACTTGATTTGCAAGACGTTTTACTAACTTTTCTACTAACTTATTTTTTTGAGTGCAATTATTTCTATATATTTTCAGATATTACATTAATTTATGTCGCAAATGTGAGAGTATGAACATTTTTATATTTTGTGACTTATTGTAAATTATTTTAAAAAGAATCACAATAAAATGTGATCAGCAAATAAACTAATAGGGTAATTTTATAAATCACAAAGCCTCATTTAGATTTTATAAAACATGGCGATGAACGCGGTGATTGTATGCGTTGGCTTACGTAGTTTTCAAACAAAATTGTAAATCAACTGAGGTTTAAACACAAAACTCTTTAATAAAAACTCTACAAATTAATATCTCAACGATAATTATATCTAATTTAGCAAGATTCGTAATATATGCTAATTCATTAGCAAAATCAATCGAGAGCGTAAGTGGTGTTGACTACGTAGGAATCTACGCTGACAACATTTTCGCAATAGCATCTGGTACTCCAATGCTGAAACAAAACTAAAGAACATGAAACAAAACTAAAGAACATGAAACAATGGGAGGATTCTAGAGGAGCCGTGGTTCCTTTAAACAAGGGAGAATTTCTTCATGTGCAGAAAACAAAATTGTGCATCCCCAACTTTTACTATTGATGGAACAGAACTTCAATATAAAACAGGGACCGTAATCATTATGAGTTTTATAATAAAAATTACACAATAATGATTATGGTATGAGTTTTAAGGATTTTCTTCAATGGTAATGATTATTTTTGAGTAATAATAAAAAAAATCCACAATAATCATTATTTTTGAGCAAAAAAAATAAAACTCAAAAATAATCATTATTTATGATTTTTATTTTTTTCGCTCAAAATAAAACTCACTTTCATGTAGGTGTAAATAAATATACATATTGGGGTGGGGCGATTAGTACGGAAGGAAAAAAATCTTAATGGGCGCTTCGCGTTTCTGATTCTTGGGATTGTACTGAGCAAAAAAGTCCACTAGACCATACGTCTACGGTGAAAATCGAGCTTCCAGATTTTGACTTTACGGCAAAAAAGGCCTATTTTGAAATTAATAATTAACCAAACCCACAAATATGATTGATGCATTAATCTGCTAGAGAATATTCCAAAGAAGAGATTGATACCATAATCTTGGATAAGCTCCTCCTCCTTTCTGAGATATGTCCATCCCACACATTGTTACTTTCACAAAATACGGCAAAAAAAAGCCCTATTTTGAAATTAAAAATTAACCCCTTAAACCTCACCCACAAATATGATTGATCCATTAATCTGCTAGAGAATCTTCCAAAGAAGAGATTGATACCAAAATCTTCGATAAGCTCCTCCTACTTTCTGAGATATGTCCATCCCACACATTGAAAGTGAGTTTTATTTTGAGCGAAAATAATAAAAATCATAAATAATGATTATTTTAGAGTTTTATTTTTTTTTGCTCAAAAATAATGATTATGGCTGATTTTTTTTATTATTACTCAAAAATAATCATTACCATTGAAGAAAACTTTAAAAATCAAAAATTTAAAAATCATGACGGATATGGAAAGACTGTCAAAAAATAATAATAATGGTGCAATAATTTTTTTGTTATGTCTCTTCTAAGTGATTGATTTTTTGATTCAAAAAAACGAGCAATAATCATTATTTACGGTCCCTGATATAAAAAGAAAATGAGAATATTAGGAATAATATTTTCAAAAAATCTTTCATGGAACGAACACGTCAACAACTTAATAGAAAAAATAGGAAAAATAAACAACTTGTTAAAATTAATATGTTCTAAAAAGAAAGGCCCACATATGGAAACAGCACTTGACATCTGTAAAGCACTTACTCACTGGCTAGTGCAGCATGAAATCACTATATATGGTTGGACATCGAAAGAAAATATAAGTAAATTAAACACCTCTCTTAATAACTGTTTTAGGACAGCATCTGGCTTGTTGTGGGCAACACCAATTGAAAATTTAAGAATTGAAACAGGATCATCTGACTTTAATACAATATGGGAAAAAATATCTATAAATCTCCAATGAATATCTGTTACTGACTCAAATGAAAGTATACACCAAATATTTTGGTTTTATTTAAACGATCGAACATGCAAATATAATTGTTCTATTAAAAACATAGTCCTGCTTTTTAAAAAGTACAATTTACCGCTTTCTAAAAAACCAGTTTTAACTTTGTCATCAAATATTACAGTATGCATTGATGCCCAACTTGCTACATTTAGCAAATCAAAATCAAATCCACAATGCTTTAAACAGATGCTTGCTGAAATGAAATCAATTATATCACCGGACACTGATGGTTCCTTCCAAGATGGTGCCAAATCATACGCCTTAGTTTAACAAACATCAACCTCCGGATTTACTGTAATTAAACAAGGTTCACTGGTATATTTACAGGTGAACTTACAGCTATTAACGATGCTTTAACATACGCCATTAAACAAAAATGCAAAACGCTGATATGCACTGATAGCTTAAGTGCAGTTTATGCACTTTCTAAAAATAAAAAAGGTTTATTTAACAACATTTTGATGAGGCCATGTTCATATCAACAAGTTACATTGCTATGGATCCCCTCACATATAGGCATACCGGGTAACGAGCATGCTGATTTGGCAGCTAAACAAGCCCTCCTTAAACCTTTAGTGTATGAAGTACCATGTTTTCCAAAAATAATAACTAACACCTATAAAATGCAGCACTTAACGAAATACAACAAAGGCAAAATACTCAGACTTTTCTCAGGCGACACAATAGGAGTATTGAGAGACCAAAATACCACGCCAACCTTAGTAGAGAAGAATGTGTTTTAATGGCTCGAATGCGAGTTGGAAAAGCTTTGTTTAAAACCAAACATTTCTACAACAATACAGAACCGGAAATATGCGGTTTGTGTCATGTGATATTAGACATCCCTCATATACTAATAGAGTGTTCCATCTCAAAAAGTGATGATACCATAGAAGAAATTCTTGATTTTTCAAATCCATATAAAATAAAGTTGGTAAAAAAATGTATCAGTAAACAAAATATTAATGAAATTTAAACCAATATCCGCGCATTATGGTCTTAGTTACCTTGCGCTTATATTTGATATTTTATAAATTTATTTTGTAAAGTGTTTTTTGAAATAAATAAATAAATATTCTTTGGCAGAATAAAAACACTGATAACACCACTATATTTTTTTTTACACACTTTTATTTTTTATTGTTAAAAATAATATGAATACACAATTAAACACATTTTCAATAAAATTAGGTAGTTAAAACTTCAATAATTTCCATTTCGAATAAATTTATTTTATTTCTTTTTTTTTATGACTACTCTAAAATGTATTCAATTCAAGTCATAACGTAAAACTCAATCTCAAAAACGTAGGGACTTATAAAGTATAATTTTTAATTCCCGCGTTAGGAGAGTGATGTGACGTCGCAGGTGATTAACAAAATTAGGACATAACTAAAGTATAATATTTCTACAACTTTTTTGAGTTTTGTTTAGTCTTCTAATATTTAGTAAACATTTTGTTAACTTTAACTTTGCAAAACTTTTGCTGAATATACTAATTTTGTTTCTAATATTTTGCAGACATTAGCAATTTTTTTGCAGGCAACCTCCTTACTAAAATTTTGCTGACATACCAAAATATTTTGCCGACCTTACTAACTTCTTTTTTAATGTAGTGTTTTTATCAGTGCACTAATATGTTTTTTCGTCGTATTTTTAAATAAAATTATTAATAATACAGAAAGTTTGTATTTTATTCAACGTAAAAAATGTCGGTTAATTTTAAAATTATTCGATTAATCAGTTAAAAAAAAACCCGAAGAATTATTTTCTCTATTAATCGATTAAAAATCAACTTCAACTAATTAAATACACCAGTTAACATATGTTGAATATACTGAGGCGTATGAGTGATTTTAAAATAATTTTTAATAAATTAATATAAATCATACGTTACGTATACCTACGTAAATATAATAGTAATACATATAATTAGGGTGACTATTTATGTCAGATATAAAATCAGTACACAATTTTTAAAAATATAAATTTTGTGACAAATTTACTTCTCATCATGGTTGAATTACACAACGATTGCTACATGAGTGTTTTTTTTCGGTTGCCCTAGACAATTTTGACTAAATATAGAAGAATAATATTTACGAATTTACAAAACGTAATGAGAAAATAAAATTCGGCAACAATAACACATTTTCATACAAAAATATTTTTGTTTCAAATATATATAAGAGTTTTAAATATTTTGCGTTATTATTGCAAGAACTTAAATTGTATTTCAATTTAAAAGCTTATATGTGATCTCTAATGAAATTATAAGGACAGTTGATAAGATTATGTGAATCGAATGGTGTTCTGAATATTAAGGTTGACCATGTCCATATTTCTCTATTTTAAAATGTAATTGTTCTGGGTAATGTCAAAATTAACAGTCCTTGGTAATTGGTACAAGCTTCTCCTACAGAAAAATTCAGATTATGGTAAAATTTGACTAAAAATGCAACTTGGGATTATGAAAATTACCAAAACGTATGTAAAAACTTTAGACTAAACAAATTTGTATTGATTAAATTATACGCTAAGAGAATTATATTCAATGAATCTTGTCATTTTAATGTAGTTTTTTAAGAAATTTTATAAAAAATTTAATTTAAAAAAGTTTGACTAATTTTAATTTTAGAAAAACTATAAAGGTTAAAAAAAAATTCCTTAACTTTGTGAATAAGATTTTGAAACTTATATTTTCGAACTAGTGTTAAATTTTGAACGGGTATCCTCATAAATAACACTGCATGAAAAAATTAATGAGGTTCTGACCACCAATTTTATATATTTCGAAAACGCTGATTGTCACAAATATACGATTTTTTATATTTTACAAAGGTATTCACATATCATACTCTTAGACTCTGGGTTCATCTCGCAAAACTATGCTGGTTTAACAAATTTGACAATGTTTGACTAATCCTGGCACCATATTAAAATAATTATTTTCCTCTTCCCATTTGCGTATTTTTGTTGCATAACTATTTATTTAAGGTCAATAAAATTCCCTAAAACCTTAAAAATTGAGAAAAATTATCAAAAACCGCCAACAGCGAGTTCAACCTCAAGTTTTGTGAATCAAATATATCACTTAAATGAGACTACAGGGGTTGGCCTTATATTTCAGCTGAAAGGAGTAAGATTTATTGCATTTTAAAAACGTTGTGTATAAAAAACTGCATTTGTATTGGCGCATGCCAATGCAAATATAATAAAAATTATATCAAACTTGTTATTTTATTGAAAAACTATATCATTCATCTAAAAATAAAGTACGCCATTGAAATCAACGTGCCCGAAATATATAAAAATGGTGGTCATTAGGGTGGTCAAATCAGCACGAATGGCCACCCTAACAGTAATCTAACATATTTAGTTTTCTAAAAAAAACTGAGTTTAACCACAAATATTTCCATATAAATTTGACATTCATAACTATGGATAACCCTGAACTTTGGTTAGTAGATAAGTTAGATAAGTTAGCAGGTCTTAACAAAGTAATGGTTAAAAATAAATTTAGTTTTTTTAAATGCTGCTGAGAAGCATGGAAACAGGAAAAAATATATCGGAGCAATGACAAACTAACAGTAGTTGTTCTCCTATAACAAGCAAACAAATATGGAACTGCTTTTTAAAATTTTCCAAAAAAAAAAAAAAATGGGCGAAGTAGGCAAGGATTGCTTTAATTTTTAGTGTATTTTGTTTTTATTAATAAACTGAGTTTGGAAAATACTAGATATTTGAATAAATATATTTTTTTATGGAGAATTTGAAAAAATAAAATTATTTAATAACTTAATATATTATTTATTAAAATTTAAAACTAGTTTCGAAATTTTTGAGTAATACAAACATCAATTTATCTAAAAATCGGGCAACTTTTTATTTTATTATTAAAAAGGTTAGATGATTTTCAATTGATTTAATAATATTTCTGTATAATAGTTAAGTAAAGTACGTAGGCGTATGATGAATGAATAAAACACATAATGAAATGAATTATACGTCATGTGGTTTTTACATGGAAATATTGAAATATATATGCAGGCCAATATTCAACGAATATTTTCTCTAAAACTAATTCCATTTACTCAATGAAATTTTCTGGATCAGTAGAAAAACATCTAATATTTTTTAATAAATAAAAAAAATCGAAAAGACGTTTTGTGGGTTTCTTGATAAATTGTGTTTTGTATTACTTCTGAAAATTCGGAGCAAGTTCAAATTTTTTTTTTTTTAACTTAACTTCTTGCTAATTCTCCATAAAAAATATATTGATATAGTCAAATTTTTAGCAATTGCCAAATTTAGTTAAATAATAATAAATAATATACTAAAAATGTGAGCAAAATTCTTTAGTACTTTTCAATTTTAAGTAGACATTACTTCGTTCATTTTTTGTAAGAATTTAAAAAGTGGCTTTATCTCTTATGGAATGACAGTTAGTTAGTTCGGAATTGCAGCGATATACTTTTTTTTTAGCTGGACTTGGAAAGTAATATATATTACATTAATTTTTTTTTTTTATATATATTTAAATCAAAATTTATTACCTTAGGTGAAGGTACAACAGAGAATGTAGTCATAATTCTATCGGGATATTCTTCACGAATTTTGGAAATTAATAATGTAC
This sequence comes from Delia radicum, assembly GCA_021234595.1. Lineage (NCBI taxonomy): Eukaryota > Metazoa > Arthropoda > Insecta > Diptera > Anthomyiidae > Delia > Delia radicum. The sequence goes on along the minus strand of CM037851.1, from coordinate 182,736,741 downwards.
CCAAACCGGAACCGGTACCACCACCCAAAGAATGGGCCAATTGGAAACCCTGAAGACAATCACAGCCTTCAGATTCTTTACGCATAACATCAAGAATTGAATCGACTAATTCGGCACCTTCAGTATAATGCCCCTTTGCCCAATTGTTACCTAAAAACAATTAGAAAAGCAAAAAAATCATATTTATAGTATTACTTTTACACAAGGTCATTAATTTTTTACATACCAGCTCCTGATTGACCAAATACAAAATTATCAGGTCTAAATAATTGACCGTAAGGTGATTGACGTACAGAATCCATAGTACCGGGTTCCAAATCAATCAATACTGCACGTGGTACATATTTGCCACCATTGGCTTCAGTATAATAAACCTCAATACGTTCCAATTGCATATCATTTTCACCATGATACATGCCATTAGGATCGATACCATGTTCATCAGAAATAATTTCCCAAAACTGTTGATGAGAAAAAATAGAGAAAAAATATATAAATAAGAATGTATTTTCTTTTCATAAAATAATAGTAATTTAAAATCGTATGTTTAAAACAAAAAAATTCATATACACAAAGATACATACATATGAATGAAAAACATGTTAAAAATTTTTGTTCTCCAACAAAATTGCACGAATGTTCAACACTTTTCCAGGTGATTGGATATTTTAGAGGTTTATGTTTAAAATAAAAAACAAACAAAAAAATATTTCATTTAATATTTTTTTCAATGCATACATCTGAATTGTTATTGTTGAATATAAAAGAGTATTTATAAAATGTTTGTATTTTAACGTTGCCATTTACAGAGTTGATGTTCCAAATAATACGATTTCTTAGATATTAATAACAATTTTATCAATGCTATTGATGTCCCCATAACTGTTAAAAAAACAACCTCATTCATATAATGTTCATGGCTTTGGTGTTACCACATTTAAACATTTGTTCTTATGATGACAGTTATTTGTATTGGACAATTTTTATTTCAAAATTTTTTAGAACGCTTATATTTTGCGAGAACTAAAGCGGACTTTTAAGTATTTCGTGTTCAACGTCTATATAATCAACCACATCAGCGATTAAAAAGTCTACAAAATTAACGAGTTTTCCAACATTTTTGTTTTTAAATTAAAATCAGATCTCATTTGATATATATCGATATTTATTATTATCCAAGTTTATATCAAAATTAGGGTTTCCAGTAATACCCAATTAGATTCCTCAAATATATTACCGGAAAGTTAAAGGGTGTTTAGAACTTTAAGTTCTCAACACTATTTAGAACTTTAAGTTGGTAACACTATTTTAACTGGCGGACATTTTGTCAGCTGTCAAGTGATTTATGTTTATTTTGGTTTGGCATTTCAACATGAATAGACTGAAGCCTGAACAACGCTTCCAAATTGTGCAAATTTATTTTGAAAATCATGGTTCTGTTCGAAATACGAATAACTATGGAACGTTTTCGCACTACGTTTACTCTAAATGATAATATGCATCCACAGAGAAAAAGTCATTGCTGCTGTAGAGCGTAGCGTAGAGGAAGACCCCAATCAGTCTAAACGCCATCGAGCACAGGAATTGGATATGTGTTCTTCATGGAGTGAACAACCATGATGTGCAGGAGCTGTGGTTTCAACGGCGCAACATGTAACACAGCTCGTGCTACAATTGATTTATTGAAGGAAAGGTTTGGTAACCGCATAGTTTCACGTTTCGGACCCTTGAATTGGCCTCCAAGATCGTGCGATTTAACGCCGCTGGAATATTTTCTGTGGGGATATGTGAAGTCGCTGGTCTACGCCGATAAGCCCAAAACGATTGACTACTTGGAGGACAACATTCGCCGCGTTATTGCCAATATACGGCCCCAGATGTTGGAAAAATTCATTGAAAATTGGACCTCCAGATTAGACTACGTCCGAGCCAACCATGGCGGTCATATGCCAGAAGACATATTTAAATTATAATGCCAGAAGATTATCTTTCGAATAAAGTATATTTCATGTCAATTTAAAAAATTCATCTTTGTTTTATTCCATTTCAAAGTTATATTCCTCTATAAAAAAGCACTCTTTAGATCAAAATTGGTCTCAAAATTGGGGATCCAAAAATATATAATTTAACATCCTGATGGATCCAGTAAAACTAAATAATAACATTTTCGAACTCCCCATACCGAAATTAATCAAGATCCGATATCAAATCCGAGGCACCAAAGCCAGTTTTCCGCAGTGTTATATGTACACCTGAAATTCGCATGGAGTTATCAAATTTATTTAAACTCACCAATTTGTTAAGGCTCTCCTCAGGATATTTTAAACAGGGTATTTTTAGCATTTCTAGGGTCGTACTCAAAACCCAGTATGCTCGAAATTTCTGTTAATTTTATAACCTAAAGCTGCTTCAGACAAACCGTCAGTCTTTTTATATCACATCTAATTTAGTTAATTTAAGTTATTGAACTAGTTCATTCTTCTAGTCTACTCGGCAATTTCGAAGTTGCATCGCTAATGTTTCAGTTTGCGTAGCATGGCTTCGATTCGCGTTCTTAATATGAAAATGTTTGTCGCAACCCGATTTTTTTAATACAAACAATGTAAAGCAAAGCTTACCGCTGCTAAAATCGCTGAAGCTCATGCAGTTGATATCGCAAGCAGTGGACATTTTTCAAAATAATGATCCGGACGAAGATCGCAGTTGAAAAGCGTCAAGAAATGAAAATTTAGCAAGATTGCCAAATGAATCAGTAGAGAAGCTAATCGATTTAGAGGAGTCAGGCTCAGAATATATTCAGATTTTTAATTTTATACAATGAATTGCTTATTTTATTTTTTTTATGTTATGGTTTTCTTATGAATTTTTGTATTTTTATTTTAATAAAATATTGTTTTGCAAAAATAATTATGAAGTTGTATTTTTTTTTTATTGATAAACGTTTTTTTTTATTGAAAATACTATTTTTTATTTTTATTGAAAAATGATTTTTTTTATCGAAAAATATTTTTTTTCATTTTAAATAAAGGGTAATTAAATAAAAATCAGTACATATGTATGGGAAATCGTGTTTCGGTTTGCGTCGAATTTCTCTGGTCCCCATTGCCGGGGTAATACCGGGGTGTTAGTAAGGTAATTATATTCGTACGTATTAGTTGGGTAATTATATTCGTCAACTTTGTGTTTGACAGTTCTAAATATAATGAACTTAAGAAGAACCAAAAAGTTAAGCGTTTTTCTGTTCCATTTTGGATTCCTCGAAATTCATACCGATTTTGATATCAAACGACAGTTAGTAAGAGACATTAACTGTTTTTTAAATGTAGCTTTGTTTTATATTAAATTCTTATCCGATTTGCATAAAATTTAGCGTGTTGTTCTAGTTTTAGTTTGTGTTTTTATATCTGATTTCATATCTGCGTTCTGAATACTAAAAATTAATGGAAAATAAAAAATTTTATTTTCTTAAATATCAATTCAAATAATATGTTTGATTTGCTTTATTTTTGTAAATATACGGAGGTTGAAAGCTCGTTATAAATTGAAAATAACATAAAAATAATCTCGATGTATATAAAAACAAAAAACTAATATAACTGTAAAAAATATTACTTGAGCAAGAGTACACACTAAAAATTTTTTATATAAATAGAACATTTTTGGTCTTCAAAATTTAGTAACGTCATGATGCTTGTTAGGAAAAGACCTAACCACGTGGTTGATTACTAAGAAGACAAGAATGGAGCAACATTGATTATTAATAGGTTTTTTGTTAAAGTTCTGCCTATTATATAGGCTCTAGCTTTTCTAAAACTTCGGGTTCTGATGAGATCTTTAGCCAGATCGAAATACTAGTATCAACCTAGCTAATATGTTTGATTTGCTTTATTTTTGTAAATATACGGAGGTTGAAAGCTCGTTATAAATTGAAAATAACATAAAAATAATCTCGATGTATATAAAAACAAAAAACTAATATAACTGTAAAAAATATTACTTGAGCCAGAGTACACACTAAAAATTTTTTATATAAATAGAACATTTTTGGTCTTCAAAATTTAGTAACGTCATGATGCTTGTTAGGAAAAGACCTAACCACGTGGTTGATTACTAAGAAGACAAGAATGGAGCAACATTGATTATTAATAGGTTTTTTGTTAAAGTTCTGCCTATTATATAGGCTCTAGCTTTTCTAAAACTTCGGGTTCTGATGAGATCTTTAGCCAGATCGAAATACTAGTATCAACCTAGCTAATATGTTTGATTTGCTTTATTTTTGTAAATATACGGAGGTTGAAAGCTCGTTATAAATTGAAAATAACATAAAAATAATCTCGATGTACATAAAAACAAAAAACTAATATAACTGTAATTTTTAAATATTCTTTAACTATTTTTAAAATAACAAAAATATTATTTTATTTATTTTTTTTTATTAACTAATAATCATATAATTACAAATTATATACTATTACCCTAACCGCGCACTAGCTACTAAGCAAGCATGCTACCAACTTGCCTACTGAGCTGCACACAAAAATATTAAATTAAATAAATAAAATAAAAATAAAAATAGGTTTTCATTACATAACAATAAAAAAATACCTGTGTGTTTAGACCAACATTGGTTTAAAGGTGTATTAAATGCGCTCATAAGCGGAATTTTGCGTTATTCACGGTAATCATGCGGGATCACGCGTGGGTAAAGCCAAAACTAATTTTTAGTGAGTGGCTATGTGAGTCAAATTTTTACATGAATGTCAAAAAGTTTCTGAGTGTGTGACAAATTTTACTCATGTTCATCTCTACTTCAAACAATAATGTCGCCATTACCAAATTATCACAAAAATAGAAACTTGGAAAATATATATGAAATTTTGGTAATTATTTATAAGTTTCACTCTTCGTTCCCTATTCTCAGGCTAGTTTTCGTCAGATATTAAAAAAAAAATAATAATAATTATATAATAATAATTATAATATTATTATAATATATTTATTATATAATATATTTTAAAATGTTAGTGTTTCAAGTTTTACTGTAGTTGGATGAATAATACACCTTTAAATCATTTTTGGTCTAAATACGCAGGTATTTGGATAGAATTGGTTTTTTTTTTTGTAATGACACCTATTTTTTTGAATGAATTATACAAATTAAAATTTTTAATTTTCAGAACGCTATATTCGTGAGTACTTCTGAATTTTGTAAATCTGATATTAGGTACGAAAACAAATTTAAATTTTTAACGCTTTATTATATGAATACTTCTGAATTTTGTAAATCAGATATTAGATATGAAAACAGCAACTAAAACATGCTAAATTTTACGAAAATCAGATAATAATTTTATGTAAAACAAAGGTACTTCAGAAAAACACTAAACGAAAATTTGTACGAACATTTTTAACTTTGAGTGCCTATAACTCAAAAGGTATTACGGCTCATTCCTCGGCTCATTCCACTATGAATGTCTCTTAATAATATATGGTTTGATACCAAAATCAATATGAATGGGGAACATCTTTCAAACCCTCTTTGAAAAGATCATTTGAAAATGAACTAGTTCGGACTCTAAATGAAGTAGAATGCCCAGCTGTTATTCCTATATCAGTTCTTTAGAGAAAAATAATTAATTTATCAGATAAAAATGTATTTAAATGCCAACCTAATGAACATTCATGTGCGAATAAAAATAAATGTTATACACTAACAAAAATATCTACTGAATAAAGTTTTGCATGAAATCAATAAAGTTCATTTAAATATTGCATTAAATCAATGCAGTGTTTAATAAAATTTTATGAAATAAATAAATTTTCGAGCTCGAGGTCTTTTGTTTTAAATTACTCTTTATTTTGCCGATATTTCTTCACTCTTCTCGAATATTTATTTACTAATAATTTCAAAGGTCGACGAAAGTTAAAATTAAATTAATTGAAAAGTCTTATTTTATACAAATTTGATAAAATTTTTATTAAAAATAAAAATTATGTTTTTATCGACCTTTAATTGTGCAATGAAAATGAAAATTATTGAAATTCGAGGTCATACTCTATATTTCTTTATTAGGATATTGTCCTAACAAATAATCTATAGAGTTTGTGTTTTCAAATTTATTAATTGACCACTTTCAGGAATGTGTTGATAGATCTATTTCAGGAATTTTCTAGGTTCCCATCATCTGAACACGTTTTGAAAGAAGTGACAATCCCATGCAAAACGTCAAGCATTCATATAAACTAGTTTTCTCACTAAATGAGAATTAATATATGAGCTCGAAGTTAAAGATTATCACCATTGATCAAAAATTGAAAAGTTGTATCTTTTCTTACATGGGAATCACTTGCATCTACATGCTGATCTGTTGTATCCATTCGAACGTTAGCAAGATCTTCCAATCCTTCGCACACAGTATTTATTGCATACATTCCATAAACCCATTTGCTAATTACACTCACTCACGTTCACGAGATAATCCTGTCGGTAATCAAAGCTAATAACTGCAAAGACGGGTTTTTCCAATCAAATAAGTCATTAAATTAGGATTTCAGTAGAACCAACCGAATTATGGATTGCATTTTTTATTTATTTATTTATTTATTTATTTATTTTATTTATTGCACAGTCAATGAAAAAATTTAAAAAGTTGTTTGATAAAATTTATAACGTTTTAAGTTTAAGTTAAGAAAATTTTAATTTTTTAATCACTATGAAAAACTTCACCATAACTTGTCTAATCAAATTCTTTCTGTGTATGAATCCTGCAACTCAGAGGTTCCCTCCCATTGTCCTTTGGTTAAAGACAATTTTCATAATTTTACTAGATTCACCGATTAACGTTTAAGAATCTCTGCAATATACCCGTGGAAAATTCAATTCATATATTTAAAAACCATTGAAAAATCGATTGTATAGGTAGGTGTATGTGTCTGTTTATATATATTCAGTATACAAAAATATGCATGTATGTAGTTTATTTCTAGAATATGATATTTCACAAAAACTGCATTTTATGGTAAAAATAATACGAGATGATACCCATGGTTTCTTGTTATTTTTATTCATAGAAGATTTATATGTTGACACATGTACAACCACATACCAAAAGGTAGAACAATCCTTAATTTATTTTGCAAAAATATTAAAGAATCTGTTTTAATATGCATACAAAAAAAATTGCATTTTTGTTTGTCTTTGTTATTATATTTATGTATTTTTGGTACATTGTATAGGAAGAAAAAATATAGAAATTGTTATGGATAAAAAAAATGACAGCAAATGGAATTTATTTTAAATTTGAAACGTAACATCATATTTTAATTTCAGAAAAAATGTATGTTATGATAATGTCATTAAAATTAAAATTATGAATTTAAATTGTTCATGCTGAATGCAAATACTTTTGTTATGTGCTTTGGCCTGATTCAATAGAAAATTATTAAGTTTTTTTTGGCAGTAAATTTTGAAAATTTAATATACCCGGTTAAAAAAATTCATATATGATCATATATATTTATATATATATATTTATATATATATATTATATATATGATTATATATGGTTATATTTAATTGCACGTACTATAGAAATGAACATACATTTCCATATATGGACAAATATGGTCATATATATATTATTTTATATGGTCATTCATATACGTTCATACATTATATATTTTTTGTATTTTTTTTAGAAAATTTTGTGTTTTAATATCGTCAGTGTTTTAAACAGGACTTTACAGATAAATATAAGAATTATTCAAAAATTTAAATTATTTTCTCTTACAATAAAAAAAACTTTTTTAATTTTTTATTTAATAGTAAGAATTAATTATGATCTTGTACCTTACAAATTTTAAAGAAAATCTGAACGTACAGTACAACAATTCATACCAATAGAACGTTTTGAATATTTCGTATTTTGATCGGCGAGGTCCTGTTTAAAATATCACATTATCTTAAATTTGTCCACAATATTTTAATTTAAGTAAAGGTTAGAATTCTGTTTGCGCTTCATAAGGTTAACAATAATTACTGAAACACATTTTTACTTTTGTATGGACTTATTGGTTAAATATAGAAATTTAAAAAATTGATAGAAACCACTTCTGAACTTAATGAAATATTAAAATAGAAGTTAAATGCGTTAATATTGTGGTAATGAAGAAAAATATAATAAAAAAAATCTATTTATTTTACTGACAGTGTTAGTAAGGATTCTCTGCTTATGTACTTCAATTTAAATGCAATTTATGTATGTGCTACAAGATAAAAATATTAATCAAGAGTCCTTATGAATTATATTAAGAATTGAAGTTGTTGACAATCGGTATTTCAAATGTGTTTATTAAACTGATTGGATGCAACATTTTATTTGTTTCAAAATCTTCCCAGTAATTTTTACAACTTTAATCAAATATATATATTTTTATATTTATTTACGAGGGCGGACCAATAAGTCCGTGACTTTTCGAACTTCCCTCGTAGTTATATGAAATACAACACTGCTCCCATCAAGTACCACCTGTTATTAGACTACTGCCAAATTTTGAGCAAGTTCCGTCATTTACTTTGCGTTTAACATCAAAAACATACAGCCTCGTGGATTTTTTTTTTTAAAAATCCACGTTTATTTTGTTAACTTAACGAAAATGATCATGTGAAGAAAACCACTCAAGAAGTTTTTTAATGTCTTTAGTATCTTTTCTTATACGGGAATCACTTGCATATACATGCTGATCTGTTGTATCCATTCGAACGTTAGCAAGATCTTCCAATCCTTCGCTACTGTGTGCGAATGATTGGAAGATCCATAAACCCATTTGCTAATTACATTCACTCACGTTCACGAGATAATCCTGTCGGTAATCAAAGCTGATAACTGCAAAGACGGGTTTTTCCAATCAAATATGTCAGTAAATTAGGATTTCAGTAGAACCAACCGAATTATGGATTGCATTTTTTATAGAAGAATAATTGGTTTTTGTAAACGAATTTTAAATTATGATTGTTTTCCTAACAAGCTATTTAAAGTGTTTGTGCTGTATTGGTGGAGACGCATCCTTGTACTTCGAGTTTTCGAGTTCAAATCCCGGAAAAGTCAAACACAAAAAAAAAATTTTAAATAAAAAATGATTGGTATTTCTAAACGAATTCTAAATTATGATTGTTTTCCTAACAAGCTATTTAAAGTGTTTGTGCTGTATTGGATGCGTCTCCATCCTTTTACTTCGATGCGTCTCCATCCTTTTACTTCGAGTTCAAATCCCGTAAAAGTCAAACACAAAAAAAAATTTTAAATAAAAAACAATATTAAAATGTTAAAATAGCAAATAAGCTAAATAAAAGGAAATATGATTGTGGCGCAATCAGTAGGACAGAGTACTATTAGTCTGAGTACCACGGTTCAATACTTGAAAAACAAACAAAAGTTTTTTAATTCATTAAAACAAAAGTTTTTTAATTCATTAAAATTTTGTGGAACATAATATTTATGTGGAATATAATATTGAATGAGACAACTGAATATTTAGCATTCACGAACAAAAATATAAAATTATAGTAAAATAGTTGTTGTAACCGCCAGAATTCGATTGGCAAAAAATTCGGCAGCTACAGCTGATACTGTTTTCTGGGTGTAGTTTTATGCAATGGGTACAACGCTTTAAATGAGTACAACTTCGGTACAGTAAGAGCAAATTAAAAATTTATTTTTACAAAATTATTTAGAATTTATAAATTTTTTAAACTGCGTAATTAGTTTTTTTAATTTTATTCATACATTACAAAAAATTATATATGGTACGAAAATGTACTCAAAAAAGAAATTTTTGACTTATTATTAGACTTATTATACAATTTAGGGCTTTTACTCTTACTATATGTTCATTATCAACTTGAATATCATTTTGAGATTTTTGAAAATTGTGTTTTTAAAAACAATTATTTTTTAAATTTTCATAAAATTTTAGTTTAGACAATTTTTGCATCAAAAAGTTTCTTCTCAAGAAATTTTGTTAATATTGTTTTTTAATTCATTTTTGAAAATTTGTTTAACCAAGTTTTTTTTGGCGGAACCAATGCGATATTATATTTGGCGGAACCAATGCGATTTCTGCCTAAGGTAAAAACATGTAAAATTAAATGTTTCCCAGTTTAAAATTGGTAATCTTAAATATACCAAAAAATAAAACAAAAAAGTCCATAACGGCCATTCACTGAAGAAGAAATAATCACCCATATAACTGTTTGTTGAAAATACGAATTTGTTGAAAATTTTTTCATAGCACAGTTTTTAAATTTTTTTTTTATTTAATTTATCATAAATACACAAAGAAAAATAAAGTGACAACCGAATTGAAAAGAGTATTTTGTTGTTAACAACCAATAAATTCGCTTGGTACAACCATATTCTATTTTGATTTCCGAATATTTGGGCTGTTGCAACTAAAATTCAGTTATATTAACCGAATTTTGTTGTGAAACCCACTTCTCAATTGCAGCAACCGACTTTAGTTTTTGTAACCGAACTTTAGTAGTAGTAGTAACCGAATTTCAGTTGGCAAATGGCAATATTTTTCTCTGTGTGTAGCAATCAAATTATATAAAATTTTGTATTTATTACTAATTAATTTTTATTAATTCGGCTTAAGGTCATTTAATAGAATCAAAAACGAGTGTTTAAATTTTTATTATTTATTTATTCTCCTCTTCAATATTTCGACCTACGTCGTAGGTCATTTTCAAGAAATCTATTAAAAATATAAAAATACAATTAACATTAATAAATTAATTTTCACAAAACAGTTTTTAAAAATATAATTTTAAATAATTAATTATTACTTTTGAATAATAATAATGTTTTAAATTTTCTTATTTTTCTTCGATGTTTTTGAATAAATTTTTGTCTTTTGTTTTATTGAGCTAAAGATCCTTGATTTCATAATTATAAGTATTTATTTCCAATAGTTCGTCTTCGCATTGGAAGACTTCTTCAGGGAAAATTTTTAATAATTAAAATAATAATATAAAATAAAGGATCTTTAGCTCAATAAAACAAAAGACAAAAATAATAATGCTTTGTGAAAATTAATTTATTAATGTTAATTGTGTTTTTGTATTTTTATAGATTTCTTGAAAACTACCTACGACGTAGGTCGAAATATTGAAGAGGAGAATAAATAAATAATGATTCTATTAAATGACCTTAAGCCGAATTAATAAAAATTAATTAACAATCATAGGGTCAACTATAAAAAAACTTATTATTTTGTATTACTGTAAGTTTAATTCGAGAAAATCTATATATTTGACAAGTTTTTATATTAAATGCAGCAGATTGTTCATCATCAGATCAACCAGAAATAAGCTCTAAAACATCGATTCTAGGCCCATAAAAAATGTACTAAAAATTTTAAGTATATGCTCTTCAAAACACACATTCCTTTAAAATCTGTATTTTATAGATTATTTGTCAGTGAAATGTATTTCAATTGGTAAGAAAAAAGAGATAAAAGAATAATTATACCGCAACCGGAAGTCTGAAAACTAAAAATTCAAATTTGAAAAAATGCTTTAATCTCCAAAATAGGTGTTGCAAAAAAAAAAAAAAAAAAGGTTCAAAAATATGCTCTAAAATTCACGTTTTTTTTTTTATCAAAACTATGCTCTTTTGTTCAAAATATCGAATTAAAAGTAAAATATGTTCTAAAATCGATAAATATCTCATCAATTTATCAATATGGCACAAAGGAAAAAAACATGGTACATAATAGTTCTGGTTGCCCTATTAATCACTCATATTTCTAAAAATAAGATTTCTATTTTCATCGACACTGCGATTCCTATCCACATGTCAATTCAGTTTTTGTGATGAATTTTCTAGTTTAGTGTCTGTAATAAAATTGCTATAGTTTAAAATTTATTTATATTTTTTGCATTGTTTCGTATTATAAATATATTTCAATGTTGTATAGTATTTTGATTTCATTATATTTTTTTTTGTGTATATGTTGTTTTAATATTTCAATGTTCATACCCATAATGTTAAGCTGGGTAAAAAAAAAAATGCTAATTGTGAGAACTTTACAATATGTGCATAAATGTTTATGACATCAGCACCCTAAGCGGTAACAACAACGGTAGTAATATTAACAAAAAATGGTTCAAATAAAATCTGTCAATATAAAGATTTGAATAACATTTTTAAAATTTTAAGTTTATTTCTAAGGCGATTTAAAATATATGATATAAAATATTCAAAAAAGGTATGCTTCGCACAGAGAAAGAATTATTGCCCACTAGTGATTAATAAATGAAATTTAATTTCAATCAATTATTTAATTAATTTTATTAATATTTTAATTAAACATAAAAAACTTGTAAATAAGCGTTTAGTTGTATCAATTAAAAGTTTATAAAAAAATGTCGTCTGAATTGAAAATGTTTGGTTACGAGGGCGGATCAATAAGTCCGTGACTTTTCGAACTTCCCTCGTAGTTATATGAAATGCAACACTACTCTTATCAAGTACCACCTGTTAGTAGACTACTGTCAAACTGTGAGCAAGTTCCGTCATTTGCTTTGCGTTTAACAGCTGTTCAAAACATACAAAATCGTGGATTTTTTTAAAAATGGAAAAAAGTGAATTTCGAGTGCTCATCAATCAAACCAAGGAAAAGCTTGACAACTACTATAGGGGACGCTACGAAATAACCCCCAATGAAATAACCCCCAACGGCCAAAAATGAAATAACCCCCAAAAAAATTGTGTAAAATTGTTTGGGGGTTTTTTAATTTTTTTTGGGGATTATTTCATCTTACGGTTTGGAGATTATTTCATTATGAAGCAACCCCCAATGAAATAAAGCCCAAAATTTAAATTCTTTGGAGATTATTTCATATGCAATTATTTTGGGGGTTATTTCATATTTTTTGGGGGATATTTCATTTTGCTAAAAGTGAAATTTTTTTAATATTTGTTAGTTTTTCTACGTGGCGGCCTGCGGCCGCTCTTAGGGGTTTTCTCCTCCATGGGACGCGGCAGGTGGCTTCGCTGAATAAAGTTTCCCTGCGCGCGTCACACTAGGGAAGATAATGAGACGCGCGCAGGAAAACTGTATTCAGCGAAGCCACCTGCCGCGTCCTATGGAGGAGAAAACCCCTAAGATCGGCCGCAGGCCGCCACGCAGAAAAACTGAACAGTGTAACAAAAGAATCAAAAATATGAAGCTTATTTTGGAGCTTATTTCATTGGGGGTTATTTCATTTCTTCCTTTGGGAGTTATTTCATTACGAAACAACCCCCAAATTTTGGATGTTATTTCATTTTCACCTTTGGGGAATATTTCATTTCTTTTGGGTATTATTTCATTTTTTTTTGTTGGGAGTTATTTCATTTTTTTTGGGATTTATTTCATTGGGGGTTATTTCATTTTGTCGTTTGGGTGTTATTTCATTGGGGGTTATTTCGTAGCGCCACTATAGGGACTCTGCACCATCGATTTCAATGGTATAAAAGTGGTTTACTGACTTCCGTTGTGGTCGCACAAGTACAAATGACGCTGAACGTTCTGGACGGCCAATTTAGGTCACTACACCCGAAAATGTCGAAAAAATCTACGATATGGTGTTGGCCCATCGAAGAGTAAAAGTGCGTGAGATTGTTGATGCCATAGGCATTTCATATGACAGTGTGGTTTCGATTTTAAATGATCAGTTGGGTTTAAGAAAGCTGTCTGCAAGATGGGTGCCGCGTTTGTTCTCAATTGACGATAAACGTAATCGTGTGACAACTTCAAAGGATTGTTTGGAGTTGTTTCACAGCAATTTGAATGAGTTTTGTGGCGTTTTGTAACTGTGGATGAAACATGGATCCATTACAATACTCCGGAAACCAAGCAGCAGTTTAAACAATGGGTTTCTCCGGGTGAACCGGCTCCGAAGAAGGTCAAGGTATGTTTGTCAGCCAATAAGGTGATGGCAACAGTTTTGAGGAATGCACTCGGGATAATCCACATCGATTACCTTCAAAAGGGAAAACAATAAACGGCCAACTTATTGGACCGATTTAACGAGGATTTAAAAAAAAGACCCCATATGGCCAAGAAAAAAGTTATTTTTCATCAATATAATGCACGGGTGCACACGTGTGTAGTCTCAATGGCAAAATTCCATGAATTGGCTATGAATTGGTACCTCATCCGCAATATTCTCCGGATTTAGCCCCCAGTGACTATTTTCTATTTCCAATCCTAAAGAAATGGCTCGGTGGAAAGAGATTTAGCTCCAAAGAGATTTGATCAATCAATTGCCTATTTTATGGACCTCTAAAAATCCTATTTTTTGGAAGGGATACAAAAATTGGAGAAACGTTGGACTAAGTGCATTGAGCTAAAAGGAGATTATGTTGAAATATAATTTTTTTTTTTGCAAAAAAAACTGTGGCTTATTCAAAAAGTCACGGACTTATTGATCCTCCCTCGTTTATTTCTTAAAGCTTACAATTCCCATAACGCTTTTACTTGAAACGTACTGATATGACAAATAAAAAGCCTAAGTATAAAACTCACAAAAATGTATATTTCAGAGAACAGAATTCAATAAGTTTTCTTGTGTGATACTAAAATACCAAATCCCTTATTTTATGTACCATTTTTTTTTTTTTTTTTGTAAATTTTATTAAATCTAGATATAAAAGTTTAATGGTTCCAATTCAATATAAGTTTTAATTTAAATTTGATGAAAACCCTAAAAGAATTATAAGTTTTATTAAGGACATATGCAATTCCAGATTTTATGTTAACCGTTTTTTATAATCATAAAACATTGTTTGAAGTAGATTTTATAAATTCATTGCTCATTTAAGCTCAAAATAAAACAAAAATTATAAAAAATAATAAAAATCTCATTGATTGCGGTTAATTTTGTGCATGAATAATATAAAACCAACAGATTTTAAGGTAAAAATACCACAGGCAATCAGTTATTCAATGAGTTTTTTTTATACTGGTAAAATGCATGAATACTGTATCTGTTTCTTAGAAGTATAAGATTTTAAATTAAAACTAATAAAAAAAATTTAAGTTTTATAGTTATCTAAAAAAGTTAAATTTTTTTTACAAAATATCTATAATCCCCCGTAGGTATTAAGAAAATTTTAAAATCTTTACAGTTTTTTATACGAATTTTTATAAAGTTTTATGAACTTTTGTTGTCAAAGTGACAGTCATACGACATCATTCATAGAACAACAATATGCCACTTGAAAAATGTTTTCTACTAGTCATAAACTATAGACTACAGTTACTTTTGACTACAAAACTTTTACATTATGTCTTGTTATCATAAATGATTTTAGGAAAAAAAAAGATTATTTTTGGGGCAAAAATTGTTCATATTTAACAGGGGTGGGCAAACAGTAATTAAAAGATAATCTAATTTAGAATAATACTCTTAATATAATAAATATTGAATGAAAAATTATAAACTTGAAATTGTAAAACAAAAATATTTAAAATTGAGGAGTATAATTAAAAATGTTTTTAAAGGATCCTTACTAGGATCCACTTTAGCAAACATGCTAACATTTGTTAACATTTTTTCTATTCTTTATTTATATATTACAATATTTTTTACTAATTTTCGTTATTGATTTTAGCAAACTATTATAAGGAAATGCACCATGCACCCTACACCTGTCAATTAGGATTTTTTAAAAACTAAGTGAAGTATACAAAATCCAATTACAACAGCCTGTTGGCCAACTCTTTAGACATTTTTCGGCCATAGATAATTTTCTTCTGGAAACTGAATTAAAGAAGTTATAGTATAACAATTCTCAAAACAACTCCAAAGGTCCACATTAAAGAACTCCCTAAATTGTTAGAAAATTACATAAAAATGACAAACATTTGCATTTGAACTAAAATTGATTTTAATTTTGTTTATTCAAACGTTTTATGTATAGTTTAAAGCTGCTTAAGGGGTTACCATATGTAATGCTAACTCTTTTAATTGCGGTAAACAAACGATAAGTTTTGTTTTTGTGAAAAATTGTCCAAAATTAGACTAAAACGTTTAAAGTGATGTGTAAACTAATTTAAAAAGACTAAAACTTGGAAAAAAATCAATAAAATAAGAAAATATATCAAAGGTCCACTTTAGAGAATATTATGAACATTTTTTTTTCCATTTTTGCTTTATTTATATTGTTTTTTTATAGAATCGATTATTTTGGTTAAAACTCTGAATAAAATTCTTACGATTTACAAAAATCCGACTTGAAAATTTCTTTAAAACTTGTTTGTTTTTCACTTTATATTTACAAAAAATTATACTTTATAATGCGTTTTTTTTTAAAAGAACCCGATAAAACTAAGAAGAACTTAAACCCGATAAGGTCCACTTTAGGTAACAGGCCACCATTGGGAATAGTGCCTTACTAATTTTTACAACCAAGTTGCCCCAATTCGCAAAAAATTTACTATTTTTTTTATAATTGAGAGCATATTTTTTAGAGTTAAACATTTTTATAATTGATAGCATATTTTTTAAAGTTAAACATTTTTACAATCTAAAACTATAAATAGAAAGCCAAATGATATTAATAATACATATATATAAATTAAAAAAAATTATTTACTATGTTAATGCTCGCTAGGCTATTCGCTACCCAGCAAAAAATAGTGCTTATCCAGAAGCAGTTCTGGAAGTCATTATTTAACTACCGAGCGCTTCCGAAACAATTCCAGAAAGCATGATTTTTGTTCCCGATGTCGCAATTGGCATGTCTCTCTTTAGAAGGTGAAAAGCGCTTCTTTCAAGTGCTCTAAACTAATAATAATCCAGGCGTAAAAATACAAATAAAAGTCAAAATAACCAAACATTTTGTAAAATAAACGAATATTTGTTAATTTTACAAAAGATTTGGTTGTTTTGACATTTTTTTCGTATTTTTAGCATGGATTATTATGAGTGTAAGAAGCAATGAATTCATGCATTGTTAGGAAATGAGATGCGCTTTCTTTGCGTATTGACAACATTAATGCCTCATCGTATGTATTCTTTAGTGCTTTGTTGTATGCATTATTTACTGCTTCAAAAGAATGCATTCAGGGAAGCACAGCAAAATGCCTTCTCAATTGCTTTATTGTATGCAAGACGGTTAAGCGCTTTCTTGGAAGCATAGAAATGTAGTTACTGCTTACCAAATCGAGGTTTTTTTTTGCTGGGTACAGTTTTTAATTTTTTTCCATATTGTTAAATGAAAGTCAAAACTGTGATTTGAATTCAAGTATAATCTCCTCTATTTCGGAATAAATGCACACTAGGGTAATAACTCTTTTTTTTTTTTTTTTTGCAAATATCAAATTTTACTTATCACACACTCATTAAAAAGATTTAGCACAAAAGTGTGATAACTCATTAATGTCACGGTATCCACTGAACTTTTTTTAACCAGACTGTGAAGCTATAAAGAACTACGCTTCATTAAGAAGTTTTTTAACTTTATAACTGATTTTTAAAAATTATTTGAAAAATATCGTAACCATTTGTTAAATTTTCATATGACAAACCTGATATTATAATTTTTATAAGTGTAGTAGTATTTAAAGAAAAAAAATTATTTATGTTTTGAGTGAAAACGGAATAAATTTTGGAATATTTGAGACTTTGTTTATTTGACAATTCCATGGTCTGATCGGTTAGATTTTCAAAAAGCACATGCTATCGAAGCACTCATTTTTAGCAAAGAAATAAATTTTTATATTTTCTCAGCAACATAATAATCAAAAAAATATAAAATATTAGGCTTCTTTATATTTTCAAAAAAATTTTAAAAAAGTTCAGATCAAAAAAGGACAACAATTTATTTTTTCAAATAATTACACGGTGCTACAGTGAAAAAAAAACTTGGAAAACGACCTAGCGTGGTATATATGTATTGTTGAGTACATTACAAATTGTGTCAAAAAATTTCAGAAACACCCTCAAATTCAGAAGTTATTCTAAAAAAACCGTTTTCAGTGATGTTCGTCAACTTATCGACCAGTAACTCAGTCAGTTTTTGTCCGATTTAAATTTTTTTAACGGATTTGGAACGAAAACTGATTACGCTTTAAAATGACGTGCATTTTATGATACATTTGTAAGTTATAAGTATTGTTTTTGTTAAGAATATCTAAAAAAAAAAACGAAAATTATAAACGGTTTTGATTTTAGTAGCTTTTCATTGCTTATTTTAATATGAAGGCTTATAAAAATTTATACCAACGTATAAAGAAAATTTAGTTCTTAACAAAACATGGTTTTCATTTTTCAAATCGGATGAAAATTGTAAAAGTTATTGAACTTTTCATTAACACCTGTTTTTAGTATTTTCCCCCCCTATATGAAACAGTTTGTAAAGCGGCTGGATGTAGAAGGCGATGCTTTTATATTTGGCAACTCTGCATAAGAATCTTCCTAAATATATGATTTCTGATTGTAGCCAAGGTGGTTAATAATGATTAGTATTTTAATTCACTTAATTATCTTTATATAGTAAAAAATATAACCGTTTAAATGTACAGGGTCGAAAAAAGGAGCACCGTGTCAATAATGATTTAAACGGGTTTCAATTCAGTTGAACTATTATTTTCTCACAAGGACAAATTTCAGCTGCACTTGAACTTATTTTCCAACCTAATAATTAGTAATTTATGATACTCAAATTTATAAATCTGCCAGTTTAACCAAATCACAAATGTTTCCAAAAAAAAATCAGTCTCACTTGTAGATGGCGTTGTTTTCCTATAATTTAAATTATATACTCATTAAATACACTCTAAAAATGCCTAGAAATTTACAATGATACTGTGTGCAACTTTTTATTTAAAACGACGTATAATGCCTTAAAGCACATTATGTTTGAAAAATTATTTAACACATTTTTGTATACAAAGTTGTAGAAGTTTAATTATTCAGAAACACATTTTATAGCAAAATACAAATGATTTAGGGCAAATTTGTATTATATTATAATTTTACACATTTGTGAGTAATTCTAAAATAGCTTGTGTTTAACTAAAATTTATTAAAAAAATTATTTGTTATTAAAAAAATATATACAGACTCAAATGTTAATAAAAGGGCTAAAAACTATAGCCTAATTTTGCTAATATCATTGAATCCAACTGCATTTTCTTGATCAGGTTTAAGCCTGTTAACTATAAGTTTATGGTAAGTATGTTTAATATTGTTTGGATAAGAAAATTTAAGGTTCTGTAGAGACGCAAAATATTTTATAAAAGACGGGCAAAAGAACAAAGTAATACCAGTCAAGAATTCCGTTCAAGCCTAGTCCTCACTCCGTTTAAGAAGAATTATTTTAAAAAGTGGGGTAAATATTTAAATCTATGCAACATTCGGGAGTAAAATTATAAATAAATTATAAATAATGCAGGTATTAGTTATAAATATAATGTGTAAACAATTTTGTGGTGTTTTTTTTTTAAAGGCGGGTTAAAACCCAAATTGTAGATGAAAACATTATTAAAGTGTTTCTCGGCATCTAAATGCATCTTTTATTATTTCTTTTCATTTATTATCTCGGCATCTAAATTTATATATTATCATTATATGTGTTAAGCACATATATATCTAATTGTATGTAGTATGTAGTATGTTAAACATAAAATTCTCAGATATTTTAATTTACACACTTTTAGTAAAAGCCTACCTTTAGGCTTTAAGTTACCTACCATTATGGTAGTAAATTTAAATGAAAATTTATTAGAGCGTAGGCAATATCTCGGAAACTAATCGAGATAGAGCAAAATAGTCTAAAAACCGCTGCTCCGTACCTATTTAGTAGCCTTTATTAAGTACCTATACTTCCGGTAATAAATATGAACATTCCTATCGTCAGATCCGGAAAGACCTTTTTAGCAGAAAATTTCTGTTGATTTAGATTAGAAATTATGTTGGTTTAAATATATTCTTAGTTAATTAAACTACAACTATAAACCAAAATTTAGTTCTTCTAAAACTTAGTTTACTTTAGCAGACTGTAATTCTCAACTTGGTAGAAAATTCTGCTGGCGAAAATTCAGGTACGATACTGTTGTAGTAGCAGATTTTCCAACTATTTGTATGGTATTTTTTTTATGAGTTTGACCGTAAAGTCCATTAAAAATATGAAGAAAAACAATGCAATGGCGATGGTAACCGATCTTATAGCACACAAACGATTTTAAATTTGACAATTTTCGAGTATTTTTATAAAAAGATAATCACGATATGGCCACCAACATTCAAAGAACAACGGCCACATTACGTAAACGTCATAAAAATGCATTTTTAGAAATTGCACTTCATTACTGAATTATATCTAAAATATTTATAAAACTCCCAATGTGCATTAAGACACTTAGGCAACAAGAAACTGTATAAAAAATTATTTAATGTACGTAAACTGTATGTTTTTGAAAAGTTTCCGAAGTCTAAAGTATACATTTTTACTAAAATAAAATTGATAACTAAGCATATAAAGTTATTGCTACATTTTACATGCTAAATCGAAAAAAAATGCTGAAGTGGCAGTACTGGCTGTTTCATACTTTAGGAACGGTAATTAAAAAGTGAAAGGATATCACCTCCAGTAGAATGAGTGATATATAAATATTTTGTATAATTAGTAGTTTGTTGCATACTTTCGAGAAACATATTAAGAAAACAAAGGATCACAGACGGATGAGTGATATTTAAGTTTTTATAAAAATAAATTATACTATTGTATGTGTTTAATTTCTTAAACTTGCTGTTGCATAATTTGGAATTACTTCAGACGTATGCATAATTTTTATAATTTAGAAGGTATACACCTATTTTGTAATTTATTATTTTTACAATGAATTTCCTTAAAATAAAAAAGTATTTTCTACTTATAAAAATAACTTTGATAAAAACTTAATTTTCAAAAATAAATTAATTTTCGGAATTTTTAATAAAGATAAATATACAATCCCATTTTTGCCTGGGTGGTTTACTATATTAAAATGCACACATTTAGTCTTAAAATGGGCCTGAAAAAGAGTGACTTCAAAAGAACATAAAAATGAAATCAGAGCCAAGTTTTTAAAAAATTCTGGGGGGTTTATATACTGATAGTTTTTTTCATTTCCCGTTAGTCTCATTCAGGTAGCAATCGGTGATCTAAAATTTGTTGCACAGTTTCATCAATATCTGAGCTCTTAAGTGTAGTAAAACATAGAAAAGCGTCAATTCGTTTGATTCTTAAAAAGACAATTTGATTCATAAATACATACGATTTGGTTACTTGTTAGCACACCTCTGCATTAGACCGTTGGTTGCTTATGGTAATCATAATATTTTGAATTGTTCAACTATAATAACAAAAACTTTGAAGTGTTTATCCGTAAAACATGCACACCATATCCATAAACATAATGTATGAATCTTTTATAATATGTGGGTGTTGGTATATGACACAAACACATAGAATAAAAGAAAGTTTTTGTTTTGCATTATCATTGTAGCGTAACTAAAAGCCAATAGAGAAATAAACAGCAAAAATTCAACAAACCAAAAAACTTTTAAATCATAACATGCATAAGAGACCTTCTTTTTTTTGGAATAAAAACTCTGAATAACTAATAAGAGGAAAAAGAAATCATGACCCAGCAAAAATTTTTTCTCTTTTAATTTGCCATTTTCATCGATGAATTTAACATTGGCTTGTCATAGGTAGGAATCATTCCAAATAACATTATCTTCTGCCTTTATTATTTAGAAATAAAGCATTCTTACACACATAGAAATAAAGTGACAACCGAATTGAAAAGTGTATTTTAATGGTACCAACTTATAAATTCAGTTAGTACCACGATATTTACATTAGATTTCTAAATATTTTGGGTGTTGCAACTAAAATTCAGTTCAATTAACCGAACTTAGTTGTGAAGACTAATTTTCAGTTATACCAACCTACTGAAATTCATAATAACCGAATTCTAGTCGTATTAACCGAATTTCAGTTGGCAAATAGCTAAATTTTTCTCTGTGTGTAGGAAGTTGTTTTGCAGCATTGCATGAATGATTCCTTCCTATGACAAGTCAATGTTAAATTCATCGATGAAAATGCTCAATTAGAATCATTCTTTAGCAGAAAAGTTTTTTCTGGGAATATAGGTAATGGAAAAAACAATACCGATTGTAAGACCAGAGAACACAGGCAATTGAAAATCAAAAAACTTTTATACAATAGAAAGCATAAGTGAAGGCAAACCTTGAATTTACAATAAATAGCCGATTTAACTCATATACAATTATTTGCCTAATGAAAATAAAATGCTTCAAACTCCTTAACTTATTTAATGATCAGATACTAAAAAAATTAAAAACCGTTAACCATTAAAATTCACACGATGATTTTTTTAAAATACTGCTTTAAAATATGTATTTAATTTTTGTGGTGAATTTTCTTTTGAAATTTATGATTTGATACCAAATGTGAGAGATGACTTCAAATCGAAATGTATTGAAGTTACGATTTTAAATATATTTGCTTGTTACAATCGTTATTTAAAACGTATAATACCTAAAAGCTTTATTAAAAGAGTACGGCATTAAAAATTCACTTTTAATACTTCCAAGTATGTATGAGATGGCCTTTCCTATTTTGCATAGATTAGTTTAAGGTCTTTGTATTAAAAAAAACTAAAACCTATAACAAGAAAAGGAAAAATAACTGCACATCCGCTTTCCTACACACACATACACGAAAAAAGTTAAAGAAAAATAACCTGTTAGTATACTAATGTACAAGTGTATGTAAATGTTTTCCGCTATTTTACTTTTTATGAATGTGTAATACACATGTGTGCAATCAACCGTTATCAAATTGAACACTTTATTCAAAAAGTTTATAAAAATACTGTGTATGTAGTACATACAAAAAAGTATGTTGAATAAAAAACTTTGTATGTAGGTAACTATGGGTGTTTTTTTTATTTTTTTTTTATATATTGCCTTCAAACACTTTGAAGTTTTTATTCATACATATGTTAGTGTAAATATGTGTGAGTGTACGTTTATTATTTATAGATTATTATTTGCAGTTATTCCATACACTCACACATTCATTAAATGTATAAATGTTTGTGTTTACAAAGTGCAAGTGATGAGTTTAACAGCCCATTAGTATGATAAGTTTTGTTCGTGTGTATGAGTAAATAAGCATTTATTATATACTCTCTTTACATTTGTAGTACAGTTATTTATTTGTGTTGTATTTATTTATAAACAAAAAAATATATGCTGTTAAAGGGCAAATAATTGATGCGTTACACAGGTTAGCCCTTTATAGAAAAGGAACGACAGAAGCATTAAAATATAATAAACATAAACAATTGCGTATTAAACAAATTTAAACATTTAAATTTTGGAAAATGCTCAATTTTAGGGTTTGTCCCTTATTAGTTGTATTTACTGTATTTCTAATTTTTAATGTTTCATGAATAATTTAACTATTTTTTACGGTATTTTATACTTGCTTACAAAACAAAGTTCTAATACCCAGCAAAATCTTAGCAATGAGTTCTCATTGCTAATATTAAAATATTAAGCAGTACAAAAAAAAAAAAACAATTGTCAGCTGATTTGCAAAATGTATTTTGGTTGCTACAACCTATAAATTCGGTCAGTATATTTATATTCCAATTAAATTTTTGCATATTTTTGGGTGTTGAAACTAAAATTTAGTTGTAGTAATCAATTTTTTTTTTATGAAAACCAAAATTTAGTTGTGCCATCAGATTTTAATCGTAATAACTGACCTTCAGTTGGAAATCATAAAATTTTTCTCTGCGTGTAGTATTGGGGCACCAGTCATCGTGACAATAGAATTTTTTGCCAACATACTTGCTGCAATCCAACTATTTGGTTATCGGAAATATATATATTTTTGGGTCAATTGAAATGTGACGATACGAAATAACAGCGATCCTGTTGTACTAATCGAATTTCAGTTGTCAGAAACAAAACTATGTATAGCTGCTACTGAACCATCACTATGAGGAATGAGGAGTCAATTGACCTAAAAGTGACTGGTTAAAGAAGTACTTATCACAGGACTGGTATAATTTAATACTGAAGTGGGTTAAAGCAGTGTCAACTGTCCTAAAATTACCAATCCTGTGACTGGTAAAGGAAGGACATACCACTTAACCAGAATGCTTATTAACAAGAAAAAGCCAGTTGGCCAGAATTTTACCAATTGGAAGCTGTTTAGTTTTCGTTTATTTCTATGCCCATCTTTATGCCCATCTTGGGTTAGTCCTGTGGAATGCCACTATGTGGTTTAAAGCAGGACAAATGACCCCCTCCTATGACAAGCCCATGTTAAAGTTACCAGTTGTTTACATAGGGTAGGGTTTAGCAGAGGACCGGTCTCTGGCACGAAGGGACCGATCCTGTGGCACATGCAGGATCGGTCCCATTCCCCATAGGGATGCAGCTGTCAAAATATTCGACAATCATAATGAATCTGTTTTCAGCGTGGGTCTACTGAATATTATTTGATATCAAAACTAATTGTATTGTTTGGACAAAGTCATGTAAATATTTATAGAAATTCGATGCATGTAAAAATCCACAAAAAATATAGATAATATTGCTGCCCCAATGGCTTCTTTTCACTGCACAAAAATTTTTTTTTTTTGGAAAATTTTAAACATCGCTGAAATTTTAACAGAATTCTTGTTTTGTAAGTAATTTTTAATAACACGGATAGCCTCCCCATACAATCATTGTGTGGGTCTTATAGACATTGATCTCCAGATTCCAAATTTATGCATAATATTAATGAACTTTTGCATAGAAGTAATGAAGTTGCAGTGAAACTCGGCCATTGAAACTTTTCATTGAGTTTATGCAAGTTTTCCATAAATTTTATGAATAATATCATTTTATTTATTAAAAATTTCATTTAACAAATGCAGAAGCTTCATAAAAAATCTGGTTTCATTAAGAGTAACAAGCTTTGCATTAATTTTTAGAAAATGTTCGTTTAACTTAAATTCTCCCTGTGCATGGCTCCACGATGATTCCCGATTTTGACTTTCAAAAAAGAACCTGTAATGAAATGTCTAAAATTAGAATAATATTTTATATTACGTTTTTCTATTGCAAAAAATTTTTTTTTTATAAATCATTTGCTGGGGATGAATATAGCGACAGATGAAATTTGTTTTCTTGTAATATTTTATGGCAAGATGTTTATGTGATTTCTTTATTTTTAATAAATAAAAAAAACCTTTATAGGTAGATGAAGTGAAAATTTCTCTAAAAAATAGTGTGATGGATATCTAACATTTTTGCATTAAAGAGTATTTTTGGTTGAACTTTACACTTCGCTCTACCAGCTAGGGGAGATGTTTAGAACTAAGGTTTTGTTTGTTTTATACACAAGATAAAATTAATTTTTAGTAATGATTTATCACACGAATTAAAAAAAAAATTAATTACCAGTGAAAAAACAATTAGATTCAAATAAATCCAATTTGATTACATCGGGCGCGGTTCCAGGAAAGGTTTTTTTTTGGTGGATGGGGGATGGTTAGGGTTAAAGTTCGAGTGTTTTTACAAAATATTCTATTAATTTTTATATTTTTGAATTGAAAAAATTCATTTTGAGGGAGGAAATGTCCCATTTTCCCTCACCTGGATCCGCGCCTTAAATTATATCTGTATAAATTTTGTTGAGAATAACATCTCATAAGATAAGGTGTGATTATATATGGAATTCTGATTTAATTTTTTTTTATATTTGGTGCCATATATTAGTATATTCAAAAATATGTTGTCTTTTATATCATTTTATGAGTCATATGCAATCAGATATTCTTGACTACATTATATTTGGTTGCAAATAAACTTATATATTGAGAAATACAAAACGATATAAAAGAGCCTACGATCCAAGACAAAAAATTATTTCTATTACATTTTAGACATTAGACTTTGGGAAATTATATGTTAAACCCCAAAATCTAATAAGTTAGATTTTTTTAATTTTTATTATATTTTTTTACAAAACAGATTTAAAATAAATGTATTTCTTTCAAACATATTTTCCTATCATTATTAAATGCCATATGTACTTAACCTGTTAAGACTTATTTATTTATTTTAAGTTGTAAGTGTATGTAATTGGTATAATATGATTTACAACAGATTCGGATTTAACAATAGACTACAAATCGTCAGATCCCACAAAAAATTTTCCATAAAAGGAAGATTTGTCCATAATAATTAATTGTATGTACTCATAAAAAGAAACCTTTAAAAATAGCAGAAAAAGCTATTTAAAATTAGTTAAAAATTACCTTGAAGAAATAAGTGCTAAATTAAGCAAATTTTTTTGCTAAATATTCATAAAATAAGATCAGCAAATATAAATCCCTTAACATTACAAAATTTTCGTTACATTCGATGTGAATTTTAGTTAACTCAAAATTACATTTTACTCTGTAAAATTAGCAAATACTTTTACTAAATATTTGTAGATTAAAAATAGCAAACAAAAACTGTAATATTGACAAAATTTTTGCTATATTTAACTCAAATTATATAGAATGCAAATAACAGTTTATTTTTGCTAAAATCAACAGAAATTTTTACTAAAAAATTTTAGATTGATGATTTTTTAGCAGATTGTTTTCTTACTTCCATTTAACTAAAATTTAGCTCAAATATAACTTAATATTTGTAAATTCAACAAATTTTTTTTTGCTATTCTTATATTACTAATATTTAAAAATCTGTTAATTTTAGCAGTTTTTTCTCCAAAATAATTTTTAACTAAATTTTAGTAGACAAAATTGAATGTCTATTTTTTCCATACAAATTTTGTGCAATGAATTTAGCTCTATTCAAGTTAACTTTTGCACCTTCAGCATTATTAAAATTATGTTATGTTGGTCGCTTGGATTGATATTGCCCAAATGACATTCGGCGATTCTAAAAAAAATCTTCTTATTGGTTTTACAAATTTATGTAGCAAGCGGTTACATTGATTTAAGTTTTTACGTGTAATTTGTTGCTGGATCAAGTTAAACATTGATATTACCAAAAGTGTCCGGTGCTGAAAAAAGATTTCAGGCAAAATACTTGAAGTGTGGTAAGGAATAAAATATGAGCCACTGTGAAGCTCTGATGAATTGTTTTACTGAAATTCTAAAATTTATCGTGGCTTTCTAGGTAACGACTAAATTGGTTTTATTTTCAAAAAATATTGTCTTTCTTATGAATGCGTTTTTTTCCCAAAGCCCTCATTTACTTATCCTTATTATGCGTGCAAATATATATAAATTTTATTTTTTGTTTTACTTAAGCAATTTAATTTAATTTAAGCAAAAAATAAATAACTCATATAATTTTTTTTATCATATTTATTTTATATAAAACCAAAAAAAACATGGATTCGTCATTTAAAAAAATAAATTTTAGTTTTATTTTTAAAATTTCCCGAGTAAAAATAATATTTTATAATCTTGTATTGCGATCCAGTTTTGTACATTTTAATATAGTTAAGTATGACATCATGTATTATAAGCTACCATTTTACTTGCCACTGTAATTTTTTATAGAACTGAATATTTTTATTGTATCTTCCAATATGTTATACCATATGTTAATGTATAATTGGATTGGTAGAATTAAATTAATTTATGGGATTAAACAAAACAATGTATTACCCCATGCAAAAAAAAAATAAAAATAAATTTGGACAAGTGAAGTTTTTGTTTTAAAATTCAAAACATCCACATCCTACTCAACTACTCAAAATTTCAATATCAACTCGAAAATTTTCATTGAAAATATCTATTAAAATTATCTTAAACGAACATTACAATTAAAAATATCAAACTCCATGAAATCGAGTTAAACAAAAACCATTTTAAAACGTGAACCATGCTTGCGTGTGTGTGTTCTCAATACTTTTCACTTCTCACGATCTACAAGAAATCCAGAACTTATTTTACCAAGAATATCTAACTCAGTTTTTGAAAAATCTTTCTTAATAAGAGCATCAAGGCTTTGGAATAAGCTTCCTATTAACTTAAAAACTTTAAATAACTCCATTCCAGTCAATAAACATAAGTATTTAGAACATTATGCTAACAACATACGAGTATAAAGATGTGTGAGCAATTCCATATGAAAGCGATTACCTTTTGGACGACCCCTCTCCGATTTTAAAATAAATAGTCTCAATCGATTGCCCAGCAAAAAATAATGTACCTGCATATTTTTTTTTTTTTTTATAGTGACTGGTTTAGCGGTGGTGTGCACCACTGTCATGTGACAAAATTGAAGAATTCTTCATAAGGGACCTCATTGAAAGTTGTTTTAAAAAAAACTACTAAAGCGATCGCAACGAGTGATAGCTCGTTGGAAAGGTATTGAATCAGGCTTTAATTGAAAAATAAAATTTTCCTAATTTTTCTCAGAAATTTACCTTTTTTCCCATGAAAATTAAATTTTCCCATGAAAATTAAATTTTCCGATTTTCCACAGAAGCTCCTAAATTTTCCGGCTAATTTTATTTTTTTTGGATTCCTCATAATTTTTGCTTTAAGAATAAGCAATAAAAAAATGGGCCCGACTCCTTGTTTGGACAGGAGAAGAGCATTTAAGAGACCACCTTGTTCTCATTGTTTTTATATTTTTTATAATTGAATTATTTTTAATTATTTAAAAAGAAAAATTAGGAAAATTTTATTTTTCAATTAAAGCTGATTCAATACCTTTCCAACGAGCTATTACTCGTTGCGATCGCTTTAGTAGTTTTTTTTTAAAACAACTTTCAATGAGGTCCCTTATGAAGAATTCTTCAATTTTGACACATGTCATATGGAATTTCTCTATAGTGACTGGTTTAGTGGTGGTGTGCACCACTGTCATGTGACAAAATTGAAGAATTCTTCATAAGGGACCTCATTGAAAGTTGTTTTTTTTCCTAATTTTTCTTGTTAAATAATTAAAAATAATTCAATTATAAAAAATATAAAAACAATGAGAACAAGGTGGTCTCTTAAATGCTCTTCTCCTGTCCAAACAAGGAGTCGGGGCCCATTTTTTCATTGCTGATTCTTAAAGCAAAAATTATAAGGAATCCAAAAAAAAAATAAAATTAGCCGGAAAATTTAGGAGCTTCTGTGGAAAGTCGGAAAATTTAATTTTCATGGGAAAATTTAATTTTCATGGGAAAAAAGGTAAATTTCTGAGAAAAATTAGGAAAATTTTATTTTTCAATTAAAGCCTGATTCAATACCTTTCCAACGAGCTATCACTCGTTGCGATCGCTTTAGTAGTTTTTTTTTTTTAAAACAACTTTCAATGAGGTCCCTTATGAAGAATTCTTCAATTTTGTCACATGACAGTGGTGCACACCAGCACTAAACCAGTCACTATAAAAAAAAAAAATATGAAGGTACATTATTTTTTGCTGGGCAATCGATTGAGACTATTTATTTTAAATTCGAAGAGGGGTCGTCCAAAAATTTGCCAATTTTGATCGTTTTCATATGGAATTGCTCGTGTATAAAAATGTTTGTCTTGTCAAAGGATTGTATTTATTATAAGTTAAATAAGATTGATTTAGTTTTAAGATAAATGTAGCTTACTGTTCATGACATGTTAATAATGTATTAATCATATATGGCCCATTACTGGGCTCGATTAAATAAATATATCAACAAAAAAAAAAAATATGTTAAACTAGTTTTAATAAAAGTTTCAGAAATTTATTGTAATGAAGACAAATGTCTTGTGAAGTATAAATGTTGCTTAAAAATCTAACCGATCCGTCTACGAAAATAGTTCCTTTATATATTTAAGAATATGCAGAAACGTGACTCTTTTTTGATTTTATTAAATACACTTACAATTTGAATATAATGTAGAAAAATTAACATTTCACTAAATTCAACATACATTTTTATTTGTTTTTGGCTGCTATTTAAGTAAATCACAAAGTATACATGAAAAAAAAAATATTCCGTAGCATATCCTTTTTAGTTTAGTGCCATACTAAATTGTATAAAATTTAATCCGAAAATGTATAATTCAAATTGTAACTCATCGAATTTCATTGTATAACATTTGATAAACCTTTATCAGAGTTTTCGAAAAATTTTGTAACCCCTTCTAAAATTGCTAGTTTCAGAACTAAATAGTACCAGTTTTAAGCATACACTGAAAAGTTATCCATTATGGCATTAATGACACAATTTCAAAGAATTTATATATTTATATACACGCAATTTAACAACAGTTATGAAATTATTCAAAAAATTTTTTCAATAAATTTCATAAAAAAAATCATTAGATTTCATAATTTATCTCTTCACATACTTAAAGCTTTTTTTAGAGCTACAATACTTTTACTGAGAAAGGCGTGGTAGAGAAGAATGTAGAGAAGAGTAGAGAAAAGTGTATTTTCTAAAAATCATAACTACATTGTAAATTTTCAATTTTCTGCATCAGACTGTGCAGTTTCTGGTATTGAACCTTCGTCAGTGACCCTGTTTTTTTGAATAATGTAATATTTGGTATGTTTTTATTTGTTCGATTGCGTCTATATGAAATTTTCTATACCACACTATTTTTATTTATTCATAAAATTTCTTACGTTAATTAATTTTCTTACATTTGCATACATTTTAAACTTTATATTTAATTCTCTAGACTGCCATATATATTATAAAATGTTTCATTAATTCAATAATGCATTTAATTAATTTTGAACTTTTTTCAAATGTTTTAAACTTTATTTAAACAAATTAGTTCGTACAATAATCAACCTACAATAATTATTATAATCAACTAAACTTAAAATTTAACAATAATTTGTAAAAATATCAAAATGCATGAATTTTTTTCATAAATCATATGAAGCGCATCACTGGCTTACTTCTAATGAATATTGTTTTAAATCATTCATGAAAAATGTTTCATAAATTAAACAAACGTTTCATAATTTCAGTGAAACCGTTCTGTGGCAACATTCCAATAAAAAATTCATCTCATAAATGAACACATTTATTAATACTACTCACAAAATTCTTTCAGTGTATTTTAAAATTTTTGAAATTTGTTTATAAATTGTATGAAAAGTTTTATTGTCGGAACGATTTATTCATTTTATGAATATTAACATTAATTCTACGAATCATTTCATTAGAACTGACTTTAGTGAAATCTGTTTCATAGATTCTATGAAAAGTTTCAATGTGACATTACTGAAGTAAAGATAATTCTCTCAGTGTATTGTTTTCAGTATGACTTTCTTTAATATCGTATTAAAAAAATATATTTTCCCCATTTTATACCACGATTCTGTGCAAAGATGTAATTGTGTCTCAATATCCTTTTTCTGAAGTTTTTATTTACATCTTGCGCCCTCTAGCTGTGTTATACGGAATTTAAATTCAAACTTTGACGCTTTTTAAGTACCTAACGGCTTAAGATTTTTTTGAAATTATAATTTTTATTTGTTGCTAAAGCAAATCTCTGTCAAACCGTAATACTACACAATTTGATCAATCGAATTTTCAATATTTTTGATAATTTTTTAAAATTACAGAGAAAATTCGTTTTTTAGTCGAACGATTCGTATGCGGAAGAAACTTCCCGCAGAAGTCTTCCCTGTTACTTACAATTCAGAAATATCTAAATCAAATATCCACAAACACTACTCCCTCTTTCCTCCTTCCCATACCCTATTTTCCTGATCAATACAATGCACTGCATGAGTAGGAGGCATCCCCTGAGTATTGGTTAAATTAAAAAAAAAAAAGAATATGAAGTAATCATCTGAATATTAAAGTTCTTAGAAATTCAGAAATTTCATGATCCGATATTTTAAGTTTACATAAAAAGTACATATTGTAGAGCAAGTTTTTCTCATTCTAAAAATTTCCCCGTACGTCCTAAACCAGATCAGCCTATAATTTTAATAATACCGGTATTATTTCTGTAAATTAATAACTTTTCAAAAAGTGCCATAAAAAAAATGTTAAGGATTTTATGTTTTTAATTAATTATATGGCAACCCTGGAACAATAGCTTTAATTTTTTTAATAAGATCTCATATTGCGTCAGATTCGTTTTTATATCTGCCTCCTATCCAAAGTTATCGGAACTTAAAAGCAGGCGTTGCTTTAACGCAACGGCAGCGTAAAATGGGCTAATATATGAAATTTAATTCTGAAATATTAATTAAAGAGTTTATGGAATAATATAACTTTTTTCAAGGTCTTAAATCTGCTGTGAAATTTTGATTATTAAAATATCCTGTGTGTTACGTACTTTTCAGTTAACAATCGTTAAAAGCGTTTAAATTTAAAATATATTTTTATTATGTGAATCATAAAACAAATTTATAGATTACGGTTGATTTCGTGTGAATTGAAAGATAACTGATTAACATAAATTTGTGTCAAGTATATTTATGTATTTTTCTGTATTTGCTTTTATATGTGCAAATTTTTAAGTATAGTACACTGTAATGAATATGTCTTTACACAAAAAAGATTTTTAAAATAAGACACTAATTTAGCAAAGTCTTTCTAACCAGGACTATAAAATCTTAATTGATCCGATATCAGTCTTTCACATTTTTTACACAATATGTGTATGTACAAATTGTTTATGCTATGGCAAGTTAATAAAATTTTTATGAATGTAGTTTTTTTTTTGTTGCCAGCTTTGAGTCAAAATATCATTTAAAGATATTTTTCATTTAAAGTTTTTCTGACCTTATTTCTTTTTTATTATTTTCCTTTTATGAAATAATATTTCGATATAGGACTTTTTAACATTAGGATATCGATATGTTGATATTTATTTCCAACAAAGTTGTATGTGCTATTATATTTGTATCCCTATCAACATTATAAATTTATCGTTTATATTAACAAAAAAGTCCTTTTGCACTTTATCTATAATTCCATAAAGATTTCTAGGTAATAAATTTCACAATTTTTCATATTATCAATTTATGGTATTTTAAAAAGTGAAGTGAATATTTTTATTTAACATTATTTATGAGATTACATATACATAGTTAAATAAAATTAATAATATATACTTAATAATATATTACAGTTAATAATACAACGCTACATAATTGACCCCTAAAATCAAAAAACAAGGGTACCGACTATTGGTCAAATTTTAATTGCGTGCCAAGTTTTTTCACATATGGGACAGATTTTTTGCAAAATTCCATTAAAGTTTTTCATACATAATATTTTAAAACTAAGATATTAACCCTTAATTCGTTATGGTAAATACTGATGAGACATTTAACAACATTTGGGTATCGAATTTGTTTAATAAACATGCAGCATTCACAGGTAAGTGCTCGGTTTTTCTCAAATTTTACTATATTTTACTATTTTAGCACAATTTATCATCCGATTTCGCAAAGGATCATAGCATTTTTGTGCATTAGCAGAAAGACAAATCTGAACAATTATTTCGTATAAAAAAAGAAATAAAATGAAAGTGCGGTTCATGGAAAAATGCGAAATGGGCCTAAAAATTTATATGACAGCATAGCGAAAAAGATGACCGTTGACTTCACATTTTAGTATAATATGTAAAATGCGTAAAAAATTACGTTTGCCAAAATTCAACCAAAAAATTTAATATTTACAAAAGTTGGGTTAACAAAATCTTGAATGTCGATAAAATATTTTAAAATTTAATTTTAAAATTTTTCAATATTGTAGATTTCTCTGAAACAATTTCAAATGAACCGAAAAAATTGGAAAAATTTGATCATTTTTAACCCTACTTTTAAACTTCTTAACATACACTCACATAACAAATTCATTTGTGTCAACAGATTTTCATTTGTAGTAAGTAGACCAAAATCGATTTTGACGAAATACTTTTCCAAATATTTAACAAAATTAAATATTTTCGATGTTGTATATTTTTGCATATTTTGCTCTTATGCATATTTTGCTATAAATGTATACACACATTTTGTAAGTTAGTGTGCCTAAAAATGTATTATCAACCAAATGTTAGAGAAAAAATAATTGCAATTTCTCTCTCTTACAGCAATTGCTAAATAATTAAAAGTTTCACGAAATACGAACTCAAGCGCTGTTAGAAAATATAATGACATTCGTATTGTTAATAAAAGCCCGCAAACTGATATTAAAATGGGTATTTCTGATCCCAATAAGGTTGAGAAAATAGTTGGTCTTTTGAAGAAAATCGTAGCCTGTCAATTACAAAATTAGAAAAGGTAAACAAGTGAATTACTCAAAAATGTTTTAATTTTTTTATATTAAAACCACAAAAATTGTTTTTTCGGACTTCCTATATTTTCATATATTTAGTTAGAATATTGTTCTACCTCAAGTCCAAAAATCTAATATGATATTGTCATATTAGATTTTATTTGTTGCTTTTCAAAAAGTATGATCATTTTCACGATAGACAAAACAATTGTTTCATTAGCAACACCCAAATCTTCAGTTGTCTGCAATAGAAACAGATAATAGACTTAACTCAAACCGAGACATTACATACAACAGACAAAATAAACTCTATGGGAATTTTTTTTTTGTCTGCATTAGTGTATAAACTGCCTGATCTGGTAACCCTAATTATAAAATTAAACCATTTGAAAAACAATAATCTGGTTTATAAAAACTTTTTATAAGTTAATAAAAACTTATTTATTACACATTTATTATTTTATAATATTCTTGATAAACTATTAGAATAAATAAAAGATTAATAAAATGTATACTAAAAGTACTTCGAAAATAATTATAATAAAACAGAATAAAGTAAGAGACAAATTTAAGCAAAAATAAAAGATTAAAAGAAAAAATAAATAAGTTGAAATGAATTAGGTAATGTATTGTTTTAATTCTAAACCATTCCCGCCCTTAAATTCCGCGGTTTTATTATTATTCTACAAAAATATTTAATTTAAAATTTTTCGATTTTACAAAAAATGTTAAATTTAAAATAAAAGTCAGTTGTTTAATTTTAGACAGTCTGAAATTTTGTGGTAATAATTTTCAACCTTTTTCAAGCAAGTAATAACTAGAACTGGTTTAGCTCCATGCAAATGCAGTAGAAGGCACTTAAACAAAATTATGACTATACCCAAAATAATAAGTACAAACACTTGTAAATCGTTTTTTACTCCACTTTAGAGTTTTTGTGACAATTTTAAGTAAAAAATTATTTTTTTGGAACAAATATTTATTATCCTCTATTTATAAAATACAAATTTCTGCTGATGAAGCGAAATATTTAACCAATTGATGAAGCAAAATATTTTACCAATTTTTCAAAAATGATCAAAAAATTTTAGTAATTATTTTCCATAAATTTTTCTACATTGTTAATTTTTGTTATATAAACCATGAATAAAAGATAAAGGATTTTAAAGATAAGTTAGAATTAAAAAACAAATTCCGAACTTTTCTATATTTGTTACACACATTTTTATTTGAGTGTAGAGATTCAAAAATAAGGAATACGCAGAGGACAAATTCCCATTTTTGATATTTTTTTGGTAATTCAACAAATGCACAAGTTGCAACATGTTTTTAAATTGCATCAAAATATTTTTTCGGTTTTGTAACATGAGCTCCTAAAACTGGAATATGGATCAGGAGCAGCAGTGGGGCTAATAATGTCGCTTGTACAATGAATTACATGTTAAAATACTCTTAACTATTTTTTTTTTTCACTGTTAACTATAAAATTTTTTTTTTTTATTTTATTAATTAATATCATATAATTAAAAATTAAATACACTCAAAAAAATAAGTTAGTACAAAAGTTAGTAAAACGTGTTGTAAATCAGGTATACTATTTTTTAGCAAATTTTTTGCTAAAATCGTGTTTTCAGCTAAAATTTTTGTTATACTTATTCAGCACTTAACTGTTTTATACTAATGCTTTACTAATATACTAATGTTTTACTAATTCATTTTGCTAAAAAAAATTGTGCTGATAAGCACATTAATAGTGTGGACGACAACCAGATTGAAAGATATACGCAGAATGAAGCAGATGTCGCGGCATGTCAAGATGTAGTAGAGAAGAGGAAAATGATACTAAAAAGTACAACTCTAATAAGACATATAAAAAAATCAACCATGGAAGACTTTTGTATCTGTTTTTCATACATGAAACAAAAAACAACTTAAATTTTGAGTTGTCACCGGCTTGTGAAAATAATTGTCTTTTAATTAAATAAAAGACAAAATAAAATATTTAAATTTAATATGTATTTGTAAACTAAATGTTCATAGATTTATAATCTAGTGTGGTCAAATTGCAAACAAACAAACATATACAGACATGTAGACAGAGTAAAGCGAAAGACAAAGACACACATCTTAGGTAGATTTTTATGGTTCCTTTTTCTTATTGCAAAAAAAAGGGTTGTTTTTTTCGTTTCGTTTGTTTTTGTTTATTTTTTCGCTTCGTTTCTATAATTATCTTCGGCAGTTGTGTCCTTAAAAGATAGCATCATTTAGACAACCATTGATGTAAGTAGTTGAAAGAAAATTTTTGTTATGTTATATATATTTATTTCTATATATTTTCAGATATTAAATTACTTCATGACATCAATGTGGGAAAATGAAAATTTTTATATTTCGTAATTATTGTAAATTATTTTTAAAAGAATCACAAAAATATGTTTTATGATTTTCAGCAAATATATTAACTAAATTACAATTTTTTTACAACTTTTTTGCGTTTTTTTTCAGTCTACTAAAATTCAGCAAAAAAT
This sequence comes from Delia radicum, assembly GCA_021234595.1. Lineage (NCBI taxonomy): Eukaryota > Metazoa > Arthropoda > Insecta > Diptera > Anthomyiidae > Delia > Delia radicum. The sequence continues at coordinate 182,699,884 of CM037851.1, read as the reverse complement.
TTATTAATTTTTACCAACGCTTTTTTATTTCTTATCTACTAAGTGTTAGCAAAACTTTTGCTGAATCTACTAATTTTGTTTGCTAAAAATCAGCTCGCTGATTTTCAGCAAAAGATTTTGCTGACATTAGCAATTTTTTTGCTAGCACCCTCCTGACTAAAATTTTGCTGACTCAGCAAAATTTTTTGCTGACTTTACAAACTTTTCTTTTTGAGTGTACTATTACTATTACTATTACTATTACTATTACTATGGCCTTCGGCGCGTTGTAGCGAAAACAGACCAGTGCCTCTGGTGGGAATCGAACCCATGACCCCCGCACAGATAAGCCAGCACGCTACCAACTAGCCTACCGGGGCGCACATTTTAACTGTAAAATATTGTGAGTGTACTAAAGTAATCAACAATTTTTAATCAAAAAACATATGCAAAACTGTTAATTATAAAATGTATGTAATTAACATCACACTTTAATTTATTTAATTAATTCTATAATAAATAAAAAAACTGTCTCACATTTTAAGTATTCATATCAAATATTAAAAGTTTTTCTATTAATCACATGAAGACAGTTTAAAACATAAATCTCATTTATTATAATTTTTTATTATAAAAGTATCTTTATTGTATTAATTAAAGTGTAAAACAGTTTCATAATTAGTTTTTCTTTACACTATGTAGAATGTATAATATATGTAAATTACCTTCTAACAAAATTAAAAAAAAAAGTAGAAGAAATCGCAAAAGGAACTCTTAAATATTTTTAGCATAGCAATAATTTCTTATATACTGCATTAAGTTTTTACACGTTTATATTTTTACTAAAGCTAAAATAAAAGAATGAAGCTAGTATATAATTGTTCTTTAATATGCTTTAGTTTGCATTACTTTAATAACAATTTTTACCCAGTTACAGGCCATAAACCTCTACAGACCATTAATGTATGATGGGTTGGTTGTTGGTTATTCGGTTGCTTGGTTAAGAATATTTAAGAAGACAACACAGTTAACTTACCAAACATCAAGTACATACTAATATTTCTACTCGTACATTCATAGAGAACAACAGAAAACAATTATGTCGTTTTTTCAAAACAGATTTTATATACAATCCCTTTGGTACCAAAAACAAATAATGAAGAAGAAGAAAACAAAAAATAAAAATAAATAAGAGCAGAAAATGTGAAATAAAAAAGTTTTGCGGTCAAATTGCTTAATTACAAAATTGCGTTGAAAGTTGCTGCAACAATAATACCATCTCTAACAGCAGCGTCAACATCAACTTTAGTTCGTAGCAACAACATGAACATACCACGAAGCCATCATGATTGTGGTTACTATGTTTCTGTAACTGTTAAAGATGATAATGACGATGACATTGGTAATGGTTCGGTTGCTGTGATGCCTGGTGTTGAGGTGGTGTTGCAAAGACATAGCAAAAGGATAAAAGGACTGTCAAGCAAATTAAAAATAAACAAAGGACATTTATAAGTAGAAGCGATAATTTCGGTAAAAACGAAACGCACTCTTTGAAGTAATTTCATGTGTTCAGGAAGTAAAGGACAAATTACAATTGTATCATTAGAATACAGCATGGAGATTTTTATTCATTTTAAGAAATTTTTCTTTCACCATGTTGTAACGACGTGTTTTACCACCTTATGCTGGGGCAGAGCTCACGGCTGCCCAGGATTCGTTACAAACCATTTATTTATTTCCAAGAGAGAGAAACACTGTTCGTTTTTTCATATAACGTTATAATATTTATTTGTTAATTTTTCCGACGCTACGACAATACACGAATTACAAACACGACGATTAAACAATAAACAGGATACAGTCGCTATGGTAGGTAAGACGCTGGTTCAATGGCAAATATGGGAGATCGCTGACTCGGGAGAGACAAACGCTAATATTCTCACTACTGCTAATGGTTTAACGAGGGGTCCAATGAGTTGAGTCAGTCGCGGCAAAGAGAAATTGCAATCAAATCACGATAGCTCTTTGTCCCCTAATGTCAGTAACAGTGTGGGCAGTTAAACCACCAACAAAGTTCGCGTATTGTAGGCAGTCAAACCACCAATAAGGCCCTATTAGTATAGGCAGTCAAACCACCAATATTAAGACAAGTAAATGTAGGCAGTCAAACCACCAACAAAGTCCGCGTATTGTAGGCAGTCAAACCACCAATAAGGCCCTAATAGTATAGGCAGTCAAACCACCAATATTAAGACAATTAAATGTAGGCAGTCAAACCACCAACTATGTCTTACCTCCACGCGGGCTGTCGACAGACTATCTCTAAAATCTTCTAAGGCATCGCCTTTTATACAAAATGATCGCTCACAAAACACACAAGACAAACAAAGCACACAGTTGTGATAAGTAGAAATGGGTAACAATGAGTAGTAGTACTATAATAGTGTTGTATTAGTTGGTAGTGCTTAATTATTCTTACGCTAGTGAACGCTAGAGGGCGAGATAATAACCCGTTAAATTTGAATTTAAAAAGTATTTTCTTTTTAAAATTAATATAAATGTAATTCATTAAGTGTTTTGTATGAAAATTATATAAAATAAGGTAAATTCATTTAATAGTATAAAATAAAATAAAAAAAATAGATGTTGGCAAAAACGAGTGACGACTTTTGCCGTTACATTACACCCCTTCCTCGATGGCGCCCAATGGAATAACTTTAATGTTTCCGCTCTTATTCATAATAATTTGATACTCGTAATTGTTAATAATTTTTCAAATCTTTTTCTTCTTCCATTCTTCCATTCTTCGTTGAAATCGTTTTTGCGTCTTTTCAAATCTCTTCCGTTGTTCGCTCATGTGGTTTTTCTTTTTATTTCTAGTATCTAGGCGAAAGAGAAAGAAATCATATTAATAAAATTGAAATAGATTTTTTTTTTTTTTTTTTTTTTTTAATATTATTTAATATAGGGTTTGATTTCACTAATGTGTGCAGTACGAGTTTCAGAGTTTTTCCCCCCTTTGAGCCTAACAATTACAGGGGACAAAAATTCTTGAACGGAATAAGGCCCTCCATATTTTGGGGCAAGTTTTGCGGCAAAGTTTTCGCTAGCTTTTGATAGCGGGTGTAGTCGAACCAATACTTGGTCCCCGATGTTTGGCTTCCAAGACCGTCGTCGTAGATTGTAATGTCGTTGTTGATCCTGGGATGTTTTGGCTAAATTTCTTTTTACAATTTGGAAAATTTCGTTCATCTCTTTTGCGCGTTCTCCTGGGCTGGGGTTTCGTGCTCCTGTACCGGTTGTAACCTCATCATATAGTGCTCCTGGCAGTCTTGGTTCTCGTCCTTGTGTAAGGTAAGCTGGAGAATACCCTGTTGACTCGGAAACACTGGTGTTCATAGCAAGCATAATTTCAGGTAACAATTCATCCCACTTGGTGTGCTGTTGGCTGGAAAACTGTGCGATAATTGTTTTAACTGTACGATTTGCTCGTTCCGTGGGGTTTTCTTGTGGGGTATATGGTGCGGTAAGCTGTTGATGAATGCCCATTTCTTCTAAAAACCTTTGAAAAATGCGTGATGTAAACTGAGTGCCGTTGTCCGTGATAAGAACTTTTGGAGTACCATATCGGGCAATAATTCGTGCCCGAAAAGCTTTTACTAAACCGTCTGCAGTAGCTTTTCTTAGCGGCACCAGTTCTGTCCACTTAGAAAACCGGTCAAAGAATACAAGTAACATAGTACATCCGTGTTTGGACCTCGGTAAAGGACCTACGAAATCGGCACAGATGATTGCCCATGGTTCTTCGGGTACACGGGTTAGCATTTCACCGGGTGGTTGCTGTTGGCTGACCTTAAATCGCTGACATGATTCACATCTGCGAACAAAACGGCTTACGTCTCTAAACATTCCGCGCCAATAATAACGGTTGGCTATTTTGTTGATAGTTTTTCGAATACCCAGGTGTCCGGCTGCAGCATTACTGTGATTTTCTTCAAGCACTCGTTTTCTCACAGGTCCGGCAACACACAGCTTCCAGGGTGTACAATCATCATCGTTTAGGTGGCGTGGAAAATGTCGGTAAAGTTGATTTCCAATTATAGTAAAGTCAGAATATTTTTCAGGACTCTTACGTACGTCTTCAATTTTTTTCTCTAACCAAGAACAGTTAGGCGCTGTTGTCGTTGTTATTGTCGATGGAACGCTGGCGATATTTAGTACTTCTAACGGCTGACGGGATAGGGCATCGGCGACGACATTATGTTTATTTATTTCTGCATCGATTATGGCTTGCATTGCAGGGTTCCGTTGTGCGTAGCGTATCTTGATATGGCGATCGTCTTTCATACTAATTTCGTGAGTAGCTATGTTGGAAAATCCGTGAAGATTTTGAAATTTCGGCAACTCATTTTCCAAAAATTTTTTTATTTGTTGTTGTTCGTTAGTAGTGTGTTCCGTTGAAATTTGATAAGTACGTTCTTCGTCTGACCTAGCCGAGTTTAAAATATCATTAGAGGTTATTTTGTTCTCACTCACCTCTGCAATATTGTTGTTAAACGGTTCAGCGATAGCCATGCATTTTTCTCTACTTGGATGTTTAGGTTCGCATATTAAAGTTAAACCGGCACATATAATAGTGGTGTTGAATTTTCGTAAAAAGTCTAATCCAAGAATCATATTTTCCGTTGCTTCGGGCATAATTAGAAAAATACATCTAGCTGTAGTATTTCCGAGGGTTACAATGTATTGTGCTCCCTCTGTGACCACTTTTATTGATCCATCAGCCAGAACCACGTCCACATCTTCATCTACAAAGGTAGGCTTAGCCTTCAAGTATCTGGTAAAGGTTGATTTTATAAAACTCTTGGTAGCTCCTGTGTCGATGGTAGCGGTAACCAAGTCTTCCCCGATTTTCACGGTCGCAGTCAGTCTCATTTCTTCACTCTGTAGAGAAGTTCGGTTTAATGAGGTTCTCTTTCTAGGAGGACCGTCATCCCTCAATGTTGACGACCTCCTACGGCATTTCCCGCACTTCGTAAGCAGCAATCTTCAGTGCGGACGCCCCGATGTCCACATTCTACACAAAATATATTATTATAATTATTGTTGTTAAAGTTATTATTACTATTAATTGGCCCAGTTAGCATGCGGCGATTTTCACCCCGGTGTTGTTGTGAATTTGTTGGTATACTTTCCAACTCACCTGCTAATTCAATTAAGTCGTTAAGTGATGAAAAATCTTTTCTTCGTATATACAGTTGGTAATCAGGATGAGAATTATGAAAAATTCTATCAAGTTTTTGATCCTCAGTAAGGTTACTGTGTCGCATAAGATTCTGTAATGACAATAAGTAGTCCTTAAACTTTTCTCTAGGACGTTGAACACGTTTGCGAATCTCATCTTCTAACTTCTCAAAATAACGCGGGGGAAGGAAAAATACACAAAAATCATGTTTAAATAATTTCCATAATTGCCAATGCTTATTATTATTCCGGAACCAGGTAAGTGCCTTTTCACGGAAGAATTCCGGCATTATTTGGGGTAAATGGTCGAGGTGGACATCATACATTTCTGATAATTCCTCTACCCTATCAATAAATCCCAGGGGATCTTGACCTCCATCATATTTAAGACCCCACTTTCTTACCTGGTCTATCACGGCTACCTTTGGTTCTGATGGGACTGGTTTCGGTTCTACAACAACAAGAGATTTCTTATGTTGATGTTCGCTTTCCGATTTAACAGGTGATGTAGATTGATGACTGCCTCCTTCTGGAGGTAACGGCAACGTAATTTTTGGTGTATTGGGAACATCGTGTTTCGACTGTAATTCGCATAATCGTTGAAACCGGACCGGCTCATGTTCTATAACTAGAAATTTGGCAAAACGCTTTCGGAGTTCCTCCACGTTTCCCGTTGAATTTAATTCGAATTCGCTTAAATATGAAACCAGTTCCTCCCGTTTTAGGGAATAAACCCATGTCGATTTTAACATTCTGTTGTTTTTAGTATTTTGTTCACACATAAATTTTAAAATCCCGTTTTATTATTTAGGAAAGTCTCAGCTCGTTTTTATAAAATTTGTTTTTTTTTTTTTTTTTAATTTATTTACGACACTCAATTTATATATTTTTTTTTTCAACCGCCACTTAATTTTCGTTGTATTTTCTTATCAGTTTATAGAGATGATCACGGAAAAAGTTTTAAATGTCACATTTATTTCAATCTTTAATATTTTTTTTTTCGCTCTCTCTTGGTTGGAAACAGTTTACTACTGTCCCTGCTCGGGCGCCATTGTAACGACGTGTTTTACCACCTTATGCTGGGGCAGAGCTCACGGCTGCCCAGGATTCGTTACAAACCATTTATTTATTTCCAAGAGAGAGAAACACTGTTCGTTTTTTCATATAACGTTATAATATTTATTTGTTAATTTTTCCGACGCTACGACAATACACGAATTACAAACACGACGATTAAACAATAAACAGGATACAGTCGCTATGGTAGGTAAGACGCTGGTTCAATGGCAAATATGGGAGATCGCTGACTCGGGAGAGACAAACGCTAATATTCTCACTACTGCTAATGGTTTAACGAGGGGTCCAATGAGTTGAGTCAGTCGCGGCAAAGAGAAATTGCAATCAAATCACGATAGCTCTTTGTCCCCTAATGTCAGTAACAGTGTGGGCAGTTAAACCACCAACAAAGTTCGCGTATTGTAGGCAGTCAAACCACCAATAAGGCCCTATTAGTATAGGCAGTCAAACCACCAATATTAAGACAAGTAAATGTAGGCAGTCAAACCACCAACAAAGTCCGCGTATTGTAGGCAGTCAAACCACCAATAAGGCCCTAATAGTATAGGCAGTCAAACCACCAATATTAAGACAATTAAATGTAGGCAGTCAAACCACCAACTATGTCTTACCTCCACGCGGGCTGTCGACAGACTATCTCTAAAATCTTCTAAGGCATCGCCTTTTATACAAAATGATCGCTCACAAAACACACAAGACAAACAAAGCACACAGTTGTGATAAGTAGAAATGGGTAACAATGAGTAGTAGTACTATAATAGTGTTGTATTAGTTGGTAGTGCTTAATTATTCTTACGCTAGTGAACGCTAGAGGGCGAGATAATAACCCGTTAAATTTGAATTTAAAAAGTATTTTCTTTTTAAAATTAATATAAATGTAATTCATTAAGTGTTTTGTATGAAAATTATATAAAATAAGGTAAATTCATTTAATAGTATAAAATAAAATAAAAAAAATAGATGTTGGCAAAAACGAGTGACGACTTTTGCCGTTACATTACACCCCTTCCTCGATGGCGCCCAATGGAATAACTTTAATGTTTCCGCTCTTATTCATAATAATTTGATACTCGTAATTGTTAATAATTTTTCAAATCTTTTTCTTCTTCCATTCTTCCATTCTTCGTTGAAATCGTTTTTGCGTCTTTTCAAATCTCTTCCGTTGTTCGCTCATGTGGTTTTTCTTTTTATTTCTAGTATCTAGGCGAAAGAGAAAGAAATCATATTAATAAAATTGAAATAGATTTTTTTTTTTTTTTTTTTTTTTTTAATATTATTTAATATAGGGTTTGATTTCACTAATGTGTGCAGTACGAGTTTCAGAGTTTTTCCCCCCTTTGAGCCTAACAATTACAGGGGACAAAAATTCTTGAACGGAATAAGGCCCTCCATATTTTGGGGCAAGTTTTGCGGCAAAGTTTTCGCTAGCTTTTGATAGCGGGTGTAGTCGAACCAATACTTGGTCCCCGATGTTTGGCTTCCAAGACCGTCGTCGTAGATTGTAATGTCGTTGTTGATCCTGGGATGTTTTGGCTAAATTTCTTTTTACAATTTGGAAAATTTCGTTCATCTCTTTTGCGCGTTCTCCTGGGCTGGGGTTTCGTGCTCCTGTACCGGTTGTAACCTCATCATATAGTGCTCCTGGCAGTCTTGGTTCTCGTCCTTGTGTAAGGTAAGCTGGAGAATACCCTGTTGACTCGGAAACACTGGTGTTCATAGCAAGCATAATTTCAGGTAACAATTCATCCCACTTGGTGTGCTGTTGGCTGGAAAACTGTGCGATAATTGTTTTAACTGTACGATTTGCTCGTTCCGTGGGGTTTTCTTGTGGGGTATATGGTGCGGTAAGCTGTTGATGAATGCCCATTTCTTCTAAAAACCTTTGAAAAATGCGTGATGTAAACTGAGTGCCGTTGTCCGTGATAAGAACTTTTGGAGTACCATATCGGGCAATAATTCGTGCCCGAAAAGCTTTTACTAAACCGTCTGCAGTAGCTTTTCTTAGCGGCACCAGTTCTGTCCACTTAGAAAACCGGTCAAAGAATACAAGTAACATAGTACATCCGTGTTTGGACCTCGGTAAAGGACCTACGAAATCGGCACAGATGATTGCCCATGGTTCTTCGGGTACACGGGTTAGCATTTCACCGGGTGGTTGCTGTTGGCTGACCTTAAATCGCTGACATGATTCACATCTGCGAACAAAACGGCTTACGTCTCTAAACATTCCGCGCCAATAATAACGGTTGGCTATTTTGTTGATAGTTTTTCGAATACCCAGGTGTCCGGCTGCAGCATTACTGTGATTTTCTTCAAGCACTCGTTTTCTCACAGGTCCGGCAACACACAGCTTCCAGGGTGTACAATCATCATCGTTTAGGTGGCGTGGAAAATGTCGGTAAAGTTGATTTCCAATTATAGTAAAGTCAGAATATTTTTCAGGACTCTTACGTACGTCTTCAATTTTTTTCTCTAACCAAGAACAGTTAGGCGCTGTTGTCGTTGTTATTGTCGATGGAACGCTGGCGATATTTAGTACTTCTAACGGCTGACGGGATAGGGCATCGGCGACGACATTATGTTTATTTATTTCTGCATCGATTATGGCTTGCATTGCAGGGTTCCGTTGTGCGTAGCGTATCTTGATATGGCGATCGTCTTTCATACTAATTTCGTGAGTAGCTATGTTGGAAAATCCGTGAAGATTTTGAAATTTCGGCAACTCATTTTCCAAAAATTTTTTTATTTGTTGTTGTTCGTTAGTAGTGTGTTCCGTTGAAATTTGATAAGTACGTTCTTCGTCTGACCTAGCCGAGTTTAAAATATCATTAGAGGTTATTTTGTTCTCACTCACCTCTGCAATATTGTTGTTAAACGGTTCAGCGATAGCCATGCATTTTTCTCTACTTGGATGTTTAGGTTCGCATATTAAAGTTAAACCGGCACATATAATAGTGGTGTTGAATTTTCGTAAAAAGTCTAATCCAAGAATCATATTTTCCGTTGCTTCGGGCATAATTAGAAAAATACATCTAGCTGTAGTATTTCCGAGGGTTACAATGTATTGTGCTCCCTCTGTGACCACTTTTATTGATCCATCAGCCAGAACCACGTCCACATCTTCATCTACAAAGGTAGGCTTAGCCTTCAAGTATCTGGTAAAGGTTGATTTTATAAAACTCTTGGTAGCTCCTGTGTCGATGGTAGCGGTAACCAAGTCTTCCCCGATTTTCACGGTCGCAGTCAGTCTCATTTCTTCACTCTGTAGAGAAGTTCGGTTTAATGAGGTTCTCTTTCTAGGAGGACCGTCATCCCTCAATGTTGACGACCTCCTACGGCATTTCCCGCACTTCGTAAGCAGCAATCTTCAGTGCGGACGCCCCGATGTCCACATTCTACACAAAATATATTATTATAATTATTGTTGTTAAAGTTATTATTACTATTAATTGGCCCAGTTAGCATGCGGCGATTTTCACCCCGGTGTTGTTGTGAATTTGTTGGTATACTTTCCAACTCACCTGCTAATTCAATTAAGTCGTTAAGTGATGAAAAATCTTTTCTTCGTATATACAGTTGGTAATCAGGATGAGAATTATGAAAAATTCTATCAAGTTTTTGATCCTCAGTAAGGTTACTGTGTCGCATAAGATTCTGTAATGACAATAAGTAGTCCTTAAACTTTTCTCTAGGACGTTGAACACGTTTGCGAATCTCATCTTCTAACTTCTCAAAATAACGCGGGGGAAGGAAAAATACACAAAAATCATGTTTAAATAATTTCCATAATTGCCAATGCTTATTATTATTCCGGAACCAGGTAAGTGCCTTTTCACGGAAGAATTCCGGCATTATTTGGGGTAAATGGTCGAGGTGGACATCATACATTTCTGATAATTCCTCTACCCTATCAATAAATCCCAGGGGATCTTGACCTCCATCATATTTAAGACCCCACTTTCTTACCTGGTCTATCACGGCTACCTTTGGTTCTGATGGGACTGGTTTCGGTTCTACAACAACAAGAGATTTCTTATGTTGATGTTCGCTTTCCGATTTAACAGGTGATGTAGATTGATGACTGCCTCCTTCTGGAGGTAACGGCAACGTAATTTTTGGTGTATTGGGAACATCGTGTTTCGACTGTAATTCGCATAATCGTTGAAACCGGACCGGCTCATGTTCTATAACTAGAAATTTGGCAAAACGCTTTCGGAGTTCCTCCACGTTTCCCGTTGAATTTAATTCGAATTCGCTTAAATATGAAACCAGTTCCTCCCGTTTTAGGGAATAAACCCATGTCGATTTTAACATTCTGTTGTTTTTAGTATTTTGTTCACACATAAATTTTAAAATCCCGTTTTATTATTTAGGAAAGTCTCAGCTCGTTTTTATAAAATTTGTTTTTTTTTTTTTTTTAATTTATTTACGACACTCAATATATATATTTTTTTTTTCAACCGCCACTTAATTTTCGTTGTATTTTCTTATCAGTTTATAGAGATGATCACGGAAAAAGTTTTAAATGTCACATTTATTTCAATCTTTAATATTTTTTTTTTCGCTCTCTCTTGGTTGGAAACAGTTTACTACTGTCCCTGCTCGGGCGCCATTGTAACGACGTGTTTTACCACCTTATGCTGGGGCAGAGCTCACGGCTGCCCAGGATTCGTTACAAACCATTTATTTATTTCCAAGAGAGAGAAACACTGTTCGTTTTTTCATATAACGTTATAATATTTATTTGTTAATTTTTCCGACGCTACGACAATACACGAATTACAAACACGACGATTAAACAATAAACAGGATACAGTCGCTATGGTAGGTAAGACGCTGGTTCAATGGCAAATATGGGAGATCGCTGACTCGGGAGAGACAAACGCTAATATTCTCACTACTGCTAATGGTTTAACGAGGGGTCCAATGAGTTGAGTCAGTCGCGGCAAAGAGAAATTGCAATCAAATCACGATAGCTCTTTGTCCCCTAATGTCAGTAACAGTGTGGGCAGTTAAACCACCAACAAAGTTCGCGTATTGTAGGCAGTCAAACCACCAATAAGGCCCTATTAGTATAGGCAGTCAAACCACCAATATTAAGACAAGTAAATGTAGGCAGTCAAACCACCAACAAAGTCCGCGTATTGTAGGCAGTCAAACCACCAATAAGGCCCTAATAGTATAGGCAGTCAAACCACCAATATTAAGACAATTAAATGTAGGCAGTCAAACCACCAACTATGTCTTACCTCCACGCGGGCTGTCGACAGACTATCTCTAAAATCTTCTAAGGCATCGCCTTTTATACAAAATGATCGCTCACAAAACACACAAGACAAACAAAGCACACAGTTGTGATAAGTAGAAATGGGTAACAATGAGTAGTAGTACTATAATAGTGTTGTATTAGTTGGTAGTGCTTAATTATTCTTACGCTAGTGAACGCTAGAGGGCGAGATAATAACCCGTTAAATTTGAATTTAAAAAGTATTTTCTTTTTAAAATTAATATAAATGTAATTCATTAAGTGTTTTGTATGAAAATTATATAAAATAAGGTAAATTCATTTAATAGTATAAAATAAAATAAAAAAAATAGATGTTGGCAAAAACGAGTGACGACTTTTGCCGTTACATTACACCCCTTCCTCGATGGCGCCCAATGGAATAACTTTAATGTTTCCGCTCTTATTCATAATAATTTGATACTCGTAATTGTTAATAATTTTTCAAATCTTTTTCTTCTTCCATTCTTCCATTCTTCGTTGAAATCGTTTTTGCGTCTTTTCAAATCTCTTCCGTTGTTCGCTCATGTGGTTTTTTCTTTTATTTCTAGTATCTAGGCGAAAGAGAAAGAAATCATATTAATAAAATTGAAATAGATTTTTTTTTTTTTTTTTTTTAATATTATTTAATATAGGGTTTGATTTCACTAATGTGTGCAGTACGAGTTTCAGAGTTTTTCCCCCCTTTGAGCCTAACAATTACAGGGGACAAAAATTCTTGAACGGAATAAGGCCCTCCATATTTTGGGGCAAGTTTTGCGGCAAAGTTTTCGCTAGCTTTTGATAGCGGGTGTAGTCGAACCAATACTTGGTCCCCGATGTTTGGCTTCCAAGACCGTCGTCGTAGATTGTAATGTCGTTGTTGATCCTGGGATGTTTTGGCTAAATTTCTTTTTACAATTTGGAAAATTTCGTTCATCTCTTTTGCGCGTTCTCCTGGGCTGGGGTTTCGTGCTCCTGTACCGGTTGTAACCTCATCATATAGTGCTCCTGGCAGTCTTGGTTCTCGTCCTTGTGTAAGGTAAGCTGGAGAATACCCTGTTGACTCGGAAACACTGGTGTTCATAGCAAGCATAATTTCAGGTAACAATTCATCCCACTTGGTGTGCTGTTGGCTGGAAAACTGTGCGATAATTGTTTTAACTGTACGATTTGCTCGTTCCGTGGGGTTTTCTTGTGGGGTATATGGTGCGGTAAGCTGTTGATGAATGCCCATTTCTTCTAAAAACCTTTGAAAAATGCGTGATGTAAACTGAGTGCCGTTGTCCGTGATAAGAACTTTTGGAGTACCATATCGGGCAATAATTCGTGCCCGAAAAGCTTTTACTAAACCGTCTGCAGTAGCTTTTCTTAGCGGCACCAGTTCTGTCCACTTAGAAAACCGGTCAAAGAATACAAGTAACATAGTACATCCGTGTTTGGACCTCGGTAAAGGACCTACGAAATCGGCACAGATGATTGCCCATGGTTCTTCGGGTACACGGGTTAGCATTTCACCGGGTGGTTGCTGTTGGCTGACCTTAAATCGCTGACATGATTCACATCTGCGAACAAAACGGCTTACGTCTCTAAACATTCCGCGCCAATAATAACGGTTGGCTATTTTGTTGATAGTTTTTCGAATACCCAGGTGTCCGGCTGCAGCATTACTGTGATTTTCTTCAAGCACTCGTTTTCTCACAGGTCCGGCAACACACAGCTTCCAGGGTGTACAATCATCATCGTTTAGGTGGCGTGGAAAATGTCGGTAAAGTTGATTTCCAATTATAGTAAAGTCAGAATATTTTTCAGGACTCTTACGTACGTCTTCAATTTTTTTCTCTAACCAAGAACAGTTAGGCGCTGTTGTCGTTGTTATTGTCGATGGAACGCTGGCGATATTTAGTACTTCTAACGGCTGACGGGATAGGGCATCGGCGACGACATTATGTTTATTTATTTCTGCATCGATTATGGCTTGCATTGCAGGGTTCCGTTGTGCGTAGCGTATCTTGATATGGCGATCGTCTTTCATACTAATTTCGTGAGTAGCTATGTTGGAAAATCCGTGAAGATTTTGAAATTTCGGCAACTCATTTTCCAAAAATTTTTTTATTTGTTGTTGTTCGTTAGTAGTGTGTTCCGTTGAAATTTGATAAGTACGTTCTTCGTCTGACCTAGCCGAGTTTAAAATATCATTAGAGGTTATTTTGTTCTCACTCACCTCTGCAATATTGTTGTTAAACGGTTCAGCGATAGCCATGCATTTTTCTCTACTTGGATGTTTAGGTTCGCATATTAAAGTTAAACCGGCACATATAATAGTGGTGTTGAATTTTCGTAAAAAGTCTAATCCAAGAATCATATTTTCCGTTGCTTCGGGCATAATTAGAAAAATACATCTAGCTGTAGTATTTCCGAGGGTTACAATGTATTGTGCTCCCTCTGTGACCACTTTTATTGATCCATCAGCCAGAACCACGTCCACATCTTCATCTACAAAGGTAGGCTTAGCCTTCAAGTATCTGGTAAAGGTTGATTTTATAAAACTCTTGGTAGCTCCTGTGTCGATGGTAGCGGTAACCAAGTCTTCCCCGATTTTCACGGTCGCAGTCAGTCTCATTTCTTCACTCTGTAGAGAAGTTCGGTTTAATGAGGTTCTCTTTCTAGGAGGACCGTCATCCCTCAATGTTGACGACCTCCTACGGCATTTCCCGCACTTCGTAAGCAGCAATCTTCAGTGCGGACGCCCCGATGTCCACATTCTACACAAAATATATTATTATAATTATTGTTGTTAAAGTTATTATTACTATTAATTGGCCCAGTTAGCATGCGGCGATTTTCACCCCGGTGTTGTTGTGAATTTGTTGGTATACTTTCCAACTCACCTGCTAATTCAATTAAGTCGTTAAGTGATGAAAAATCTTTTCTTCGTATATACAGTTGGTAATCAGGATGAGAATTATGAAAAATTCTATCAAGTTTTTGATCCTCAGTAAGGTTACTGTGTCGCATAAGATTCTGTAATGACAATAAGTAGTCCTTAAACTTTTCTCTAGGACGTTGAACACGTTTGCGAATCTCATCTTCTAACTTCTCAAAATAACGCGGGGGAAGGAAAAATACACAAAAATCATGTTTAAATAATTTCCATAATTGCCAATGCTTATTATTATTCCGGAACCAGGTAAGTGCCTTTTCACGGAAGAATTCCGGCATTATTTGGGGTAAATGGTCGAGGTGGACATCATACATTTCTGATAATTCCTCTACCCTATCAATAAATCCCAGGGGATCTTGACCTCCATCATATTTAAGACCCCACTTTCTTACCTGGTCTATCACGGCTACCTTTGGTTCTGATGGGACTGGTTTCGGTTCTACAACAACAAGAGATTTCTTATGTTGATGTTCGCTTTCCGATTTAACAGGTGATGTAGATTGATGACTGCCTCCTTCTGGAGGTAACGGCAACGTAATTTTTGGTGTATTGGGAACATCGTGTTTCGACTGTAATTCGCATAATCGTTGAAACCGGACCGGCTCATGTTCTATAACTAGAAATTTGGCAAAACGCTTTCGGAGTTCCTCCACGTTTCCCGTTGAATTTAATTCGAATTCGCTTAAATATGAAACCAGTTCCTCCCGTTTTAGGGAATAAACCCATGTCGATTTTAACATTCTGTTGTTTTTAGTATTTTGTTCACACATAAATTTTAAAATCCCGTTTTATTATTTAGGAAAGTCTCAGCTCGTTTTTATAAAATTTGTTTTTTTTTTTTTTTTTAATTTATTTACGACACTCAATTTATATATTTTTTTTTTCAACCGCCACTTAATTTTCGTTGTATTTTCTTATCAGTTTATAGAGATGATCACGGAAAAAGTTTTAAATGTCACATTTATTTCAATCTTTAATATTTTTTTTTTCGCTCTCTCTTGGTTGGAAACAGTTTACTACTGTCCCTGCTCGGGCGCCATTGTAACGACGTGTTTTACCACCTTATGCTGGGGCAGAGCTCACGGCTGCCCAGGATTCGTTACAAACCATTTATTTATTTCCAAGAGAGAGAAACACTGTTCGTTTTTTCATATAACGTTATAATATTTATTTGTTAATTTTTCCGACGCTACGACAATACACGAATTACAAACACGACGATTAAACAATAAACAGGATACAGTCGCTATGGTAGGTAAGACGCTGGTTCAATGGCAAATATGGGAGATCGCTGACTCGGGAGAGACAAACGCTAATATTCTCACTACTGCTAATGGTTTAACGAGGGGTCCAATGAGTTGAGTCAGTCGCGGCAAAGAGAAATTGCAATCAAATCACGATAGCTCTTTGTCCCCTAATGTCAGTAACAGTGTGGGCAGTTAAACCACCAACAAAGTTCGCGTATTGTAGGCAGTCAAACCACCAATAAGGCCCTATTAGTATAGGCAGTCAAACCACCAATATTAAGACAAGTAAATGTAGGCAGTCAAACCACCAACAAAGTCCGCGTATTGTAGGCAGTCAAACCACCAATAAGGCCCTAATAGTATAGGCAGTCAAACCACCAATATTAAGACAATTAAATGTAGGCAGTCAAACCACCAACTATGTCTTACCTCCACGCGGGCTGTCGACAGACTATCTCTAAAATCTTCTAAGGCATCGCCTTTTATACAAAATGATCGCTCACAAAACACACAAGACAAACAAAGCACACAGTTGTGATAAGTAGAAATGGGTAACAATGAGTAGTAGTACTATAATAGTGTTGTATTAGTTGGTAGTGCTTAATTATTCTTACGCTAGTGAACGCTAGAGGGCGAGATAATAACCCGTTAAATTTGAATTTAAAAAGTATTTTCTTTTTAAAATTAATATAAATGTAATTCATTAAGTGTTTTGTATGAAAATTATATAAAATAAGGTAAATTCATTTAATAGTATAAAATAAAATAAAAAAAATAGATGTTGGCAAAAACGAGTGACGACTTTTGCCGTTACAATGTGAAGAAAATTTCATTATTTTCTTTATACTCTCTGTGCACTAAAGCGAAATTTTTTGCAACTTCCGATTTTTTAATCTGTGGCGCTCAGCGACAATTGTTTAGATTTTATATGTCTTGCTACAGATTTATATGTCTTGCGACAGATTATTTTTTTTGTTTATTAATTTTGGCCTGCTGAAAATGATTATTTTAAAATTTTTTAATCGGACCAACGGTTTTTGAGATATGGCTATTTTTTAAAAATTATCGTAATTATTTATTTTTGCACTAGAAAATTAGACAAAATGGCTTTTCATTTGAGCATAATTATGTTTTATGTTTTATTGATTAAAGAATAACTAGTAAATTAACCTAGAAATATCTCGGAAAACAAAAAATTTACACAGTGGAATTTGGATGCTTTTTAATTTGAAATACATGATTATTAAAGAAATATTTGATATAACTTTGGATTTTTATTAATTATTATGTGAATTGTTGCACCACTAGGTCCAATAGTTACACGCAGGTCATTGCGACCCTCGAACAAAGATTCTGATACATAAAAATAAATGAAAATTAATTTAAAAAAATATATTTTGGTATTCAAAATTTCTAATTTCAAACAATATATTATTGTATAATATTTAAAAACTTTGAAAAATTAATAAAAAGTAATGTGTCGCAAGACATAAATTTATTAAAGTAATTATAGAAAATTTGCACCTATAATACCTAAAGCTACAATAATCGCAACAATATGTTTCAATTTTCCGAAAAAAGTTTTTCTTCACACAGAAAAATGCCGTTCTACTGCGTACACAGAAAAAACTAAAAACGGGTTTCAATTAAAAAATTTATTGAATCAATTAATATTTTAATTGATTTTGCACCTACCACGGCAATGATACTATCAATTAAACCTTTTATTAAATTAAGAAGGACAAAAAGTTATAAATAACTTCTACAAAAAAAAAATATGATACTCACAAAAAAAGTGTGTGATCTATACGTTGGTATGTGTGTTTTTTGCAATGCTGAGTGTGTTTGTGTGTGTGCTTGTTTTGTTTGTTAACTTCAAATGTATTTGGTATTTTATACTGAAAATATTCTATTTATGCATACAGTGCATGAAAAAATAATATGATAATTGCGTCTAAAATAAAATATGTATTTATATATTTAAAAGTCAATTAAAATATTAATTGATTCAATTAAATATTTGTTTAGAAACAAATTAAATTCAAATCAAATCCTTAATTAGATTTTTTAGGTTGATAATTTTTTCTGTGTACATTGAAATCACCAAATAGTACATATAGATGGTCGCAGAGTACTTGTCCGTTATGAGGTGGTGTCCACGTTTGGAAGGAATTGAAATATATCTGTACTGCATAAAATGTTTGTTGGTATGACTTTTATTGAGTAAATATTATACACTGAGAAAGTTCTCTTTATGATGTTGCAGAATTTTTGCATAAAAGCAATAAAATTGTACTAGAACTCGTTCATTGAATTTTTTCATTGAATTATTGCCAGTTTTCATAAATCTTTCAGGAAACAACTTATTTTATTCATTAGAAGTTTCATACACACAATGAAGAAATTTTACTAACACTCTTACTTACTTAACACTTTAACGCCAAAATGAAATTTAGCGCTGACAATTTAATAAAAATTAAATCAAAATTGACAATAGTATGATATTCTTGTAAATTGCTAAGGAGAAAAGGTATAAAGCACTGCCCCTAACGGTTCGAAATTCGGTATTGCCAAACTTAATTAAACAGGTTTAATTATACATATTTAAAAACATCGCCATTTGAGTTCGAAACAAAAACATAAATATTTAAGCATTGTCTTTTGTCTTAAACTATGCCAAATCTTTAAGTAGTAACGATTTTTATTTATACAAAAACTAAATTTTAAAAATTCGAAAAAAATTAAAAATAAATCATTATATAACATTTTAAATTTAGTCTTTGGGATAACCTTGAACGTCTGTGAGACCGTCAGGCTACAATTTATTGCTATCCCTAAAAACCGCACGGGAAATGAAGGCGCGATTGATTCAAAGTGGTAATTCTGTGATGTATGATTGGGGAGCACGTCACGCAACTGGTGAAACCAAAATTGTGGTGCACCAAAAAGTGTTAATTTGGGTGAAATGTCCAATCACGTTTCCATAGTTATGGTGACAAAACATTCACTATTTGGTACCAGATATATTATGTAACTAGGGTCGCTGCAGTTGAAGTTGCTACTGGTCATTGAACTGGTTCAAAATCGTTAGCAGTGGATGAAAATATGGCAATTAGTGCCAAATCATACAGTTCCTTGACTAATACGAAGCCGATACAACACTGAAGGAATTTTTTATGTACCGACTTTGTGACAGTAGAAATGAAGACGTAACACTCCACTGGTTTAAAACAACTGAACACGGAACTGTTTGGACAGTGACCACGTTATTCAGATATGACAATTTCTGCCAAAGTTCGCGATCTTAAAACTCGTTTGGAAAGTTAATTTTCGAAATGCCGACTATCGATTTTACACATAAAATATCGCTACCAAAAAACTATCACCAGAATATGATTTTTTGCACAACTTATTCAAAAACTTGAAACGCTTTACTAGAATATAAATTAAAATTTCAAAATTTCTGCATATTGGTTTCGAAATATCTTGTTAAGATATTTTACAAGATTTTTGGTAACGATTTTTTACGTGTAAGTAATTGGCGATATATTTTGTTACTCTGCTTTATAAGTTATACATTAAATTTGTGCTGAATTGTTGCAGCTCCTTCTTTTTATAAAGATATTATTGTGAACTAGAATTATAATGCAGCATACAAAATTAAAATTAAATAAAGAAAAAAACTTGCAAAAAATCTATATTTTGAACATCCGGACTTTGTGTCTAGTTTATGTACATTTCAAAATTTAAATTGTTATAATGAATTTAATGTTATAGTTTTGTGTTGGGTATAGACAAAATAAACTAATTTTAAAGTTTATTTTTGTTGGGCCTTTTTGAATGTTTTTGAGCAGGTGGTATGACAAGCTATTCTGAATACGTGCAGTGACTGGTTCCGGACGGGCTAGTTAGCAACCCGTACATAATATGACACAAGCTGTATAAAAAGTGACAGGTTACTTGCTAATTAATTTTCGCATGCCCGGCGACACGTACCTCTTAGTTTGGTACTTTACCAAACTATTCTACTCAAACTATCTCTATAACAGAACACATTGCGCTTAATATGTGACCAGTTTTCCTTCAACATTTTATCTCCAGTTCTACGACACGTACACCTACACCAGTCACGTGATAATTTTTTTCCCACTGGTTCTGTTGCATATCACATAAATCCTAAAATGGTCATACTTTGACGCTACCTACTTCTAACTTGTCCCGTAGCATATTCAATTCAGTCGGTACGGTGATAGGTTACCTTGGTAAAGTTATTCCCCATGTCACACATTGCTCCGCAGGTAGCAATTGTCACCTCCTATGTCAAGCCCATGTTAAAAGTACCGGGCACTTTCATATAACAGAACCGAAACTAGGACTGGTTCATACACACAAAGTTCTAGTCACTTGACCATACCAGTGACTGGTCCATTTCCCGCAGGGAAGCTACAGATCTCTAGTGTCGATCGTCACAAGTTTAGTTAAAATCGTTCTGCAAGCTTTAAAGAAAAAGTGATCAACTAATAAAAAAATTTCAACTAATGTTTGTACAAGGATATTTAGATTAAGCTGTTTCTTCCGTTTTACATTTTTAAAAATTACTCAAACTATAATTTAAGAACTTTTCGTTAACTGCTCCCGAATATATTGGCAATCGAATGGTTCGGTTGTGGTAACCGAACTTTTCAGTTATATCCGAATTATTGTTGAGGCAAGAACACTATATTGTCATAAACAAACTACAATTCTATCAGTTGTCACTCATACCGAACCTTTCGATTGGCAACAAATTCGGTTGTCAGCATGAATCTGTTTTCGCTGAATTATTATTATGTTCTCAGAAAAGTTTAGTAATTTTAGCTATAATTCCAATTTACTTTTAAAATTCTTAACTCTTTTATTTACCAATTTTTCATGTCCTTAATTCATTTCGTTTTTTTTTTTGAGAGTTTCTGGTTCTTTATTTTTCCACTTTTCTTTTGCAATCCTCTGGCTAGAAAATATTTTTGCACAAGTTTGAAATTAAAATTCCTGTAGCGTAACAAAAGTTAAACTCATTTTCTAGCCCCAAGCATTGAAAACTTGCATAAATTAATTGTGGCCACAAAAAGCAAATGTCGTTTTTGTTTTCTTTTTCTTTTATTTCTTTAGTTTTTGGTTTTTACCATTACTTTATTTTCTTTATGGCATTTATGCGGTGGTCTTTTCTTTTTTTGTTTTTTTTTTTAATTTTTCAATTTTGCATCTTTTGTCTTTTGCTAACATGTTTAGCTAAAGTGCATTGTGCGTTGACAATAAACTATTAAAAAAAAAATCGCTTAACTTGAAAGTAAATAGAAAAGAATCAAGTTAATGTACAAGTAATTCATAAAAGTTAATTACAAAAATATTTGTATGCTAGTGTAAAGGTGTATGCGTTAGTTGAAATTTAATAAAACTGTTTTAAAAAATTAAATGTAACATTTTTTGAATGCGTTTTTTTTTTGCCATTTGCATTTTAGTATTGATGATTAATGGAAACTACTGAAATAATTGTTTGTAGCTCGGAGAAGTTGACTTGTTGCTTCCAGTATAGTTTGCTATTCCATATCGCACACCCACTTCAAAAGTGACTCAACTCAAAATTTTAATTTTTCGGTTTTATATGCTTAAAGTATGCACAATATACTTGTGTATCTATAAAAAAAATATCAGTGTATTTTGTTGTTGTTAACTGTTGCTAAAAAACAGATATGCCTTTCTTTATGTTTCAATTGGTATAGAGTTGCAAATATTTTTTTTCGATTTCTGAAAAATGAAAAATTTTGAGTTGAGTCACTTTTGTACTAGGTGTGCTATATAATAAAGTTACAGGAAAGTTTGTAATTTTACGGAAAAATTAGCAAAAAAGTCTGTAACTGTTAGCAATGTTACTGTCTAATATCCTGTCTTATCAGGATACAAATAAATGGTCTTATAAATGGATTGTGGTTTTGTTTTTGCTATTAGAGATTAAAATATGTAATAATATTGATTTTTTTTACTGGTTTTTAATTATTACACCAAAAATAATAGTTCAATAAAAAAAGGTTTAATCGCATAAAGAAATAGAGAAAAAGCTTAAAAAATTTCGCAATTTTTGTGATTTTTATTGTCTACTTAATATGGCAACATTTTTGCCGATTTTAGCGATTAAATTTTAATTTCCAATTTATCACAATTTAGATCAAATGTAACTGAAATTATGTTTATTTATAAAATAATTTTTGCTGTTCTTATTTTACTAATAAGTAGTAGGCAGACAAATTTGGTAATTCCAGAAGTTTTTCTTCAACTTTATATTGACATTTTTTTAGTAGTTTTATTTTAATTTTACTTATTTATTTCTATAAGTGTTGTTTGGTTATTTTAAGGTTAGCGGTATTTTAAGTGTGTTCGTAGGTCATTTTAGTACTTATATTTAAAGGATAACATAACATAATGTTCAAAGCATCATATCCCTTAAACTCGCCATCCAATTGCTATGAACTTAGTGACATGTTAAAGCTTATATAACCTTCTTGAAACGGTTTTAAGGAAAATTATTTTTTTTTAAAAATGATAAAAAATAGTTTAAAATGTCCTTGATTTGCAAATATCACAAAATGCGTATCCTGATATTTTTTTTTATTTTTTGTTCAGAGTTAACTTGACATTTTAACTACATCATATACCAATTTCAGAATATGTTCGAAATATGTGCCGTGGAAATCTTAATATTTGTAAACATTCTTTTTAAAAAATATTTTAATTTTAAATAACACTGCGCAACTCGAAAAATTAAACAAGAGTACCGACCACTGCGGTACCCACTTTTTCACTTATGTACCAGATTTTTCTCAAATTTGCATTCAAATTTTACATATTTTAAACCAGTGTTTTATTCAGAAAATTTTACACAAATCTTAGTTTTTTATGGTAAATACATAAAAGACCTTCATCAAAGTGCGGGTACACTCACAATATTTTTTCCGCAAAGACTACTGAATATACACATTAAATTAATTGAAAATCAGTTAAAAACAGGACTACTTACTTTTCGTATAAAACAATTATATTTTTTAGTCTATTTTCAACTGTTGAAAAATTAATTGACAAAATCCATAAAAACAATAGATTTTCGTTTATTTCAATACTCAATATAATATAACAACTTTTTGTTTTAAATAGAAAATTTTAACTGAATATTTTAACTACTACGGAAAGTTCGTTTTTTTTGCTTATTTTGTTTATTGAATAACAGACAGGAAGTTGAAAAATATATTTCTTTGTTAATTTAACTGTATATTCCATTGAAACAACTTTACCGATTAAACTTTTAAATAACTGTTGATTTTTTATGGAAAAGTTCTTGTGAGTGTATCAAATTTAGTTAATAAATTTGCAGCATTAACAACTAAGTCCGGTTCTTGGAAAAAACGCGAAATGTGCCTAAAACTTATATGACAGCATAGCGAAAAAGGACGACACATGAGTTCATCTTTTAGTATAATAAAGGGTCCGCCATCTAACGTTTTTTTTCAACTAGTGCTTATTTCGTGAATGGTAACACTTAGCTCATGTCTGATTTGACAGATAATTAGTTTTATCCTTCCGCTGAACGAATATGGTTGTGTATACGCTTGAACAACGATGGGAAATATTGCGACATTACTTTGAAAATCATGGTAATGTTGCAGAATGTGTGCCGATACACCCAAAACGAGTCACTGTTTGGTGCGGATTTTGGTCCAGAGGCATAATTGGGCCATTTTTCTTCGAAAATGAGCAAGGAGTGGCCGTTACAGTCAATGGCGATCGTTATCGGGCCATGTTGAACGAATTTTTGTTCACAAAAATTGAAGAGGAGGAAATACAGCTGCACACAATCGATAACGTGCTTAAAAATTGGACCGATCGTGTAGGCTACTGCATGGCCAGCCGAGGCAGCCATTTGAATGAAATTATTTTCCATTTTCCATTTCAAATAAAAAAAGAAATTTGAGAAAATATTCAGTATTTTTTTTTTATAGCATTTTCAAAAAAAAAAAGTTATTTGGCGGACCCTTTATATAGCTTAAAAACTTACGTTTACCTAAATTCAGCCAAAAAAGTTTATATTTGCGAAATTTAATTTAACAAATACTCTTATTTCAGTTAAAATCTACAAAATATTTTAAAATTTTATTTTAAAATTCATGCAAATATGTGAACATTTTTAATGAAATTTGAATATGCGATAAAGGAAAAACAAAATAAGGGACACGTATTTTCTTAAGCAGCCTAATCGCACGTTTAAGGGTTAAAAGCTGGGTCCAAAGTTTAATACATTTTTGTATGAAAACATGTCTTAAACAAATGAAATTCAGATTTCTTTGAACGCAGTTTTGATGTACTCGGGAAAACAAAACTTTTTATACCAATGTTGCCTATTTAGTGTTTTAGGGTTGCCATTTACTTAAAATATAAAAATATAGTTTAAAATCTTTACGGAAAAAGTAGCATAAAATACGAACAATTTACGAATGTTGAAAAAACCTTAGACAACCCTCGGTGTAATTTAATAGCCATTAATATACATATTTTCTAGCTTAATCCAACTATAACAAAGCGCCAGTTCTAAAATCACTTAAAAGAACTTTTTTTAATAACAAAAATACTTGAAAGTAATCGGACAAGTTTTGTATACCAGATGATGCGTCTCCGAAAGCTCTTTCAGTTGGTAACAAATTTGTAGTGTTTCCAATTGTCCGGTTAACCGGTTAAGGCATCATTCGAAAAATCGCTGAAACTGATTAACCGGTTATTCGGGTCGTTAAATTGACAAAACCGGCGGTTAATCGATTAATCGTTTCATGCTAAATAAATATATATATTTTGTTTATTTATTAATAAATGCACAAAGAACAGCTTTTTTTAATATCATGTAAAGTCTGCACAGAGATAAAAATCACAGTTAAATCCATTATTATTTCATATTTAAATAAATATCTTTTATTTTTACGAAGATTATTAAATTAAGTATGAATTTTATTAAAGTAAATGTGATTCTAGTTAAAATAAACTTTTTCGTATATAAAGTAATATTTTAGCTTCAATTTATAACGAGCTTTCAACCTCCGTTTATTTACAAAAAATAAAGCAAATCAAACATATTAGCTAGGTTGATACTAGTATTTTGATCTGGCTAAATATCTCATCAGAACCCGAAGTTTTAGAAAAGCTAGAGCCTCCATAATAGGCAGAACTTTAACAAAACACCTATTAATAATCAATTTTGCTCCATTCTTGTCTTCTTAGTAATCAAGCACGTGGTGAGGTCTTTTCCTAACAAGCATCATGACGTTACTAAACTTTGAAGACCAAAAATGTTCTATTTATATAAAAAAATTTTAGTGTGTACTCTGGCTCAAGTAATATTTTTTCCAGTTATATTAGTTTTTTTTGTTTTTATATACATGGAGATTATTTTTATGTTATTTTCAATTTATAACGAGCTTTAAACCTCCGTTTTATTTACAAAAATAAAGCAAATCAAACATATTAGCTAGGTTGATACTAGTATTTCAATCTGGCTAAAGATCTCATCAGAACCTGAAGTTTTAGAAAAGCTAGAGCTTCCATAATAGCCAGAACTTTAACAAAAAACCTATTAATAATCAATTTTGCTCCATTCTTGTCTTCTTAGTAATCAAGCACGTGGTGAGGTCTTTTCCTAACAAGCATCATGACGTTACTAAACTTTGAAGACCAAAAATGTTCTATTTATATAAAAAAATTTTAAAGTGTACTCTGGCTCAAGTAATATTTTTTCCAGTTATATTAGTTTTTTTTGTTTTTATATACATCGAGATTATTTTTATGTTATTTTCAATTTATAACGAGCTTTAAACCTCCGTTTATTTACAAAAATAAAGCAAATCAAACATATTAGCTAGGTTGATACTAGTATTTCAATCTGGCTAAAGATCTCATCAGAACCCGAAGTTTTAGAAAAGCTAGAGCCTCCATAATAGGCATAACTTTAACAAAAAACTTATTAATAATCAATTTTGCTCCATTCTTGTCTTCTTAGTAATCAGGCATTAACCCATTAATGCCCAGACGTTTTTTTAAAATTTTGAGACAAAATTTTTGAGCACTCTCACTTTTTTCAGAGCATGCTAAATTGTAACAACTCTGCTGGCAACTTAAGTTGCCAATGCGCATTAATGAGTTAGTGGAAACATGTTGAAACTAAATAGAAAATATACTTTGTTTGATTTCAAAGCTGTTTCTATTTAATTTATTGTTGTTTCTATTTGATATCCTAATGCTTTTTTTCTATATTCTATTAGTTTACACAGTGTTTGTTCATTATCATTTAAAGAATCTTGCGATTTTAAAAGTCCTTGGGGTTTATTTTGGAAGAATTTAAGGACTCTTCGAAAAGAAAATAATCTCAGATATTTTTAGTGGAAGTAAATCCTTAGATATACAGAGTTTTTCTATTAATAAGCTCTTAGAATATATTTTTGTTGCCATTTGCAATATATATGAATTTAAGAGAAATACTTTTAAAAAAAGCAATCGATTCAATTGCTCCAAAGTAGAAAGTAGGTAGTCCTAGAACATCTTCTGAAACTAATTGTATTTAGTTATATCCAGAGAAGACAAACGTAGTTTTTGCTTTTTTCTGCCTTCTTATTTTTACACATATTTGCCATATTTGATTAAAAGTATATTCTTTTAAGATTTTTGTGCCTTAAATGTGCGATTTTTTTATATTTTTATAAATATAAAAATGCAAATGATTTTAACATCTTAAAAAATATTGTCGGTAGAATATAACACAAATTTATATGTATTTTAAAATGCGAGAAACTAACTAAAAATATAGTTTAATAAACTGTTAAAAAACTAAATTTTTACTTATTGGAGATACAAAGAGATTTTATGCTTTTTTTATTTGCAAACTATGAATTTATAACAAATATGAACTAAACAAGAATTATTCAACGAAATTTTTATTTATTAATAACTTACGATAATTAGCTATTTACTGCAAAAAAATTCGAACAACTGATACAAAACTACAGTACATCCTTTTTTTAAATAACTGTCGTAGTTTTGTATTATTTCATAGAAAAACAACTGTCGTATAATAACTCTCAAGCTTTTTGGAGTATGGGTTCGAGTTCCATGATATGATTGGAAACCGATTGTAAAAAATATTCTTACTAGGCATATCATTTTCAATAATTTGAATTTTTAAACAGAACATATTTAAAAATTTGCCTCCTATCTTCTTGTTTTGAGTTGCTTAAAAAATGTTATCTGAGTGATCACTTTCACTCGAGTGTAAAATAATTTTGTAATATTTTAGATAGTGTTCCTCGGTTTCTTGTCATTATTACCCAAAATTAAGAAATCTATGAGGTTTTGGTGAAAAATAAAGAACAAAATCCATATAAAAAATTTAACCGGTTAATCGAACGGTTTTAACTAATTGTTCAGATTGAATAATTATTTGAGCTTTAAACTATTTGTTTCGACGTTAACCGAGGACTCGTTTAATAGATTAACCGATTTGGAAACACTACCCGTTTGTGTAGAAATTCTCTGAAACAACTTGAAATATGACGAAAAAACAAACAATGTGGTAATTTTTGACCCCACTTTTTTATGTTTGTTTCTTTATCGCGTATCCAAATTTCATTAAGATCGAAGATAACCCATAGGGAGACTCCCCTTGTTAGTGTTTGTCAACCATGATTTTTATATTTTCATATAGTTATGATATATTTTTAATTTAGTTTTATTTCTTTTGTATCGTCGAATTTATGCAGATATTAAATATTCATTTTATAAATTTGCCAAATTAAACTAATTTGCTATATTTTAGTTGCTAAAATTCTAAACTGGTTTCGTTGTCATGTATTTGATTACGTGTGATAAATTAGAACTTTATGCAAATGGCTTCATTAAAATTATATGGAAAAAAATTCGATGATATTTTTTTTTATTTTTAATAGTTATTATAAAATATTTGTTAAAACAATTGAGTCTTGTTAATGTCAATAATTACATCTACGCTTTAGGAATACTAAATTAAAAAAAAAATCATCAAATTTCATTAAAAACTATTTTATTTATAAAAATTAACATTATTAAATAACGTTTTTTTTACATTTTTTTGTATCAAAGCTAATTATGCATAAAATGTTTTTAAATACGTTTTTTGTTGCAGTTTGATATCTGAAATTGTGTGTTTTTTTTATGGATTTTGGGGTTTATTATTAAGGCAAGTTTTTTTGGCATTAGCCATAAACTGCAACATTTGCCATTTTTTCAATTATTTTCCAAGAATGCCATTTTTTCTTCACCTTGCCAGGCCATTTACTGTTTTGCAATATTTTTTAGATTTTTTTCTATAAAAATCATTTTACCTTAAAATTACAAGATTGTAAAGTACAGAGCAAAACCACACATTAGGAAATAATGGGTAAAGTAATGTATCGCCATAGGGCTTTACGCATTACAATACACCTTACTTCACTGATGAATTTTACAGGTGATGAGCCTAAATGTAATGTGTGGACTCATTATCTAATAGTGGGTTAAGTAACTGGTTACTTACTTCCGGGTTCGAAAAAGTAATGTGTCTATAAATATATTTTCATAATTACAAACATATTTTATTAATTAAATAAATAACGTTCTGTCGCTGGGATTCGAACTTAGAGTCTTTTGGTTGTTAGACAAGAACTCTACCCACTGAGTTATCGTCACATATTATAATAAGTTGCTTAAAATGTAACTGAATTGTTGTGCTTCGAGTTTCCGTTTGTGATGTTTGCAATATATACCTTACCCTCATTCTTACAAAACATTACAAAGTAATGCATTGTGTAGTTTATGAACGGTAAGTCATTATTTTATGTTTCGAAATAATGTAAAGGGTAATGATGTATCATTACAAGGTAATCCATGAGTACACAATTATTGCAGTGTCCATTACAAAGTAATGTATTATGTAACCCATTATCGGTAACAAATTACTTTTTGTTGGAAAATAATGATAAAGGTAAAATAGTATACATTGCAAGGTAATGCATTACTTTATCGCACCCATTACCAAAGTTTTGATGAGTAGCAAACTTTATACTTTTAAATTTTAAAGATGTCAATTAACTTATTGCAAATTTTAAAGCAGTATTTTCTAAGGTAAGTTTATCATTTAAGTGTCGTGTTATCTAGTTTATAGTTTTGATAACTTTTTAGACTTTATTTCGCCAAGATTTGTTGCACTCAATGTTTTCGAATTTAAGTTAACCACGAGCACCATGCGTACCCAGATGGGGAACTTGGTTTAAAGCTGCATTATATTGTTGTGATAATTTCAGAGAAATTTGTGATATCTTATATATGCTTAGTGACGATGATGCAGAGTTTATACGCAATGCAAAATTCATATTTCAAAAACCTGGAATAAAATCTGATTTAGCTTATATAGGTGTTTCCAATAGGTACTTGAGAACTTTGAATTTAATTTGTGAACGCACTATTTTTCAGTAAACTCAACATCTTCATCATGGTAAAGTACACGAACGAACAATGTATGCAAATTATAAAAATGTATTCGGAGTCGGTGACCGCAACTTTAAGAGCGTTAACTCCAATTTTCGGTAGTTTTTCTCGCCCTAGTAGACAAGCAATAACAAGTTTAGTGCAAAAATTTGAGTCTGCATATTAATTGTGTGATGCTGCCGTGCCAGTGAGACAACGGGTTGGTCGAAGTGCTGAAAATATCGCTGCCGTTCAGGCGTCCGTAGCAAACATCCAAATCAGTCGATTCCGCGGCGTTCTCAATAACTGGGCATCGCCAAGACCACTTTATGGTGAATTTTGCGTAAGGATCTTGGTTTGCACCCATACAAGAACAAGCTGACTCAAGAATTAAAGCCGATGGCCGATGGAAATATCTCAAATGGTTTACGTTTTATTTAAAACAAAAGTTGTCAAGTCTTTATTGAAAAACCCATTATAAAAAGTAATTTCCAATGTCTTTTTTTAAGTATCACCAAATTGGTAAATACAATTTTAGATGTTATAGATTTCGTTAAGGAAAACATTAAAGATGCCAACAATAAAGAAATTATTAAGAAATTTAATAAAGTTTCCAATCGAAATAGTGGCATACAAACATTGAATAAAATAAAAAAATATATATTTTTTAATAAAAATGCAAAGGATTCACACATTTAAAACTTATCCCCTTCGGAATTACATGCTTTTAAATATGCTCCAGATGTGGAACTCGTATTTTCAGTAAACTCAACTGTTTTATGTGACAAAAGTAGATATGTTTATTTTTGATAACTTGAGAATGCACATGAATGTACTTTGCAGTCAAACTTTAATAAAGGAAAATTGAATAAAACTTTTATAGTTATTTATATATATTTTTTTAACATTTTGTTTAGCTATTGTGCCATTTTTGCAATATTTAATGGTTTTTCGTGCTATTTTGATTGCTATTTTGCCTGCCAATTTCAACTGTTTTCGTGCCACAAAAAAACTTGCCCTGCTTATTATATATGGCATTGATGTAGCCAGAGTTGAAAACAATTTTAGGATTCTGTTATCAAATGGGCGACGAATAACCGATATAATATCTAACATGTTGTTTTGCATACATTTTCAAAAATATAGTCAGTAATGTTGATAGCCTTTTTTTTTGTTTCGATTATTTTTCCTATACTACGGAGATAGTATATTTTAATTACAACTGTAACTAATTGCATGCTCTTTAAATTTATTTCCAAAATAAAGAGGATATTTTAAAGTACTTGTTGTATATTTAAAGGACTCAAAATTAATTCATATATGAATATTTATGGTCTCCCCTGCATATAAAGTTAAATATCTGGCATCTTTATTACATACCGATCATTTTGTTTTTATGCATAATGTTTATATGCGCTTTATTATTTTATTAATTAGAAAAATATTTACTTTTTTAAGCAATTGAATTTAATTTTCAATAATATTGCAATTGTTTGTTTGTTTATATACGGATTTATTAAATTAGTTTGTTTTGTACATTAGTTTTTTCTTATTTCTTTTTAGTATAATTAAAATAAATTTTTAATTAAAAAATTAAATATTGTTTATAATTATCTATTTATTGAAAAAAAAAACTATGTTCATTTTGTTTGTCTAATTAATATTGTTTGCTGGTTATACATTCATTTATATGAAGTAATGTGCCAGAAAATGGACGTGATGCAAAATTACAGTCAATTTCGTCTAAGTTCAAATTTTTATTTTTTAAATGATATACGATGCAAAAAAAAAATATCTAAAAATATATGCAAATGAAACAAAATTATTGAAGAACTGTGCATCTCTTTTTGTATCAAATAGATATGGTATTGGCCCCTAAATATGGGTACAAAATTATTTGTTTTTCCATTTCAACTAAAAGTCGAAATTGCATCAAAATCCTCTCAGATTGTTAGTTCGGTTTTTTTTGGTAGATTCTTCTTTGGTCAGATGAAATTCGAGAACATGTCCAGTAACCAGGTATAATAGGACCTGTATAGGCACTACTGAAAAGGGAACACATCAGTGAATTAAAAGTAAATTTATACTTTGAGTAAGTATTAGGGTATTCAATCGGTTAACCGTTACTCGATTAATCGATGAAATGATGTCGAACAATTGTTCGAGTAATTCGAAGTGGCCAATTTCGATTAATCGAGTAACTCGAGTAATTTAAAAATATGAACTATTTTATATTTTTTTAATATTTTGTATAAAATAATGTGACTGTTATAGTGAATATTTAAATGTTAAGTGTATTTTTATATTAAGTGAGCACTGTTAAAGAAACTATATCACGAAAAACGAAGAACTTAATGCGAAAAACTCCGATATCGAAGAAACTTGGATATTTTTTAAAGAAACAAGCTCTAAGACTGGGGTGTTTAAGATTATTGGTGCGGATTTGAGGGTTAAAAGTGGGATCAAACATTATTTTTTTTTTTTAATTTAGTTGCCATTTGATCTAAAGAAACTACATATAAATACTATATTTTCGAAAAGGAATTTTTAAATGTCATTTACTAAAAACTTTTTGTTGGTCCCTTTTATGTCGTTGTAACAAGCCAATTTTAGAAGCCCTATATGGAAATTCATAGCGGTCCTACGCAAAATTTCCACATATTAAAATTTACATATAGAAGTAATGATGTTTTCATTAATATGATGAAAATCTTCTTAAATATTCATGAAAGTTCTTTACAATTTTTTTAGAAAAATTACATATCTCAAAATTCCAAAATGATAGGACAAAATGGACTATTTTTTCGTTTAGTACTAACACACTAATATAACAAAACTGTGTCAAGTCTCAGTGAAATTACAAAACGGATCACCTTACAAATATTTTTATAAAACAGTTTAATACATATTTATGAACCAGTTATATTGAAAGAAAATCCATGAAGATTTCAACATATTTGTAAAGAATTTCATTGATATAAAAACGCTTTTGCTTTGAGTGTACTGAGACAAAACTGTCGCAATAATAAAAAATCTTAGCAAATGTTTTTCTCTTTTAGATGTACTTTTTACTAAAATTTTTAATTAATTTGTTAATTTTTATATATATGTTATATTAGTACTAATAAAATATAAAAACTTAAAGAAATGTGAGTTTTTGGAAAATAAAATTAAAGTATTAAAATTGTTCGAGTTACTCGAGTTATTCGAGCAATTTTAAAATCTTACTCGCCTACTCGAGTAAATTATAAACCTCAAAATCGAGTTACTCGATTACTCGAACAAAAGCAAATCCGAGTAAATTGAATACCCTAGTAAGTATCAAAGTGAAGTACTTTAAAAAGTGAAGTATGTAGTTTAAAAAACAATCAAAATTAAGAGTAAATTTATACTTTGGCTAATTTGCTACATAAATTTCAGAAAAATTAATTACACGTTGTTTGAGATATTCGCGAATTAATTAAATTTTTTCAAATATTATTATCCTTTTCGCGAAACAAAATTTCTAAGTGTTTTTTCTGTTAATTAAAGTAAATTATCACAAATAAAATTATAATTTTTCTGTTAATATGGAAAAAATATTTATGATCTTTAACCGAACTAACCAACATCTCACACACTATTTAAAGACCAACAATGAAAATTCACTATCAAAATTGTTTTTGTGCATCACTGTTTAAATGATTTTGAGTTTTAAATTAAGAATAAAAAAAAAAAAAAAAAAAATACTGTTTAAAGAATATTTGATTTGCTATTTAAAATGACAACAAATTTAAGATTTTCTGTTGACGCGTTCAAAAGTTATGATAGCAATAACACAGTGGGTTTTTTTTTACCAACGTGTCTTTAAATACATACTTATTTTTAAGAGCCTATAACTTTTGAAAAGAAGGTGATAAAGCAAAAGAAGGAAGGAAGGTGTCTACAAAAGTGGTTCTAGGGTTGCCATATAATGATTTAAAAAACCATTTTTCGCTTTCTTTGAAAGCACTTTTTCAAAAAAAATATTTAAAAATATAAGGAGGTTTGGTAATAAACGCGATTGATCGGTTTCGATAAAGACTTTAAAGAAAACTTTTAGAAAAAAAAAATTCTTCATTCTTAATTTCCATTGATTTTAAAACTATAAAAAGTGTTTAACATTTCAAGACAAAAGTACTAAAAACAGGATGTTCAATGAAAATCAATATGGTTAAATACGAGTATCTCAAAAACTCACCTTGCGAATTTTTCCATATTTCAGATCAGTGTGCTAAAACTTAGCAATAATTTTGCATTGCAAGAGGATTTCCTTCCAAAAATTTAAATTTGTCAAATATTGTTATCACTGATCCAAAAAATCGGTACCGAAACCTGATATTCAAGTACCAACAGTTTATGCAAAATCATGTCTTTGCCTTAAGTCAGAACAAAAAAAAAAGCTTTAATTTCTCGAAACTAACTTTTTACTAACTTTTTACTTTTGCCAAAACTATGCGTAAATTACTGATTTTAAGAGGAGCTCCTTCCAAAAATTAAAATTTGTCGAATAGTGATATAGGACAAATACTGCCAAAGTATATAGGATACATCGAAATTCCCTTATATGGGAATAGGGGCATTAGTGGCTAATATTTTTAAACGTATTCTGTATATAATAATACAGTGGAGCTAACCTATTATAAAACAAATGTTTAGTTTTTTAATTCATGATTTTGAATGATCGAAATTACTGATTGATTTCTTAATCAAATAAATTAATTATTTGACCATCCCTATTTTATATTGTTTTATTTTTTATTTTAGAAAATGTACTTAATCCTTTGTTGATATTTAAAATGTTGATTACCAAACGAGTTGCCAAACAATCTTTTAATGTACTTAAGCATATTGTTGATATCCATATTCGACTGTATTCTATGTATCATTTTTTATTTTGTATCATATATGATTAATTTACCTGAAAAGAAAATAAAAAATATATTTAAATTTGTTATTATTATTTGGTACACTCAGAGGAAAAAGTTTATTCATATTGTTGAAACTGTTTCATAAATCGTTTGTCATCAATTACTCATCATATTTATGAACTTTTCATAGATATCATGAAGAATTTTAGAAAAATGTATGACAAATGTTTCATAAATCTTCAGCATTTCATAAAAAAAGTTTTAAATTCATTTTTGTCTGTTTTCATATCAATTGAAATTTAGAACTCATCTATAGAAATTAAGATTTGTCACTTGAAGTTAAAAAAAATGTTATTTTCTATTCAAAATTCAGAAACTTTCATTAAATTAATTGATTGTCCGAAATTCAAATCAGCTGGTGTTTTCTACATTTTGTATAGAATTTTGTATAAAAAAAATGTAACTTATATAAGTTTCAGTTGAAATGAAAATTTTAGATCTAAATTAAACTCTTAATTTGAAATTATTATTTCTGAATTTGCATAAAAATAAATTTTAATTGATATTTTCTGAACTTCAATTTTAAATTCTAAGCTTTAATTGATATATTCTGAATTACAAGTATATTATATATATATATATATATTATATATTGCAAATATAAAGGGTCCTCCCAACTTTTTTTTTTTGAAAATGCTATAAAAAAAAACTACTGAATATTTTCTCAAATTTCTTTTTTTATTTGAAAGTACAATCCTTCCCGTTAATAATGAAAAATAATTTCATTCAAATGGCTGCCTCGGCTGGCCATGCAGTAGCCTACACGATCGGTCCAATTTTTAAGCACATTATCGATTGTGTGCAGCTGTATTTCACCAATGGCTTCACGAATATTGTCCTTTAAAGCGTCAATTGTCTCTGGGGTGTTGGCGTAACACTTATCTTTGACGGCACCCCACAAATAATAGTCCAACGGTGTCAAATCGCAGCTCCGAGGTGGCCAAACGACATCAGCTCTGCGGCTGATAATGCAATCTTCAAAAACAGGGCGCAAAACATCGAGTGTAGCTTCGGCTGTGAGGCACGTAGCGCCGTCCTGTTGAAACCAAATGTTGCTAATATCCTCCTCTTCAATTTTTGTGAACAAAAATTCGTTCAACATGGCCCGATAATGACCGCCATTGACTGTAACGGCCACTCCTTGCTCATTACAATGATTTTCAAAGTAATGTCGTAATATTTCCCAGCGTTGTTCAAGCGTATACACAACCATAATCGTTCAGCGGAAGGATAAAACTAATTATCTGTCAAATCAGACATGAGCTAAGTGTTCTCATTCACGAAAAAAAAACGTTAGATGGCGGACCCTTTATTATGTTTTATAAATAATGTATGAAATACTAATTTTCGTCATTGGCTGTATCCTTTTTTGTGTTTGTAAGCTACAAAAGGATTTTTTTTATTTCACATAAATTTATGAATTTTCTTCATCATATTTATAAAGCGACTTATAACATTTATGAAACATTTCATGGAAAGCTATTAAAGGTCTTCATATTTAGGAAACATTTCATAAATATGCTTGTCATAAATTTGAGCTTTTATGAAACAGCTTCATCATATTTATGAAGTGTTACATTGGACGAAAATCAATGAAGTTTTTCATCATATTCATGAAGATTTTCATATATATGATGAAGTTTTTTCTTTGAGTGTATTAGCAAAATATTAGAATATTGTGTTAACAATAAATTAACACCAAAACTTGAAAATAGATTATAATTATTATGTACATTTCTGGTAAAAAATAAAAAAATTGTCAAAAATTTATTTCTTGTCAAAAGGAAACAATTGAAGTTCTAAATGACAAATAACACGCCAAAAACTAATTTAGGAAAAAAATCAAGATATATTCATATAGGTAGTCTTGGCGCTACGAAATAACCCCCAATGAAATAACCCCCAACGGCCAAAAATGAAATAACCCCCAAAAAAATTGTGTAAAATTGTTTGGGGGTTTTTTCATTTTTTTTGGGGATTATTTCATCTTACGGTTTGGAGATTATTTCATTATGAAGCAGCCCCCAATGAAATAAAGCCCAAAATTTAAATTCTTTGGAGATTATTTCATATGCAATTATTTTGGGGGTTATTTCATATTTTTTGGGGGTTATTTCATTTTGCTAAAAGTGAAATTTTTTTAATATTTGTTACAAATAAAACAGGTTTTAATAATTTTTACAATGAAATTATACCGTTAGGATATTCATTAACTATTCAACGATGCAACTCTTTAATGATTTTTGGAAATCATAATCAGTTCTGCGCCGCAGGCGCAATTTTTGAAACCAAACCAAATTTTCGCCTGCGGCGCTTTTTTCAACATGTTACTTACCAAAATTATGAATTTAAAATTTTTAATTCGGTTTCAAATTTTCGCCTGCGCACAGTGGTTCCAAACACAAAAAACATGGTAATAAATATAGATGTTTTAAACTACTGGTCCAATCGGGAAATGGTGTTCCCAAAAATTGAAAAGCGGGAGCTAACCTTTAAGGAAAATGTTTCTGTGGTCACCCTGTTTTAACACAGGGTGTGCTACAGGGTGTCAAAGTTGACCATCTCGAGTATGAAAGAGCTTTAAAGGGGTATAACTTCTATAACCATGCATCGATTTTAGTGTTTTTTGGACTTTTTTAAATCTAGGTTACGAGACAAAGCAAAAACATGCTTCATGTACCATAGTAACTCTTACAGTTAAAAAAATATTTCACTTTGAATTTCAAAATCTTCATTTTTCGCCTTGACTTTTTTAATAGTTTTGCCAATAGATTATTCATTTTTCAAAGAAAATGCTCAAAATTTTTTCAAGTCATTCTAATGACCTTTCTTAAACTCCTAAAGAAAACTTTTTTGAATTATCTTAAGCCGTTTCGCAGTGATACTATTTTAAACTCAAAAATTAAAAGTGTGTTCTGAAAAATGGGGTTTTTTGGTCAGATAAGGGGTAACTTCACACACCTTTATATATATTTTGCTGATATTTTTTGGATTAGTTTTTTACATAGTTTGATAGAGTAGACTTCAAAAATGCTTAATGGTATAGTTTAAAGCATTTTTGGATATGCACCCTACGTCCAGCATTGGTCGAAAATGATGAATTTTTGAACGGAATTCTATGTTTATGACCGTGATAAAAAAAAGTCACGCCACTTAGAGACGATTTGAAATTTTTATACTGTAAAGAGATTTATTCTAATGAGTTTGCCACTTCATTTGCCGCCGCCCGCTCAAAAACGTAGCCTGGAGAGCAAATTTTGTGGAAAAAGTCATTTTTTCAAAAGCCTTTTTTTGATTTATAAAAAAAGCGTACTTATATTATCAATTTCAGCAAGATTTTATTTTATTTTTAATAAAACGTAAATAATTGTCCTACATTCCAAAAATCTTTTCGATATTGCTTATGGTTATTTTTACATAAAACATCAAAGTTCAATGTAGTATATCTAACTATAATTAATTGTACATTTATTGGCTTTTGCTTTCGGTAATGTTAAAAAATTTAAATAATTTCAGAAATTTTTTTACATATTATTAAATTAGACTTAGTTATCAATTCAACGATGCATAAATCGTTTATCTAGTGTAATAAATGAATTCAAACTATTGCGCTTAAATCAGGCATTTCAGGTCAAATTGCAGTATTTAACAAATTTATATATTCAGGTATACAGAGCGTGTTGCATTATATTTCTCTAAAAGGGTTACGGGTTTTTTTATTTTTTTAATACTATTTCAAAAACCTAATAAGATATAAATGCAGGTAGAAAATGCGTTTTATGATGTAACATTTGCATAACATATTGTTTTAATGGGCTAATATAATGCGTTTTTTTTTATTTTACCTATTTCAGTTTTTTGTTTTTACAAATCCAGTACCTGCTCGATTTTTTGTTTATAAAAAAACAAATATTTGTAATATATAAGCGTAGTAATTTTAAAAGGAGGTTATTTGAGTTAAGCAGTCATGGAGGTTACAATAAAATATAGCTCCCTTTGTAAAGTAATTTGGGATACTCTTGCCAATACTGATATACGATCGGAAAAAATAGGAAAACTGATTGATACCATTGTCTACTCGTATGGCTTAAATATAAAGCCAGATGAAATTGAAAATTTTTACAAAATTTATGAAAAAAGGATTAAAGATTCCGATTATTCTATACAAAAATTTATGAAGAAGAGTCAAGATTGGCTTAATAAGGAGATGTCAGTAGTTATTGAACAGAAAAAAAGGGGCCGCCCTAAAAAAGATTATGAAGAGGTCCAGATTAGGACTAAGAAGGTAAAACAGGAAGAAATGATTAACACACACTCCGCTAATGAAATAAAGGATTCTTTTAAAGCAGCTTTGACACGTATACAGCCTAAAGAAACAGGGAAAATTGTCGACGTCCTACCAACTGCGTCTCCTAAGCGTTTGAAGCGCATGATACAAAGTATTCCAACACCAAAATCATCAACTTCCTTTACCAGTGAAGATGCATTAGCTCTTTTTCTAAATTTGGGGTTAACGAGAAATAAATATGGTATTTTAAGAAAAGCTCTCATTGAAAAAGGATATGATATTTTTCCTAGCAGTAAAGCAATAAAAGAAACAAAAGAAAATATTTTAAAACCAATAACATCCCCAGTGCATGCCTCTATTGAAGGCGCAAAAGTTGAACTATCACAGTTAATTGACAATACTGTTTCTAGAATTATGTCCACATTTAGCAGCAAAGATATTGAAAGATGCAAGCAATCTGATGTCGTGTTAATGTTCAAATGGGGCTGTGATGGCACATCTGGGTTTTCCGAATACAAACAACCATCTGGAAGCAGCAAAGAAAAAAGTTTTTCATCAATTTTTATGGCTTCTTTTGTGCCGTTAAGAATGCGGTTGTATAATAAATTACCTTCAACCTCGTCTGCAAATGATATATGGACGAATTTAACCCCTGGATCTAAATTTTTATGTCGTCCAATACGATTTGAATATGTAAAAGAAGACATGATTTCAACACAAAGTTTAGTAGATTCAATAGAAAGGGAAATTTCGAGCTTGTCTCCACTTTACGTGGAAATATCTGGACAAGTTATTAAAGTTTCATTTCAACCACAACTTACAATGATTGATGGAAAAGTTGCAAATGCAATTACAGACACAACATCTACTTGGAAATGTAATATATGTGGAAAATTAAGTTCACAGTTTCATGAAGATAGTGATACAATTTCTATGAACGAAAACGCTCTGAGGTTTGGGATATCGCCACTTCATGCCAGAATAAGATTTATGGAATATTGTTTACACCTCGCATACGATCTCAAATACCGCCTTATTCCAGGAAACCTAAGCCTTTCCGTAAACAAAAACACTGATCTACACAACATGAGAAAAGAAGAGAAGAAAAGAATTCAAGATGAATTTAAATTAAGACTTGGATTAATCATTGATACGCCCCTTCAGGGGTTTGGAAGTTCCAATGACGGAAATACAGCAAGGCGTTTTTTCGAAGATCCAGAAACTACCTCCTCAATTACGGGTCTCGATAAAAACCTACTAAAACGTTTTAAAGTTATATTAGCAGTCATTAACAGTAAAAAACCTATTAATGTGGCTAAATTTAAACTCTTTGCCAATGAAACAAAAGACATTATACTCACCATGTACTCTTGGAGGCCAATGACACCAACAGTACATAAAGTATTAGCTCATGCCAAAGAAATAATAGAAAACAGTATGTTGCCTTTAGGCGAACTGACTGAAGAAGCCCAGGAGGCCAGAAATAGAGACGTCAAACATTTTAGGCTTTTTAACACACGTAAGTGCTCCAGAATAGCTCAAAATTCCGATTTGATGGAATTTTTATTAATATCATCGGATCCAGTACTTTACTCCATAAGAACAAAATGGTTACCAAAAATAAGCATAGACATTGAAAAGGAAGATTCTGAATCTATGCATATAAACGACCTTTTAACTTTTGATACTTCAGACTACTTTGTAGAAAATGTGTAGTCCTTAGGAATATATTCATATTTTTAGCACAATTACTACTGTACCAGTTAAATTTAATAAAACCTTATCTTTAGAACAAAAAAAAAAACATTATTTTGTCTTTCAAATAAATGAATATATGGTAGTTATTTACCTGTTTTATATGGAAAATTAGAACAATATATTATGCAAATGTTACATCATAAAACGCATTTTCTACCTGCATTTATATCTTATTAGGTTTTTGAAATAGTATTAAAAAAATAAAAAAACCCGTAACCCTTTTAGAGAAATATAATGCAACACGCTCTGTATACCTGAATATATAAATTTGTTAAATACTGCAATTTGACCTGAAATGCCTGATTTAAGCGCAATAGTTTGAATTCATTTATTACACTAGATAAACGATTTATGCATCGTTGAATTGATAACTAAGTCTAATTTAATAATATGTAAAAAAATTTCTGAAATTATTTAAATTTTTTAACATTACCGAAAGCAAAAGCCAATAAATGTACAATTAATTATAGTTAGATATACTACATTGAACTTTGATGTTTTATGTAAAAATAACCATAAGCAATATCGAAAAGATTTTTGGAATGTAGGACAATTATTTACGTTTTATTAAAAATAAAATAAAATCTTGCTGAAATTGATAATATAAGTACGCTTTTTTTATAAATCAAAAAAAGGCTTTTGAAAAAATGACTTTTTCCACAAAATTTGCTCTCCAGGCTACGTTTTTGAGCGGGCGGCGGCAAATGAAGTGGCAAACTCATTAGAATAAATCTCTTTACAGTATAAAAATTTCAAATCGTCTCTAAGTGGCGTGACTTTTTTTTATCACGGTCATAAACATAGAATTCCGTTCAAAAATTCATCATTTTCGACCAATGCTGGACGTAGGGTGCATATCCAAAAATGCTTTAAACTATACCATTAAGCATTTTTGAAGTCTACTCTATCAAACTATGTAAAAAACTAATCCAAAAAATATCAGCAAAATATATATAAAGGTGTGTGAAGTTACCCCTTATCTGACCAAAAAACCCCATTTTTCAGAACACACTTTTAATTTTTGAGTTTAAAATAGTATCACTGCGAAACGGCTTAAGATAATTCAAAAAAGTTTTCTTTAGGAGTTTAAGAAAGGTCATTAGAATGACTTGAAAAAATTTTGAGCATTTTCTTTGAAAAATGAATAATCTATTGGCAAAACTATTAAAAAAGTCAAAGCGAAAAATGAAGATTTTGAAATTCAAAGTGAAATATTTTTTTAACTGTAAGAGTTACTATGGTACATGAAGCATGTTTTTGCTTTGTCTCGTAACCTAGATTTAAAAAAGTCCAAAAAACACTAAAATCGATGCATGGTTATAGAAGTTATACCCCTTTAAAGCTCTTTCATACTCGAGATGGTCAACTTTGACACCCTGTAGCACACCCTGTGTTAAAACAGGGTGACCACAGAAACATTTTCCTTAAAGGTTAGCTCCCGCTTTTCAATTTTTGGGAACACCATTTCCCGATTGGACCAGTAGTTTAAAACATCTATATTTATTACCATGTTTTTTGTGTTTGGAACCACTGTGCTGCGGCGCTTTTTTCATTTAGTTTAGTTTTACAACCAAACATGCTTCTGCTGCCTTGTAAGCATTTAAAACTTTGCAACGTTTGTGTTTTAAAGCTCCAAGCAGAAGCACTAGAGAAAGATTTGCAGAAATTTAAATGTCCAGTTTGCCGGCAGGAAGTTGATGACACTATCCAAGCTTTTTTATGAATTTTTTACCAAATATATAGAATGTATATAATCAAATATATAAAAACAAAAAATAAAAAAAATTTGGGACATATTTCATTTCTTTGGAGCTTATTTCATTGGGGGTTATTTCATTTCTTCCTTTGGGAGTTATACAACCCCCAAATTTTGGGTGTTATTTCATTTTCACCTTTGGGGAATATTTCATTTCTTTTGGGTATTATTTAATTTTTTTTTTGTTGGGACTTATTTCATTTTTTTTGGGATTTATTTCATTGGGGGTTATTTCATTTTGTCGTTTGGGTGTTATTTCATTGGGGGTTATTTCGTAGCGCCGGTAGTCTTACTAGAACAACAACTACAACAAACAACTACAAACAATACAAAAACAACAGGGTTTTGACATTTCAAAATACTCAAGATACAGTCTTTGTACTGTCGAAACCATGTAAGAAATGTCAAAACCAGGTAAGAGGAAGATAAACAGCTGGGCTACTAAAACTACCTTATAAATATATCTTGAAAAGAATTAGTAAAAAAGCATATTAACAAACAGAATTCAAATTAACTTAAATATAAAAGCACTGCTATATTCTTAGAACTGATGAACTCTTAATTTGTTCCGAAACAGCTGCTTTTACCACAGGTTCTGCAACAGATACCTGGGAGTCAAAATGTAAGGTTTCACTATTCTAGAAGTTGTCCTTTCACTGGTTCTAGAACCCATTCTTAATCAACCTATTCTAGTTTGAAGGACAAGAGCATATTGTAAATAGGGTAAATTCCATAGAAAAATAACCGCTTGTAGAATATAAATTATAACCTAAGATAATGCAGTATAAGTA
Source organism: Delia radicum (assembly GCA_021234595.1). Classification (NCBI taxonomy): domain Eukaryota; kingdom Metazoa; phylum Arthropoda; class Insecta; order Diptera; family Anthomyiidae; genus Delia; species Delia radicum. Next base: position 182,657,046 of record CM037851.1, on the reverse strand, counting down.
TTAGTTCTTCAATATTGAAACTGCAACCAAAAAAAGTAGTATAGGTATGTTAGTTTTTTGGGAATAGTTCATTTATGCATCGTTCTAATATATATTTTTTTAATTTCTAAATTGTGTAAAACATGAAATAAAAAACGTTTCTAAATATTAAAAATGGCAAAGTTTAAGCTTATTTATTTTTCTTCATTGAATCCATTAAGAAAATGAGCTATTTAATATATGATGCCAATGGAGGACGGTGAATCCTTTTAGTTGTTTAATGATAAAGATGTTTTGTAAAGTAATTGCAACTGCTGTTCATGCCAAGAAAAAACAAGAAGAGAAAATAACAAAAGTGAATAAGGAAATAATAAAAAAATATAAGCAAAGTTTAAGACTTAAAACAAAAAGGACATTAACTTGTACATATGTATATTAAACCAAACCTATTGCAAATAACACTAATAGATATAAAGTAAAAAGTAAACAAAAATACGTGTTAACAAATTCCACTAGAAAAGTTAATAAAAAAAAAAAAACAGTGAAGAAAAACTTAAAGCCAAATAGATAACACAGCATTTTCTTTTTTAGATGAATGATTTATATTTACGGACACATATACATATGTACACTTAAACAAGTAGGCAATAAACAATATTTTATTGACACTGTGTAGTACTTGGTAATGTATAAAATAGCCTGGTGTACTATAAAAGTACAAATGTATTTATATATGTATGTAATGTTTAATTGTGTATGTGTACTCGTAAATTTATGTATGAACATGAAAAAAAAAAATACATTATATCATACATATTCATGACTCTTACACAAACATACATATTTTTTGTTTTTTATGGTTAACAAAAAAAAAAAAAAACACTCAATTTAAAATGGAAAATCCATTACGATGAAAGAGGACAACGCTTTTATAACATACTCTCTACAGTGTGCTTCTGTGTTAGTATGTGTTAGTATAAGTTTTATGTATTTCTACGTTATATTGATATTCCATTTTTTTAAGCAAGGATTAAATACGTTGATGAGACTTATTGGTATGTAAGAAAAATATTTAAATAAATGTATTCTTTTTTCTTTTTTTAAAGCATTTTATAACCCACAGAAGATATCTTAAACTATGATTTCATTATCAAAAAATATGTTCGGATTAATCCTTTCATTACACTTGTACACAGTGGACACATTTTTAATAAAGTTTATAAAATATAATAATGCAATAAAACCATGGATGGTAACCGATACGAAGCTGTTATCAGTCAGGGTAACACTATTTTCTTTTATTTCGGTAACGGTATTTTAGGGGTAACGATGTTTCAGTAATTTCGGTAACGGGGTTTTGGCGTTGGCGGTATTTTACTTATTTCAGTAACGGTATCTTAGATGTAACATTATTTTAGTAATTTCGGTAACGTTATTTGAGGGATACCGTTCTTTCGGTAACGGTATTTTAAGTGTAACGTTATTTAAGTTATTCAGGTACTGCAAATGCTCACCGATATTTTTAACGTCATTATGCTCAAATTCCAATGACTGACAAGTTTATGATCAAACTTTGGGAAAATATATCTATTTACATTGATTATTTTTTTCTGGTCTTATCAGATTATTTCGGTAACGGCATTCAAATGATAAAGCTGTTTCAATTATATCGCTAACGGCAGTTTAGCAATAACGGTATTTTATTTATATCGGTAACGGTGTTTTTGAAGGATATTGGTATTTTAGTTATATCGGTAACGGAATTTTACATTTAATGGTAATTCAATTATTTCGGTAACGGTATTTCAGGGGTAACGATAGTCATTTGCAAGGGGTTTGAATCGATAACGTTAGTTTAGTAGTATAACCTGTCATCCCTCAATAAAACTTTATTATTTTGTTTAAATATATTCATTTGAATATTGGTCAAGTAAAATAATTATTTCATGCATTATATTTGTTAACAAAGTCCGATTTTTTTTAATAAGCTTTTATGTCTATTGTATATCCAAAACTACTACAGCTAGAATATCGATATTTGTCATGTATCTTCATTTAACCCTTGAACTATATTTGTTAACAAAGTTCGATATTGTATGTATACGTAGCGTACGAAGAATAATGAATTCATATAATAAAGTTATACAGATATATTTAAATATATATGTATGAAGGATAATATTCAACGTATGAACGACAATATTTCCTCAGGTCTTATTCAGATACTTTTTTCTGTTCGTACGGCATTTTTTAGAGGTGTATTCTGTGATTGAAGAATCTTTAGTTTGACACAATTATGGCTGTGTCTATCGTTGCGTATCAAAGCCTGTGGTGAGTAGCCTGTTCGATTCCAGGTCATATCTTATACTTTGTAGATGTGTTTTCATAAGGAACCAATTTAACAAATATAATAAAAAATATTTTGATCAATTTACTCATAAACTGACCATTGAAATGTGGTCCTAAATCAATTTCTTTTGGCAAACATTTGAAAAGTATTAGCAGAGCTTTGTTTTTCAATATTAAGCAAAATTAACAGTCGAAACTTGAAACCTTAATCGTCCCATAATTAAAACAAATATTAATTTTTTTTTAAATATTATTGGTTGATTTATTTAAGTGTTATTCAGATTTTTATGGATCGATGTACTCTGTCATATTTGTACCCAAAACAAACAAATTTTTGTAAAAATATTTGAAAATGGTGCCAAACTAAAATTACAATTGTGGAAATTTCCTTTCCGTGATAACATAATTGTAAAACGGTTTTGATCTTGACTTAAATACACATATATAAACTTTTAACTGTAAAAGCTTGGCAGACTATCAGTGTTGCCACCTATTTTTTTATTTTATTTTCTGGATGTCTTAGTGTGTTTTTATTAAGAAAATGTAATAGTATTTACGAATTTCTTAAACTTTTTTAAATAAAAAAAAAAATTTTTAAATTTTACAAAACTTATCATTCATTTAAATATCTTACAAATCGATAGCCATTTAATTTTTACCGTGGACTCAGATGCAGATGTTTTCATGGCCAATTCAATATGCAATTTCTACAGAATATTTTGTATGTTTTTATTTTTATTTTTATTTATTTTAAAATTTTTTTTTTACAACTCACAATGAACGATATTTCACAATTTGTATATGTATTTTCATATGCAAGTGTATGGAAGTACATTTATCCACATTTTCTTCTTCTTTTCCGTTTCTTTTTTGTTTATGATAAATATACAAATATTTAATATGACTAAAAGGGGTCGTATAACAATGTCACAATAAGTGGCTTGTTTATTTTTATTTGTTGGTTCAGAAAGCGAAAAGAAATAAATGAAATGTTTTAGTTTAGAATTTATTTTCAATACATTGTCAAATAGAAAATATCAACAAAAAACATATAAAAATTCTATAAAATCCTGCCATTTATAAAAAAAAAAACGAATAAAAATTTATTATAACACTTGTCATATGATGCATTAAATTGCATATGTATATGTTCGTGCATGTGTTTGGGCGTGTGTGTGTTTTTAACAATTGAATACTGAATAATTTAAAATCATTATCGTAACAAATACATGTGTCTATTCTCTAGAGATTGTTTTTTTTTTAACATTTTATACAAATATTATCAATATATTTATAACATTTATTATGGCTTTAGGCTTTAAAATTATGTATATAAAGTATTTTACACAAATTGTTTAATATTTTAATATAAACTGTTTTTTCATTAGACTTAAAATAAAGTGTTCAAATTATTAATATATTTTTTTTATTTATACAACTTTTTAGGTTTTGAGAAAATATTCATTAATGATTTTGAAATAATTTTTTTTTTTTTTTGATTTTGAAGGAATCTTTTATTTTTAAATATAGCTAGCTGTTGGAAAATGCCTCAATTGCACGTTCTTTAGTTAAACCAAATAACTATATTTTACCAGAACGTTAACATGTTTAAGCATAATTATGCATTTTCGCTTGCATTTTAAATAAAGCAATTTAAATTCCTTTCGACACTTGATTGCACTATTTTTTTATTCTGTTATTTTTTTCCCTCATGTAAAAAATTTATAACTTTATATCGGCGGCTAGCCTGAAAGTAGTGCCATGTGTAATTTTGATTTATTTTTTATTGTACCAATGGGAAGCTCTATTGGTCTTATATATATCTACCAAGCGGTTTTGCGATATATCAATGGCTTTAGAAGATAGCAAGATGTCTTATGTACTCGTATAACTCATATAAAAAAAACTAAACTTTTTTCTATGAACAAAAGGTGTTTTGTGTACAAACTGGTAAGAACAGATTTTAAAAAAAGGATACTTCAAAAGCTGTTATGTGTAGTTTTTCTTAAAGACACAAATCGCTCTGTAACATAGATTTAATCCGGATTTCTTTTTATGCTGTGTTTTAGTAAATGAGGTCGTGAATCATTAAGGCATGTGATGCAATACACTATCCTAAAATGATAATATAAATCAGTGTTTTCGCTCTTCTGAAAACCTATTAAAAAACACATAGCACTACTCGCAGGCAAGCTGACGATATGTTTCTTAACCTTTTAATGAACACAACTATTGAATTAATAAAAACAAAAATCAAAAAGTTACTAAAAATAGTTTCGCAAAAAATACATACATATGAGCATGTCAGGGTTAATTGCAAGTATGGATGTGTGTGGTCGTATTAATTTTTTATTTCTTTTTTTTTTTTTTCAACTTTTAACAATAAAATACATACCAAATATTCAGTCAGTTGTAAATAAGCTGAACTCAACTGAAATGAGCCTGAACCAAAGCTGGATATTTGCATTCATTAATGCGTACTAGTGAAATCTTTATTTGCTTTAATGTTCGTGTTAAAAACCAATAGGTTGATATTTGAGTTTGTCATTTGTACATACACATGCATATGTTGCATGTGTATTTAGTATCAGATTAAATGTAAGGGTTTTGTGTGTATGTGTAAGCACGCCTATATATGTATGTATAATTTACTTTGAAAACCATTCAATGCATGTGCGAAGTTTTTGGTTTTCATTGAATGGTTTGCCTGAAAAATGCATTTACATATTTGTTTTAGTGTTAAAATATTCTTCATGCAGTGGAGTTTGCTTATAACGAACACCGGTTATAGCGAACTTTTTTTATAACGAACGATGTTTCTGGTCCCAGCGCATTTAGCGCATACAACGAACTTCGCTTATAACGAACTAAATTGTCCGGTCCCTACGAGTTCGTTACAACCGCACTCCACTATATAATTCTTCTTTTTTACAAAAATGTATTTACATTTTGCCTGAAAAATAATTATTATATTTTTTGTTGCCAACAATGTGACCCAATAATACTGTATACTCTATCATAATTACATAGCGCTACAAATTTGACCGCTAAAATCGAAAACATCATTGATCCTAAATGTGTCGGCCACGCTGATTTTAATTGTGTACCCAGTTTTTTCACATATGGGCCAGATTTTTCGCAAAACTGCATTAAAATTTTGCATTGTTTCCAAAGTTTTTTTATACACAAAGTTTAAAAAATATGATATTTTTCTCAAAAACTGTAGACAGTATTCAAGTATCAAATTTATTTAATAAATATGCAACATTAACAAGTAAATCAGCGGTTTTCTCAGATTTTACTATTTTCGAACAATTTGTCATTCCATTTGCAAAGGATTGAAGCAATTTTGTGCATTAACAAAAAGAAAGAAAACGAAAAAAAAAAATAAAGAACAGTTCATGGGGGAAAACGCGAAATGCGCCTTAAATTTATATGTCAGCATAGCGATAAGTTCATATTTTAGTAAAGTACAGAAAACAGTTTTGTAGTTGCAACCGAATTTTTTGCCAACAAAATTTTTGTGGTTTTATATACTATCACTATTATTAAATTTTTGTTCTATTGTGGCAATCAACATTTATTTACAATTTTCGAATTTTGGATTGTAATATTTTTTAAATAGACTCACATTATTTCAGAAAATGTATTTAACTTAGAAAAAAATTCGTATTATTCGAACTGGACTGGAACCGGCGACCTATCGTTTGTCAGGCAATTAAATACTTTACCTCTAGCATAAACCCAATTTAAATATGTTTTAACAAATTTCAACCTGATTGTAGTTATTTTAAAAGTTTTTTTTAGAAATATACATTTAAACTACAAAGAAATAGTTTTTTAACTTATCTTACCATTTATTAAAAACAAACTACACATAAATACTGTTTATTTGCACCAGTTATTATTTTCATTTAAAATTATCTTTTTACAAAAAGTTCTATATTTGAACCAAAAAGTTAATGATATTAACAATAAAAAAACACTGTTGCTTTAAATAAACATGTTAAAATAAAATATATAATTTTTACAGATTTGGCAGTTTTTAAAAATTTTTAATTTATTTTTGATAGTTAATAAAGAAAGTATTTTATTTTTTCGGGCTTTAAGGTAAATTTTTAATAGTTAAAAATATATAATAGTTAAAAATATATATTTAGTAGTTTTAAAGTAGAGATTCCTTTATTGTGAGTATATAAATATATTTGTATGTACAACACAAATTCGGTGGCTAATATCAATATTTTATTAGTTTCCAAAACTAAAAGAAAATTTATACTGTATTAAATTTAATCTATTAACAAAAAATGGTGCGAACTGGGCTTGAAACGGCGACCTCCTGCTTGTCAACCAATTACTTTACCTCTAGCCAAACCCCAATTTGAATTTGTTTTTTAAATTTCAACCTTGAATAATTTTTTGTTTCATGTTTAAATATGAATGTATAAAAATAGATTTGCATGTACAAGAGAAATTCGGTTGCTTATCTCAATATTTTATAACAATTACTAAAAATATAGAAAAAATTTATAGTATTGATTTAAAAATCAACCCACATCGGGATAAACATATCGCAAAAAATAAGAGGAGTCCATTCAAGATTATGGTACCAATCTCTTCTTTGGAAGACGCTCTAGAAAATTAATGCATTACATTATTTCTAGCTGCCGTTTAATGGGTTAATTTTTAAGACAAAAAAAAGCATTTTTAACCGATTTTTTAAAAATCAACCCATCCCCATTATATCGCAAAAACTAGGAGGAGTCTATCAAAGATTATGCCACCAATCTCTTCTTTTGAGAACGCTCTAGCAGATAAATGCATGAAACAAAACAAAAATTCAACTACTAAATTGCTACTTAATTTTTGTAATTTTTTATTTAAGAAAATTTTATACTTCCTGAAAGATTAAAGGGATTCCGAATAAATGTTTGTCAGCACTATCTAAATGAAATTTGAATATATAATAAAGAAAAAAAAAAATTAAGGGACATCTGAAATTTGAATATATAATAAAGAAAAAAAAAATTAAGGGACATCTGATCAATCTCATGTTTAGGGGTTAAAAAGTGCTGTGAGCCCATTTGATTAATTTCGGCTTATTTCAGATTGTTTCAGAGTATTCCCGACAAATGGGGCACCAAATGAAAGAGGTTTTGTAGAAGCATTAACGGGCCGAAAAAAATGTCTTTTAAGTGACAATCAAACTGGCTTTTTGTTAAAGAATTATAGTTGGACTTAGCTACAAAAAAATTATATTAATGCCAATTAAATTTATTTGAGAGGGTTTCTGAGCTTTTTCCGAAATTCATAACTTTCGGCTTGTATGCGAGTTTTCCGAAGAGCTTTTTAGCCTATATTGTAAATGTTTTAAATAAAGGGTCGGCCAAATAACTTTTTTTTTTTTGAAAATGCTATAAAAAAATCTACTGAATATTTTCAAAGTAATGTCGCAATATTTCCCAGCGTTGTTCAAGCGTATACACAACCATATTCGTTCAGCGGAAGGATACAACTAATTATCTGTCAAATCAGACATGAGCTAAGTGTTACCATTCACGAAATAAGCACCTTTAAATGGCAACCTTAACACACTTCATAGGTATCAAACTATTTGTTTTCTCGAGTACATTAAAGCTGCGTTCAAAAAAATCTGAATTTTATAAGTTTTAGACACATTTCCATAAAAAATGTATTAACTTCGGCCCCACCATTTATATTTTAAAAGTGAGATTGGGCCGCTAAAAAACATACATGTCCCTTATTTTTTTTTATTCATCACATATTTAAATTTTATAAAGATCGGAGAGAACCCATTTCCAGATTTAAACTACGGAAATTAAATTATTAAACTTAATAAAGTAATAAACCAAATAAGAATTTATATAAATCTTATTTAAATTAATTCAAAATATTTATTACTAATACATACGAGGGCGGATCAATAAGTCCGTGACTTTTCGAACTTCCCTTGTAGTTATATGAAATGCAACACTGCTTCCATCAAGTACCACCTGTTAATAGACCACTGTCAAATTTTGAGCAAGTTCCGTCAATTACTTTGGGTTTAACAGCTGTTCAAAACATACAACCTCGTGGATTTTTTTATAAATGGAAAAAAGTGAATTTCGAGTGCTCATTAAACATTATTTTTTGCAAAAAAAACGTTAATCAAACCAAGGAAAAGCTTGAAAAATACTATGGGGACTCTGCACCATCGATTTCAATGGTAAAAAGTGGTTTACAGACTTTCGCACAAGTACAAATGACGCTGAACGTTCTGGACGGCCAATTGAGGACAATACACCCGAAAATGTCGAAAAAATCCACGATATGGTGTTGGCCGATAGAAGAGTAAAAGTGCGTGAGATTGTTGATGCCATAGACATTTCATGTGGCAGTGTGGTTTCGATTTTAAATGATCAGTTGTGTTTAAGAAAGCTGTCTGCAAGATGGGTGCCGCGGTTGCTCTCAATTAACCATAAACGTAATCGTGTGCCAACTTCAAAGGATTGTTTGGAGTTGTTTAACCGCAATTCGAATGAGTTTTTGCTGCGTTTTGTAACTGTGGATGAAATGTGGATCCATTACAACTCTCCGGAGACCAAGCAGCAGTCTAAACAATAGGTTTCTCCGGGTGAACCGGCTCAGAAGAAGGCCAAGTTTGTCGGCCAACAAGGTAATGGCAACAGGTTTTTGGGATGCACAAGGGATAATCCACATCGATTACCTTCAAAAGGGAAAAACAGTAAAAGGCGAATAGTATGCTAATTTATTGGACCTTTTTAACGAGGATTTAAAAAAACGACCCCATATGGCCAAGAAAAAAGTTCTTTTTCATCAAGGGTGCACACGTGTACAGTCTCAATGGCAAAATTCCATGAATTGGGCTACGAATTGGTACCTCTGCCGCCATATTCTCCGGATTTAGCCCCCAGTGACTATTTCCTATTTCCAAACCTAAAGAAACGGCTCAGTGGAAAGAGTTTTAGATCCAAGGATGAAATTATTGATCAAACAAATGCCTATTTTATGGACCTTGAAAAATACTATTTTTTGGAAGGGATACAAAAATTAGAGAAACGTTGGACTAAGTGTATTGAGCTAGAAGGAGATTATGTTGAAAAATAAAATTTTTTTTTGCAAAAAAAAAAAACTGTGTTTCATTCAAAAAGTTACGGACTTATTGATCCGCCCTCCTAAATTTCTATAAAAAAAACAACTACAGACATATATACATATTTAAAAAACAACAACTATTTGTTTTTTTCTTCTTGTTTTTCTTGTTTTTTTTTAATGCTTTTAAGCAATGGTATAAAAAAATGTGAAGCAAGTTGCGAATTTGATAAATTATTTAATTGATTCAATTAATGTTTAATTGACAACTTTTAAATATTTAACACATCAATTTAATTAAATAATGTTGGGAAATATTTGTTTTTGTGTATTGTAGAAAATAAATATTTGTTTTTATATTTTTAAAGTTAATCAATCTTTTGACTTTATAGCAAAACCTACTCTAACTGAAAACCAGCAGTTTTATGTAGGTATAATTTAAAAAATTATTTTTCTAAATTAAAGTAATTTTGACCCAAACAAAATATAAATGTAAATAAAAACTTAAGAATTTTTCCCTTTAACTATATATTTTTGTTATGCATTAAATATCAGATGCAAATAAATATTTGTAGATTTAAATTTAACATGCTTATGGATGTGGTGTATGCACTTGGTAATTAATTTTCAAATAATGAAGCCTATAATTTTGCGTCTATTATTATTATTTTAATCAATACCAGCAATATCAACTTTATATAATTGCACTAAAACATAAAACCATCACTATCGTTATGATTATAGCTTTATCCATTAATTTTGAAATACTTATATACATTCTATGTATATGGGGCAAAACATACTTATTGCACCGCTAACGAAAAAATAATATAACAAATTTTTCACCGCTAAAGAAAAAATAATATAACAAATTCTTCAATTAATTTATGTGAGCATTTCAAATAAAAACTAAAACAAATTTGCCAATACATTTGAACAATTCATAACGAATTTCTTAGAAGACATCGATCTTCTACGATGTTATGGTTTATCAATGAATTTATACAATTTACAACTCTTTCAGCGTATAAGTAAAAATAAATTTCTCAAAAACCAACAAGGGAGGTCTCAAGACTTAGTCACGCCCTATCTCAGTTTTAGGTGTTGTCAAAATAACCCCATTTTACGTTTTATTTGGTTTACTTCGTTCTCTTAAAGACAAATTTGGTATCAAATGAAAGGTTTTTTTGAAGACGCATTTACTGGTGTCCAAACTGTACTCAAATATTTTCAAGTATTTTTGTTATTCAGAGAAATGTGTTTTGGGTAACATTAAATCTCGCGTTTTCCTAAGGAATTTTAGCTGTATTAAGCTAAATAATGCATAGCAATTCAATTGAGGGGTTGTCTGAGCTTTTTCTAATATTCGAAACCGTTCGGCTTTTATCCGACTTTTCCCGTAGAGCACTTTTTGCCTATATTTCAAATAATTTAAAAATGTGCATATGCAATATGGGTATCAAAATTGTTGTTTTATTAATTACTTTGACGCTGCGTACAAATAAATCTAGTTTTCGTAAACGAAAGACAAGTTTTCATACAAATATAAATTAATTTTTAACCCTTCCTTTTAATTCTTCAACGTGAGATTGGGCAGCTAAAAAAAATACGTGTCTCTTCTTTTTGTTCCTTTGCAACATATCCAAAGATCATTAAAATCTGCGAGTTTGGGATAACCATAATTTTCTACAATTGCTGGTTCTTTTAATTTTTTTTCTAATGGAATATGATCGGGCAATATTATAAACTGAGTATTTTTTGTGACATGCGTCATATCTATTCTCTATATTATTTTATAAAATAATATGCAATTTGGGATTCCAAAATATTTTGATAAAGGAATGACACTTATATATGTGAACTGTTTTTTTCATAATTGAAATTAAATAATTAACAAACAATTAAAAAGTTTCTTGCAGTTCTCTACAGCACTGGGTCTAAAGCAGTGATCTTCTACTCGATCGCGTTCACTCTTCCCCTATTATACTTATCTTTCCGTGGAGGATAAGGACTCGCATCCATTGATTTACCATAACATAAGTCAAGTTAAAGCTTATATTACACCTGCTTATTCCAGGCAACTTTACCAGTTCTTTTTTATATAAAAAATAGTAAATTTTCTTAAAACATTTTATAGAAAACCAATGATGAATTGTATATATAAAGGGTGTTTTTATAGAGGTATAGCACTTTGAAATGAAATAAAACAAAGATGAATTTTTTAAATTGACATTAAGTTAACTTTATTCGAAAGATAATCTTTTGGTATTAAAATTAAATACGACTTCTGGCATATGACCGCCACGGCTGGCTCGGACCTAGTCTAATCTGGATTTCCAATTTTCGATAACTTTATCCAACATTTGTGGCCGTATATTGGCAACAACTCGGCGAATGTTGTCCTCCAAGTGGTGAATCGTTTCGGGCTTATCGGCGTAGACAAGCGACTTCACATATCCCGACAGAAAATTGTTCAGCGGCATTAAATCGCACGATCTTGGAGAACAATTCACGGGTCTGAAACGTGAAACTTTGCGGTTACTAAACGTTTCCTTCAATAAATCAATTGTGGCACGAGCTGTGTGACATGTTGCGCCGTATTGTTGAAACCACAGCTCCTACATATCATGGTTGATGAATTGATGAACGAAAAAGTCAGTAATCATGGCTCCATTGACGGATAAACTGATTGGGGTCTTCCTCTACGCTACGCTCTACAGCAGCAATGACTTCTTCTGTACGCACTGTACGAAGCCTCTGTGGATGCATATTATCATTTAGAGTATACGTGGTGCGAAAACGTTCCATAGTTAATCGAATTAATTGCTCCGATAGACGATTCTGTTGACCGCAAAAAAGACGTAGTGCGTGATACGTATTTCGAACAGAACCATGATTTTTAAAATAAATTTGCAAAAAACAAACTAAACATAAATCACTTGACAGCTGACAAAATATCCGCCAGTTATAAAAGTGTTGGAAACTTAAAGTTCTATACCTGTATAAAAACACCATTTACATATTGGGGTGTCCCTTAAACATAGATTTGTCATTACAACCCCCAGTTTTATTACAAATGGTTCCCAATAAAAAAAATCACTTTTTTTTGAAAACCTTAAACCGTGCAAGACGTTTGCTTTTGAAGTTTGCTTTTTATTTCATTTATTTGTTTATTTGACCCACAAATTTTATAAAAATGCAAAACAACATCTTTTTATTTAATTAATTTTTTATAATAAAATAATTGTTATTAAAAAAAAAAAAAAAATTATATAATTTATATAATTATATTATATAATTCGAGTTTGTATTTGGAGCGGCTCTTTCCAGGACATTTTATGAAAATAATTTTTTCTGTGAAAAATTTAACAAAATTTCAATTTTAATTATGACTACAAGAATGTTGAGCTTTTAAATTGTAAAAAAATCTTAACTTGATAAAAATAATTATTTTATTTAACTTTATCCATAAAAGGTTAACTCTTATACTTTTGGCCAAAAAAAAGACCCACTAGGAAATTTACAGAATAACACCTTTCATAATTTTCGGAAAAACATCACTTAAATTTGATACGATTATAATAATATTTACTTTTATTCAAAAGATATTTAACCCGTTGTGGCCGATGACGTAAAAGACCCATGAAACTTAATTTGAATTATGACTACAATAAAAGAATAAGAAGCCACTAAATGGATAAAAACCAAAAATCCACTAGACAAAAATTACTATACTGTGTAACTTGATCCTTATCGGGATATTGCTTTCACTTTTTATCATAAAAGACCCACTTGGAAATTTACAGAATAACAGTTTTTAAGGGTTAAAAAGGTGGGGTCAAAAATAACCAATGAAAATAATTTAATAAAAACCTAAAAGATGTAATTCTGTAAATTTCCAAGTGGGCCTTTTATTGGTGAAATTTGAAAACATTAACCCTATGTAATAACAAAATAATTGTTATCAAGGTTTTACAATCTTGAAGTCATAATTTAAAATAAGTTTTATGGGTATTTTTTGCACCCCGGTCACTAAGGGTTAACGATTTTTTGAATAAAAATAAATATAATTATAGTTTTATAAAATTAAAGTTATATTTTTCCGAAAATTATGAAAGGTGTTATTCTGTGAATAACACCCCTAGTGGGTCTTTTTTTGGGGCCAAAAGTATAAAAATTTACAATATATGGATCAAGTTACATAAAATAATTATTTTTATCAAGTTGAGGTTTTTCTTTTTCAATTTAAAAGCTTTTCAATATTGTAGTCATAATTAAAATGAAGCTTCATTGGTCTTTTTTGTCGCCAGGGCTAAAGATTTTTTTAAATAACAGTAAAGATAATTATAGTCTTAATAAATGTAAGTGATATTTTTCCGGAAAGTCGCTCCAAAAACAATCTTGATTTATAATTTTTCCAATTCATTTATTTTTTTAATATCAACTATTATACGTAAAAAAAAACAGCAGTCGACATCTTGAAATTAGGCTTTCTAAAAAATCTTTAAAATTTAATAAAGAAGACGTTTTTGCATTTTTTTCAAATTCGCGGGTCATTTTGGATTCCAGTCTAAAGTGTGTTAATGATAACGGATGAAGTCAGAGTTCTATATCTGAATAATTTAGGATATATTAAATCTGTATATAAAATAAAAAATAATTTTTATGTAATTTCGAATTTTGGGAATTTTTATTAATAAAACACTTTTTTTCAAAATCGGCTTTTTTCGGTCGTCTTGCGGCACGGGTTACCGTTTTCTAAAAAAACAAATCGTTTTCTTCCATTTGCAATAAAACGGGGGCTGTAATGATATAGGGGATATTATTTTTAATTTAATTTTCTAAATCATTTCTGTGTTATTTTTTAGAAAACTGCCTTCAGTCATGAAGGCTTGTTTACGACTCCTAAAAAGTAACCGTCAGAAATTTTACTAAAATTCGCTTGGCTTTTACCCATCAATAATTCAATTTAGATTATTAGAGTATTGTATGTATCAAATAATTTGGGGATCTTTCATCATTTGATATCGATAAAAAGTGTATGGCTAACCTAGTAAATGAGTGCTATTTAAATAAAGAATTTTAACTCTACTACTCTGTTCAAATTGGGGATTTTTGGCGATATTTTTTGATTTGTTTGGGGACAACGAAAAAAAGTATCTCGAAAGCCTGCGTACGGGCATATGGTCAACGTTATACAATATGTTCTCCTCTCTTAAAGGTGATGGAATAAATGATAAACCCAAGAATGCTCACGGTGTTATGAAATATATAGAAGTTTGAAGTTTTGTTTGAAAGGTTGCAGTAGAATAATTTACAGAAAAACTTAAGATCTAACATGTGTATGATTTTTTACAACGCTGTTATAATCCTCATTTTTATGATTTTCGAAGAAATATCTGAAGAATAGCTTACAAGTCGGTCCATATAAATGCAATTTGATGTCCGCTGAAAATTCACACTGCTGAAGTGCCTTTACATAAAAAAAATAAATTCCGCCTTATTAAACATAAACACACAGTAATTTTCTCATAATTAGCTTTATATATATGTATAGGTGCCCGAACTTTACCCCAACGGACATAATCCCCAGAATGAAAATTAGGATTATGTCCAAAGGGTTTTCGGTCATATACCCAGAGAAAAACAGGAATAAGTGTCATCAGTTAAAATCTAATGTAACAATTTTATCAATAATGATGAAACATTTCATAAACAACAAAAATTATAATCACCATATCTTACAATCTGTTAACTTTTTTCTAAACAAAAATAGGGAAATCCTTACTAATACAAAATATCTTACATATTTATATAGTGAAGCACTTCATAAATATGATGAAATTGAATTTGTTTTTTATGAAATGTTTCATAAATACTATGAAACGTTACATTGAACGAAAATATATGAAATATTTAATAAACATGATGAAGCTTTTGATTTGAGTGAAGAAACGGTCATAATTTCAATTAGGATTGCGACCTTTTAAAAAGTTGGAATTGTGACCGAAAACTGTCCGGTTATATAATAATAATTTTTTCACCATTCGTTATCGAACTTGAATAATTTTCATTTTCATTGCACAATTAAAGGTCGAAAAAACATAATTTTTATTTTTAATAAAAATTATATCAAACTTTTAATAATTATTGTTTATTAAAAAATCGCGCGATTTAAAATAAAAATTTTACTGCGGCGTTTTGACCAATGCAAAATGCAATTTTGGAAGCTCCGGCGATGGTCGGTTATGCGTTGGCAGAATGTGGTGTTAACAATATTGACAGTATTGTCCTGTTACCTGATTGATAACAGTGGCCAAACTTTAGTTTAACATAACTTGCCACCGTTGGCATAACGTTGGTAACTCAAAACATTTAGTGGTTTCAAAATACCTTAAATTTAAATTTGATTCGGCAACATTTTCGGACATAATCCCAATAACGGAAATTGGGATTATGTCCGTTGGTGTTATGTCATGTCACGTGTATGTGTATGCGCTCACATAAAACTAATTTAGTACATGCATTTTTTACTTTAACAACATTTAAATAGAAAACTTTTTTGAATAACAAAATAGAAAAGTTTTATGTTCATAAACATTTAAGTTGTTATTTTTAGTATTTAAATTTCAATCTAATTATTGTTATTATTATTTAAATACACAAATAAATTATTTGGCGGTTAAAACATTTACAACATTTTCAAAAACATTACAATTTTCTAAAATGAATTTGTTGATTGGTCATAATTAAATTGCAATTTAACAAAAGTCGATAAAAAAAGTCAGGAACTAGTCTGGTCTGATTTATAAATTGATAGTGTTTATAATTTTTAGAGAAAAACGTTTATTCTTCTTCTTAACCTCAACATTTCTAAATTAAATTTTTCAAATGCATATTTATTAAAAATTAATTGTGACTGTCTATATTACGTGAAAATAACACTGTACTAACATACATTATAAAATTTGCCCTGTGGCGATGTCTCAACTTAAAACGCAAAAGTAGTTCACACTGAAAGTCAAAATCATACGTCAATCTGGTAACGTTGTAAAATAGAGACGGAGGTGATTAGAAAAATAAACAAAAATTTAAAAATAGAATATTGTGTTTGTTAGTATTGGTCACTTCTGAGTATAATTATACAATAACAGAAAAGCTAATAGGAAAGAAAACTGCAATTTAGCTGCATTATATTCGAGGTCATACTTGGGTGTGATCGCTAAACGGTCATGACTTGGTATTGTTACGTTTGTAATGTAAGAAGAGCGCAGGTTTGATTCTTACAGCCGCAGGTTGTTGAAAAATTTATCATATAGAGACAATCTGACAATTATAAAATACACAAATAATAATACAATTTAAATGGAAAATCACTGATGACGCCTGTCCATAAAAAGAGGCTGAAACTAGTCTAGTCTGATTTAAAAATTGATAGTGTTTATAATTTTTAGAGAAAAACATTTATTCTTCTTCTTAACCTCAACATTTCTAAAATAAAAAAAAAACTTTGCTACAACAGCCTGGACATAGGGGATATAACTTTTGAGTTTTTTTCAAACACAAAATTTGGCTTTTCTAGCCCGAAATTCCATAATAAATATTAAGAAACAAAATATTACCTTTTCGTGGTTTTAAAAACAGTTCCAAACGTAACAATTGTTATGTTAAACTAAAGTAAAACTCAATATTTCGTCTAATTTGTAAAAAATTAGACTCGATCTTAAATTACTTTAAGATCTTAAAAGACACAATGGCGTTATTGCGCATTACGTCAAAAGTAATTTCAAAAATGGTGTTTAGTAATTTTGTTCCAATAATGCGACTTTAATAGGAAAAACGTGAAAAAAATATTTTTTAGAAAATGCATTTCATACGGGATTTTTATGTTCCAAAATTATCGGAAAATTGATTTTTATTAATAATATAGTATTGCCTATTACAAAAAATAAGTAATAACTCTTATGTACAGTAGTGTTATAACTTGTTGATTTTTTTTTAATATTAAAAATTACATAGTATAGCCTTGTTGGCCTTGGAAAAATAAAAAAATATTAAGAATCGATCGTTAAAAAAGTTCCCGCACCAAACGCAATGAAGTTTTTATCAAAACTTTTTTAAAATATTTATAAAGACTTATGTTTTACTTAAAATTATAGAGTTTTTTGTTATTTATTTATAATATCATCAAAATTCCAACACACATTTATTATTTTTTATTATCTAAAATAAATATTTAAATAAGATGGGCTTTTAGAAATTGGTTTCGGTGCGTAAGGGTTTTGTTCCGATTATCAGTACAATATTGTCTATTAGGTGGTGCCCTGTAGTTTTTTCGTCACAAAAAAGTTATAACCCTTATGGCCAGTCATATCAAATAATAGGCGTAAAATGAATCATAGGTACACTGAGAGTACTCTCTGCATGGTATTAATGAATTTTTACATAAAAACATTGAAGTTGCACTGAAACTCGTAAAATCAAACTTTTTATTAAACTAATTCATGTTTTCATAAAATTTTATGAAAAATTTAATTTTATTTATTAAAATTTTTATTTACTCAATGAAGAAGTTTCATGAAAAAATACTCTATGAAAAAACTTCCGATGTGGGTATATATAAGCATGTATAAGCATATATAGTCATATATGTTATCTTATTTGATCTGAAAAATAGAATACATAACCTTATCTCATGTGCTCCCATAGGATCTCATCTTATATAATTTGATCCGAATGTTTGATCAGTTTTTCACCTTAAAAATGATTTTTCACCACAAAATTTCTTTTTCGCAAACATAAACATGTTTCACCTCAAAATTATTTCTCACCTCGATATTGTTTTTTTAATTAATTGTTCTTTGTTTTGTATATATCATATTAGGGTGGTCCTTATTTTTCAACTTGCGATTTTTGGGGCTGCCCCCCTCTTAAAATATTTGTTTTGGTACACAAATTCACCATGCAAAAAAATTAGAGTTCTAGCATAACGGGAAGATGTCCCGCATCGCACTTGAAAATCGGGCCCCTTGGAAAAATGGTCATAATTTAAAAAAAATTCAAATTTTTTTTCTTCAAAATTAAAAAAATATAAAATAATTTTTGTGTTGGGTTTAATCATAAATACTCAGATAAAAAATATTACTTTCCCAGAAAATCGCTAACTTACCCTAACTTTGTGTCAAAAAAAATTAATAAATATTTTGGGGGTACCTCAAAGTGACTTTTTTGCATTTTTGAAAATTATATTCAACAAAAATCAAAAACCTGATGTTTGCTGTCAAGTATTTTATTAAACACATCTCAAGTATTAAATAAGCCAAGTATTACGGATATCCGTTGGCAAAAATTTCTGTTAGAGCATTTTGATTCTAGCGGATTTCAACGTTTTTTTAAATTTGTATAGACTTTTTGTTTTAATAAGATTTTTGTAATATTTCATCAATGTTATTGTGTATGCTATTTTATATAATTGTAATAACTTTATTATAAAGTATAATTTTTCGTGTTCATAGTTAACCTGTGTTTTCATGGGGTCACAATTGACCCTCGTATTTTAAAGAGTTAAAAATCACAAAGATGGCAAAATAAATTTTTGTTTATGTTTCTAATTGTAATTTATTTACATTTTAAAATTAATTAAAATTAATTATTTAGTATAAATTCAGATACTTGTATTCATATTAAAATTGATTTTTTTGTACATATTCAGGAGTATTTTCGAAAAACGTATTTTTAATTTAATAGTGTAAATTTTTTTCCCTCAAAATTATTATTATGGAAAAGTTTTAAGTTCTAATTTTTACTTAATTGACCTACTCGACGACTAGAAACGGTTAACGAAATTTTTTTTAGAATAAATATAAATTGAATTATTCCTTTCTTTATTTTATTTATAAATTTTGCCACAAAGCTGCATTTTTCTTACGTGGGTCATATTTGACCCCAGGTTAACATGGGTTAACTATCAACAGAAAATATAGTATTTTAAAATAAAGTTATTACAATCATATAAAAAGGCATATACAAAAATATTGATGAAATATTATTAAAACCTTGTTTTAAAGTAAAAATGTATAAAAATAAAAAAAAACCTTCAAATCCCCGAGAATCAAAATGCCCTAAAAAAAAAAATTTGCCAACGGATATCCGTAATACCTGGCTTATTTAATATTTGAAATGTGCTTAATGAAATACTTGACAGCAAACACTAGGTTTTTGATTTTTGTTGAATAAAATTTTCAAAAATGCAAAAAAGTCACTTTGAGGTACCCCCAAAATATTTATTAATTTTTTTGACACAAAGTTAGGTAAGTTAGCGATTTTCTGGGAAAGTATTATTTTTTATCTGAGTAGTTATGATTTAACCCAACACAAAAATTATTTTATATTTTTTAAATTTTGAAGAAAACAAATTTGTAATTTTTTTTTAAATGATGCCCATTTTTCCAAGGGGCCCGATTTTCAAGGGCCATGCGGGACATCTTCCCGTTATGCTAGAACTCTAATTTTTTGCATGGTGAATTTTTGTACCCAAACAAATATTTTAAGAGGGCGGTACAGTCAAAATCTCGTTTTTATTTTTCGCCCATACAACGAAGGACCACCCTAATATCATATACACCAGGGTTATAACTAGGGCAACCAAAAATAAGCTGGAACTTGTTTTTTATTTGAAAGAATAGAACTATTTAGATTGAACACAAGTTCTGATCCTGAAATTATGAAAATTTTAAGCTTATTTTCTATATATTAGCTTATTTTTGACTTTTTTTTTTTCAAAAATTGGGCTTATTTTAGCTTTTTCTTTTAAAATAATTTTTGTTTTTGGACAAAATAAAGTTTAAAAGTTCTGCAATGCTGGGCATATTATGGGAACAACATTTACAAAATTTTCAGAAATTAATTTGGTCCACCACAGCATCATTTAATTTGAAACAAGTAATTTTATTTTTTACTTGTTTTAAATTGAAAGATGTTTCGGACCAAGATTACTCTGTGGAAATTTTATAAATATATTGCCAAATATAATATCAGCATTCGCATCGTTGGAGAACTATTACGTACATTGTCCACTTTCGGGGCACCCTAAAGTGTATTAAAACTTGAAAACGTTTATGATGGATTTTTTTATGTTTCTTAATATTTTTTTATGGACTTAACGGATATAATAGGATGAACATAAATTTGTATGAAATTGTGTATATTTTCATACAATCTTATACAAAAATGTAAAATTTAGTGCAATTTTAAAAGACTAAAAATCGGATCTTATTATATTTGTATATATCGGTTTATATACAATATTATACAATTATATTGGGTCAAAATTATAAAATTTAAAATGATACAACATCTTTCTGGAATTCTTCTTTTACACTACGGGAACTTCTACTGTAAATATTTGTAGTTGTTTGAGTTTGTAATGCAGTATCTTTATTTTTAAGTAAAAAAACAGTCATATGTGGAAGAACAGCCCAAGGCAACCCCTTATTAATCTCGAAGAAATTTCAGTTTTGACTACAATTGTAGTTCATTTAAAAAACAAAAAACACAATTTGATGTATATTATGATTTTATAATCATTTAATGCAGTAGTTTTTTTTATTAAAAAAATAAAACAAATAAATGTTTGTTTATTTATTACTGTATGTATGTGGTTTATTTTTACTACAATTATGGTTAATTTTTTGAACATTAAAAATCGAATGACAATATTAGTTGAATATACTGAAATGTAAGTCGTCCTTTCATCAAGTGAAATTTCAATTGTTTTTAACTACATATGCAGTGGTCTTTACCTACATAGTGTGAAGACTACTAAGTGCAGACTCATTATAATTCGCATTTTTGTAATTTATAGGGTAAGGTGTAGTTTTGGTATAACTTTAAGGAATTTATATAAAAAAATTCATTTATTCTTTAAACTATCAAATGTTATATGTATCGGTGGCTTAGGGTATATACCAGTCGCCCGTAAATCTGACGACCCGGGATAGTTTCCCGGCTCGACCACGCTATAAAAAAATTAATTATAATATATTTTTATATATTTTAAATTCGTATTTTTTGTTTTTAATCTATATTTAAACCCATTGTTTTTTTCCTTCTGGTAATGGCTTATTATTCATACTCTTCTATGCATATAAGTTAGCCATTATAATTAATATTTACGCAAGGCTGCGAGTAATGTATAACTCCTTACTTTTTGGATATTTCATATAAAAAAAAGTTAAAATTATAATACAAATGTAATACGTCCAAACCTTCGAGACTCATTATTTGATAAGGTGTGTTTTAGCTAGGCTATTGCAATACAGTACAAGTTGTTCGGCAACCTATTATTTGAATTTTACTATTTTACTGGGTATGTAAAGGGTCCGCCAAACAACTTTTTTTTTTTTGAACTCCTGAACCAATTGGACTTTGTATGGCGTCATACCAAGGTCTTTATGCAAAATTCGTCTCAATGATGTCTCCGAAATGTTCAATTGTTGAGAACGACGGTGAATTGATGTTGATGGCGCTTCACGCACACTTTCTGACACAGCAGCAATATTTTCGGGTGTACGCACTGTTTTTGGCTTTTCACGCTTTGATTTATCGATGAGGATGCCAGTTTCTTTCACTTTTTTCACAACATAACGAACATACGGACCATATTCGTTCAGCGGAAGGATAAAACTAATTATCTGTCAAATCAGACATGAGCTAAGTGTTACCATTCACGAAATAAGCACTAGTTGAAAAAAAAAAACGTTAGATGGCGGACCCTTTATAAGTAAATATAGTTGGACATGAAACGATAATATAATATACACATCAAACCAATATCGGTTTACCACCATATGTATGTGTAGTTATGTAATAGACTTTATATATTAGGGCTGCACTTATGCGATAATTATTTAAGAAACTAAAAAAAAAATCTTACAATGTATCCCGACGCGGTCTTACATCTTAATGTTAGTATTATAGTTGGAAAATAAATTGTTCATGTCTATTGGCTGATTCTGTCTCTTTTGATTATAACAATATATTGTCCATGCTGTGATTGACAAAACTTCAATTAGGCCAATAGTTTTCGAGTTGAGTGATATTTTGGTAAATTTCAGACATGTTTTAATACAAAAACGTGTTAATGTTTCACTCCTTTTTTTAATAATTAAATGTTAAAAAATTTCTTCTTTTGAACAAAATATTCAAACTTTATTAAAATCAGTAGGCTTTCGTTAGGAAAGCTGCGTTGAAAGTATTTTTCGTGACCTCTTAATTATTTTCTTTTTCAACACAAGTACAAAATTCTAAAAACGGCTTAATTTAGGGCCTAATAAATTTATTTTTTTCATTTTTGCGAGCTTCCAGATTTTGACTTTTTAGCCGTATTTTGTGAAAGTAACAATGTGTGGGATGGACATATCTCAGGAAGTGGGATTAGCTTATCCAAGATTATGGTATCAATCTCTTCTTTGGAAGAGTCTCTAGCAGATTAATGCATCAATCATATTTGTGGGTGGGGTTTAAGGGGTTAACTTGTAATTTCAAAATAGGGCTTTTTTGCTGTATTTTGTGAAAGTAACAATGTGTGGGATGGACATATATCAGAAAGTAGGAGGATCTTATCCAAGATTATGGTATCAATCTCTTCTTTGGAAGATTCTCTAGCAGATTAATGCATCAATCATATTTGTGGGTGGGGTTTAAGGGGTTAATTTAGGGCTTTTTTGCCGTAAAGTCAAAATCTGGAAGCTCGATTTTCACCGTAGACGTATGGTCTAGTGGACTTTTTTGCTCAATACACTCCCAAGAATCAGAAACGCGAAGCTCCCATTAAGATTTTTTTCCTTCCATACTAATCGCCCCACCCTAATGTATATAAAGATAAAATTTAAATTCCACCCTAATGTTTAGAATTTGTTCAGCAATATTATAATTATTATTTTGCCTAAATATTAACATAGTGTAATAGCATCACATTAGTTAAATCAATAGAAACGTCAAATAAATATTTACATAATTGTTATACTCAATAATTGAAATCACAATTACAAAATTGTTGCAAAATTAATGTAGAATGCCAAATTGCATATGTTTATGAAACTATGATAAAAGGTTAAAACTATATTAAACCACTTTGATATTAGGTAAAATTTATAAGACATATTGTATTTTTACACTCATAATAATCAATGGATAAAATTCTTGATTATTTTGATATTAAAATAATTTTGTACATTTTCTGACATTTACAGTTTTTTGTATCATTTACGAAAATTTTGTAATGTTACAATTTTTTTGTACTTTGTGTTAAAAATAATTAACGAAATTGTGCTTGTATTATTTACAAAATTTCTAAATTTAGAAAGTTTGTTGTATTGTACGAAAAAAACGAAAAATAATTTTGTATTTTTATGCATGGATTATTATGAGTGTAATGAAAACTATATTTATGCATAAATTAATTTTTAAATACATACGCTGGGCACACTCATAAAAAAATCCGTGCAAATAGTTAAAAATTCAGCTACGTCAACGAAATACAGAAAAAACACACCTTACCAAATAAGCAGTCTAGTAATCAAAACTCAAAGGTTTGGACATATTGCCCTTTATTTTATAATTCTAACGTTTTTTTTATATGAAATGTCCCAAAGGTAATAAGTTATACTTTACTGGCAGGCTGACGTAAAAATTAATTATAATGTAGGCCAGCTTTCCCATTGGGTGCGGATATTTTTTGATCAAAAATTGTTTACTTCAAATTAATCCATCTATCGAATATACAAAGAATATATCATAGATGTGGCATCACTTACAACAAATGGGAAAACAGTGGACATTAGAGTGAGGTAAGTTTCTAAAAATAGAACTGTTGTGTTGTTGGAGTTGTACTTCTAAGATTATGTATGCAAGAACAAAAACACCGTGTATTGAATAAAACTAGTTTTAATCACAACAAAACTCGACCTGACGATAGCTCAGTGCGCTAAAACGCTCTCTCTCGAAATCAGTTTATCTATATCACGGTCAGTGATTGCACAGAAAATTTCATATAGACGCAATATAACAAATAAAAACATAACAAATATTCAAAAAAACAGGGTCACTGACGAAGGTTCAATACCAGAAACTGCGCAGTCTGATTCAGCAAAATTGAAAATTTACAATGTAGTTATGATTTTTAAAAAATACACTCATTCTTCTCTACCATGCCTTGTACAATTAAAAAAATTTTTGTTTTGCATTTGTCTAGAATATTTGGTATTTTTTTTGCATAATCTTCGTGCTTCAACTATTTTCAAGCTTGTACTATTAAATACGCCGAATACCAAATTAATTGGTTAATGGATAATTGTATAGAAATCGGCATTTTTTTGCAGAATATTTTTGCGGTTTATGATAATTAGAGTTGTATTCTCTTTAAGTTTTTTGATTTTTATTACTCAATTTTTCTTTTTTTGTTATTTATTTATTATTCATTTTGGGCTTAAAATTATCATTTTCAGATTTTCATCACTTGAAATGCTTTTCCTTCGGAATTTTTACCATTTATTTTTAAAAGTGTATTTTTTTCCTTTTTTGTAGTTTTGCTACTTCTTGCATTTTTCTAATACTTTTTCGTCATAAACACAAAGAATTGTTTGCAATTTTTTGTGTTTTCTTATTATAACACATCGACACAAAAAAGTATATGGGAAACTAGTGGAAATTGAAATAACACATGATTTCTAAAAATAGAACAATAAGGCAGTTCACAAGGGGTGTACTAAATGTGGTATGTGTTGTTAGTCGTAACACAAATAGAGATGGTAAAATTTTGTTTTAAAATATACATAAAACATTTGTATATATGTTTAGTGTACTATATCCAAGTGTGCTAATAGATTCAAAACCCAATTCTAATTAAATCACTGGAAAATCCCTTAGTTAAAACGCATTTCTGACGTTGGCAAAATGTGCTCTGCCAGTACTTGATTTATAAAATTTGCAATCGTAAAAACTTAGTGCTCTAATTTAAAAGTCCTAGATCGCTTTGCCAATGTTAGTAAAAAGTGTTTTAATGCATTGATTTTTAAAGTTTACGACACTTAGTTGACAAAAATATTAAAATTGTTTTATTTATTTGAATTGAAAAATTTACAATGTAGTTATGATTTTTAGAAAGTATAATTGTTGGCAAGTTTTTTCTACACAGAGAATACTTTGGAGGACGAAAAATAATGAAAATGTTCAGTAAGCTAATGTAACTATTCTTCTAAAAGTAAAAGATAAATGTTTTAAAATTAATGTAAAGCATATAACTAGTTTCCGACCGAACAGTTCGGCCAAAAAACTATATTTTGTCGGTTTTTTGATATCTAGAGGCAATGATGACAAATTTTGGTATTGAAAACATGTTCGTTGAGCCGACTTAATTCGATTTTGTGTATAAAATTTAAGAGAAAAGTCGAAGTTTAGCTATAAAGTTAAAAGTTCGGCCGCCGAACTATTTTCAATTTGGCCGAACTTTCTGAGGCCGAACAGTGAATTCATTGCTTAACTACAGACTTTTCTTCAAATTTGACACTCAAAATAGCATCCAATCAGCCCAATAAACATTTTTCCATACGCAAAATTTGTCCATAATGCTTTAGAATACCGAATACAGACCAAATGCATTTTCTGGCTGAGCTGTTCGGTCGGACACTACTTATTACTTATTATGAAACTATGTTTTTAATTGAATGAAATTATATTTTTCATAAAATTTTATGAAATCCTGCACATTTTAATTAAAAGTTTGAATAGACGAGTTCCAGTTGCTTCTAAGCAACTCAGTGTTGTATACCATAACAAATATATATTTAATAGTTTTTTTTTCTATAATGCATTAACATAATTATCTTAAGAAATTATTGTATTAAATCAGTGAAATTGCACTAGATTTCATCTATTGAAACTTTTCACCAAGTTAATGCAAGAGACTTAGCTTTCTGGGTGATCGCTCTATTTCGACTTCTGCCATTTTGTGAATTTTGAAAATAGTGTGATTAGCTTCATAGGCAGCTTGAATCTTTAGATAAACTCAAGGCAGCACAAAATACCAATACTGGTCGCAGTCCGTAGTGTCATCTGTGCTAATAAATAGAACAGTTGTTGCTCGCCTCCTGATGCAAAATTGGCGAAATTATTAAAGCTTTTTGGTTTATAGTCCTGATTTATTATTTTTTTTCGGTGGGGTTAAGTGCTTTGGGAACACCGAAGGTGGGCGCTGTGATACGTTTGAGAGATATAATATTTCTTTAAATTGTTGTTGTCGTCACCGGGTATCGAACCCGGAACCATCTTTATAACAGTCCAACACGCTAACCATTAAACCACAACGCTCACATTTAAAAAAACATGGTCGAGCTTGGAATCGATATCGGTTCATCAGATAATCGGACGAATGCTCTATACTCTAATCCACCGAGGTTTATAATAGTTGATAGTTTAAAACATAAATAATCTTTTCTTCTATGTAAATTCGTTCCAGATGTACCAAAACCAACAACTTACCTTTTAGCTACAAAAAGACAAATTATAATGAGTCCAAAAATAAATTTCCAGAAAAATGTTGTATCATTATATTCGTCTGGAAGTAATAATATAAATAAGCTATTATTTTTCACCAATAATTTTTTGTATGAGTGTAATGCATTATAAATTTCTTATCGGTAACCCCTTTTTTATTATTTAAAGTAATGCAGAAGGTAATAAGTACACATGACAAAGTAATGTATATAATAAAAGGTAGTCATTACCATTTTCTTGCTGGGAAATAGTACCTGAATTTGAGTTGAGAATTATAGTCTGCTAAATAAAAGGTGACCTAAATTTTTAGAAGAACTATAACTCGCTAAGTTTCCGATTTATAGCAAAATGTTTCTTAGTAGCAGAGACAAAAAAATTTTTTGAACACAATTGTTGTTTAAATTAACTGGCAAGTTTTTAAATTCAAATACAGCTAAAATTTGTGATTGCGGTAAAATGAGATAATTTTCGCTAACTAACTGATTTAAACGATAACAGAAAAAATTAGTTCAACTGAATTTTAACAGAATTTTACACAATCTTTTTTTATGAGTGTATTGTTATATAGAATCAGATGATGATTACTGCACTGAGAGAATTATCTGCATGCTATCAATAAATATTTGCAAGATCTATGAAATATCCCTGGAATTCGTCCATTGAAAATTTTCATTAAATGAATGCAGTTTTTTATAAAAGTAATGAAAAATTTTATTTTATTAAAAATGTCGTACAACTAGTGAAAAAGTTTCTTTAAAAATTGTTTCATTAAAACTATGAAGATTTTTTCATAAAGTTTAAGAATTTTTCATTCATGTCGTGAAGAAAACTTCATAAGTTTAGTAAAAATATTTCATTAAAACTCTCCAAAAAATTTCCTCTGTGTAAAAGTAATAATATTGGTTTATTTGTTAAAATTTTTATGGTTACAAAATTCTATTATTCAAATAAAAAAGTTATATTTAATAAAGTTTAAAACTTTTAAATTCATAAATATCGTATGCACTACTTGTATTATATACATTTATTTATTTTGTAAAACAAAAAAAAATATATATAAGTCTCAAACACTCAACCAACGAAAAATATGTGCCATATAAAGGGTTATCCAACAAATGTAGAAGGAACTTTCAATTCAAGTTACAATAATACCATTTAAGATATCAAAGGATTGATTTTTGTATTTGAAATACTATTTGGTGACATTTTTGTTTCCTCTTACAAGGAAAGTCACCCAATGATGTTTTCTAACCGATCTAAATGAAATTCAGATATGTGATAATGGGGAACAAAATTAGGCACCCGCTCGATTAAATTAAATACCCAGCAAAACTTTGGTAATGTGTGCGATAAAGTAATGCATTACCTTGTAATGTGTACTCCTTACCTGTATCATTATTTTCCAACAAGAAGAAATGAGTTACCGATAATTGAACACTCATGGATTACCTTGTAATGAGATCTCATTACATTTTACATTACTTCAAAACATAAAATAATGACTTACCGATCATCAATTACATAATGCATGAATTATAAACGTAAAGTAATTATTAATATATATTTTGGAAAATCTATTTATAGACACATTACTTTGTGATTTTTTGTAAGCATAATGGTAAAGTGTATATTTTTGATATCACGAACGAAAACACAAAGCACAACAACTCATCTACATTTTAAGCAATAACATATTGTATGTATCGATAGCTCAGTTGGTAGAGTTCTCGCCTAACTAATTGTTAAATACCAGAGACCCCAGGTTCGAATCCCAGCATGACCATGTTATTTATTTAATAAAAAAAAAGTTATTTATTTAATTAAAAAAAATACCTGAAAAAAAAAATGTTTATGCATTTTTTTTATGAAAATCTATTTATAGACACATTACTTTTTCCCACCATGTAACCATATAAGTAACCAGTTACTTTACCCACTACAAGGAAATAAGTTACTTTGAGGCTCATCGCCTGTAAAATTCATCAGTGAAGTCCTATGGCGATACATTACTTTACCCATGATTTGGTAATGTGTGGTTTTGCTGGGTAGGAATTAATATACATCATTTTCTGTTTAAAGCAATTATTTTTTTAAAAAGCCAGTTTTGATCTTACTTAAAACATATTTGTAAACACTGAGAAAATGTTGCCATTTGACAACTAAAATTCGGATACTTCGACAAAAATTGGTTGTTACAACTTAGTATCGGGTTTCTCAACAGAATTCAGTTAATACAATTGAATTTTTATTGGAAAACCCAACATATTTAGAAATCGCATTTTAATATGGATATATTAACTGTACTTTTTGGTTGCAGCTTACAAAATATACTTTTCAATTCGGCTGGCACTTTATTTTATATACCAGATAATACGTCCTCAAAAAGTAAAAACTAAATTTTTTTATAAAAATAGAACAATTTTTGGTCTTCCAAGTTTAGTAAGGTCATGCTGCTTGTTAGGAAAAGACTCTAACCACGTGTTGGATTACTAAGAAGACAAGAATGGAGCAAAATTGATGATTAATAGGTTTTTTGTTAAACCTCTGCCTATTATGGAGGCTGTAGCTTTTCTAAAACTTTGGGTTCTGATGAGATCTTTAGCCAGATCGAAATACTAGTATCAACCTAGCTAATATGTTTGATTTGCTTTATTTTTGTAAATATACAGAGGTTGAAAGTTCGTTATAAATTAAAAAAAAAGTGTTTTCATTTGATACCGTATTTGTCTAAAATTAATTACAAAATGAAGCTTAAAAACGAGAAATTGGGTCAATTAATATTGGCCCCACTTTTTTTAATATTTTTCTGCTCTATCACATACCTCAATTTTCAAGATCGGAGAGAACCCATTAGGAGATTTCCCTTGTAAGCTTTTTAGTGTGTGATTTAAGTGTTTTTTCATTATTTCAAACAAGATTATTAACTATTTACAAAAAAATTGTGTAAATGCACTAATATATAATAAAGTTAATGTTGATCTTTAATGTCAGGTTCTTATGCGTTCAATTAAAAATTTGTCCGTTAATGTCTCCCAGAGCTCGTTTTCCATTCCAGATTAAAAGTTACTTCACAGTTTCTGGATAACCCTTTACATACAATAAATATGTATATTAGCGTGTCCCATAAAATATATAATTTAACTTGTATAATGTCTATACAATTGTTTGCTTATATGATAACATAAATTTTCAAGAAGTAGTATTCATTTTTAAACAGTCTCTAAATAAAATTGAAAAATATAAAATAATTTTTAAATTTTAATTGATTATTCGGTTTAATTTTTAATTTTTAACGAGCTTCCAACCTCCGCATATTTACAAAAATAAAGCAAATCAAACATATTAGTTTTAGAAAAATTAGAGCCTCCATAATAGGCAGAACTTTAACAAAAAACCTTCTTAGTAATCAAGCACGTGGTTAGGGTCTTTTCCTAACAATATTAACGAAAATTTACAATTTGTGGGTCACTCTACTGTATATAAATTTTAAATTTATATTTTTTATTAAGTATTTTTTGTGTGCATTATGAATCGTGTTAAATTAAAAAGTTTTATTAAATATTGCAGAAAGAACATTTGATGCATACAAATATTTAGCAATACACAAAATATTTTTATAAAAAAAATATATATATATATATATTGTATATACACATAAATAATGAAAAAATAATAAAAGTTAAAGAACATATTTTTAAACTAATAATAACTATAGATTTATCCATGAACACTTCTATGACACATTTCATTTCATCTGAATAGCTTTTAATAGGTACGCTACATTGATGGGAAAAACTTAAACAATCCAATAAATAAAACTGTAAACGTTTCTATTAAAAGGCTTTTACCAAATGCATTCTTGAACCAAATATATCACGATTTGTGTTCACTAACTGCTTATTTTTGCCACTCATGTCCTTACATGGAAGCATTACATTTAGTTGAACTTTTAAAATAAGCTATTAAAGATGTAGTTCAAAATTCACAGCTTTTAAAATTCTGCTTCAATGCTTTATAACTAAATTTGTATAAAAAATTGATTTTTTTTTTACCATATCAACAACATTTCTTAAAATATATTTACGAAAATTAATTTTGTGTTTTGATTTTAGTTCAAAAATAACAATAACATTCAAAACACTCTTATATACAGAATGTCAGTTGTTGTGCAATGTCTCATATGTATATCAGTCATTCCAAGTCAAACCAAACGATATTTTACATCACGATTTTTTAAATTTGGCAAACGTATTCTTATTTCACAAATATATGACACTTATTTTTGGGAAAAATAAAATTTAAAGGAGTTATTTTTATTTAAAAATACAAAAAAATTAAAAATATTCCTACATGTCGATATTTAACAATTTGAAGTCGAATTGTTGATATATGTACCATTTTTACTTTTTTCAACTTTTGGAAAATGTGCTGGACGATTTTCACTAAAATTGTTGTGATTGACACTAGAGAGATGTAGGTTTATAGTGGTATTCATAAATTGTTGCCTGATAGCAACAAAACCTTACAAGATCAACCCAAAGCCAAAGTTTTATTTTTTTTTAATTTTTTTGTGGTATTTTTTGTCAAAAATTCTTATATAAATAGAGTACAAAAATGCGTGCCATAAATAATGCCTGCCAAAAACAAGACATAAGAACACCGCTCAGTGAAATAAGTCCCGACAAAAAAAATAAATAACTCCCAAAAATTTAAATACAAATTGTGAGTTATTTCATAGTGAAATATCACCTAAATCGCACGCATAGAAAAAATATGGTTACAATATGACTGCGGCCACATAACTATGTTTTCTACAGCCATAAATGGTTGTTTCAATTAAAATATTATTGTATTGATCACATTTCACCAATAATATAGTTGCTTTAATCATGTTATAATAATAAGCTCTCTTTGTGCTGTTATCACATTATTCTCTTGTCTACAATCATAATATAGTATTTATTATCATATTCCTCTCTCTAACTACAGCCATATTATAGTAGCGCCAACTATAAGACGATTAGTCTGTTTTTATGAACGTCTTCGCTCTTTTAGTGTCATTCTTGTTTAAGATTGTTGGTGAAAAAGTTGTGAATAGCTGTCAGTCCGAACAATATTATTACAAAATAAAAATTAATATAAAATATAAAATAAAAATTAAATAATATTTAATAATATTAAACAAAAAGCCATAAACAAAGAAAAACAACGCAATGGTGTTAATTGCAATTGTAATTTTTTTTTAGTTGAAAAACGAATTATTTTACAGTCTCAGCCCTGGGTGTCTGGGCAACACCTAAATTGACACTCATCCCTTAAACAAAGCTATTATTTAGCATATGTACATAAAAATGATATAAATTAAATAAAAATTGATAAAAAAAAGTGATGAAAAAGGCGATTTATTTTAACATTTTTGCACTCACGCAAAATAAATTGTAAAAAAGTATATATTTAAAGAAATATGAAAGAAAAATTTAAACAAAATACACGTGCTTTTTAGTCTAATCACAATATGTTTGCAATAATCATAACATGGTATTAAATGATATCATATTATGATCTTTTTCATGATCATAATATGATAACTATGACTATATTGCGGTTACAGTGCAAATATTATGATTGTTACACATATGTTATGATCATTACAAAAGTATTGTGAAATTGTATTCTTAACAATATATTAATGCATACTTATTCTGTAAGCACATGTTTCCATTATTTAATTTTTCCTAGCAAAATAAGATTTGTACTGAAACGAGAAACTTTAGTTTTGTTTTTTAAGATACTAAAATAAAAATGTTATTTAAATATCTCATATCAACAAAATTATGATTTATGTTACGCTATTGTACTATTTAAAAGAAAAAAAACAGGCATAACTTTTTAATTCAGCTTAAACCGAATATTGAGAGAATAATGTATGAATTATACCGTGACAATTTATAAATATTTCCGTAACCATAATATGATAATATTGAGATCAATTGGGAACCATAATATGGTAATCTAATTATCATATTATGTTTAAGAAAAAGTTAACAGTACCCAGCAAAAACAGATATTACCAAGTAATTAAGAGTGTAAGTAGCGCAGTAGTTACTAGGCTATTTACCCGATTGATTACTTTTGTTCGCAATGACCCAATGTTCATGAGTAGTCGTTACCCTCTCGCTTACAAAAAAAAATTAGTATAATGAGTTACCTGATTGATAAAATGCTAGACCTTAAACTGTGAGTTTCTTCTGAGAGTTCTGATTTAGTTGTAAAGTCACACAGAACAAATTATCAACCCTTAAATATCTAATTAAAGGTTTGATTTGAATTTAATTTAATTTGTTTCTAAACAAATATTTAATTGAATCAATTATTATTTTAATTGACTTTTAAATATATAAATACATATTTTATTTTAGACTTAATCTTAAAGTTTTTTGTCATACACTGTATGCTAAAATAGAAAATTTTCTGTATAAAGTATCCAAGTGCATTTGAAGTTTTCAAACAAAACAAGCACGCAAACAAATACAAATATACGCAGCATTAACAAAAACACACATACCAACGTATCGTTCACACACATTTTTGTGAGTACCATTTTTTTGTTTTTGTAGAAGTTATTTATAACTTTATTTCCTTTTTAATTTTCAATAAAAGTTTTAATTGATATTAGCATTGCCGTGGTAGGTGCAAAATTAAATAAAAATATTAATTGATTCAATAAATTTTTTAATTGAAACCCGTTTATAGTTTTTTCTGTGTAGCTTGCAGTTTGAATTTAATTTTTGAAGTTTTTACGTTACGTTACGTTACGTTATATATTTTATGAAATGCCGATTGTTGATGTTAAAACAGTAAGTGAAAATTCTTAATATTGTGATTTTCAAAATTTAAGATATTTATGAAATTCTATTTTATTATTTTTGAAAAACTATTATGAATAAATAGAAGTATTGAAAAAGCGGCAAAAGAAATTTGTTTGCAAGCAACGATTTTTCAAAACTTCTGTTTATAAATACATAGAAATTTTAGAAAAGGGAAAAGCGCCTTTTGTTTAAAAAATTTTCGAAACTTTGTATGTATTTCTTTCGTAATGAAAAATTTTAACAACAAATCACGCGTTCAAATTTTTCATAAATAAATAAACACATACATATAAATTTCAAACTTCCTTTGTACGAGTATCTATTTTTTCTTGAAACAATCGAAATAAAACTATATCTTTTGGTTTATGTAGGGTTCTTTTATAAGAAAAATATTAATTTCACAATATTTGCCAAAAACACAATTATTTTTATATAAAAGTTTGTTATAGTTTTTATTAAAAAAATAAAAATTATGTTTTTTTCGACCTTTAATTGTGCAATGAAAATGAAAATTATTCAAGTTCGAGGCCATACTCTATATTTCTTCATTAGGATATTGTCCTAACAAATAATCTATAGAGTTTTTGTTTTCAAATTTATTATTTGACCCTTTCAGGAATGTGTTGATAGATCTATTTCGGGAATTTTCTAGGTTCCCATCATCAGAACACGTTTTGAAAGCGGTAACAATCCCATGCCAAACATCAAACATCCATATGAACTAGTTTACTCACTACATGAGAACTAATATACATATGAGTTTGAAGTTAAAGATTATAACCATTGATCAAAAAATAAATTGAAAACTTGTTTGATGTGCAAGATCCACCTCTGGTGGATATTCCAATACACGTTTTTGTTTTTCTCTCCTTTGTTTGGCTTTCAAAACGTGTTCTGATGATGGGAACCTAGAAAACTCGTGAGTAAACTAGTTCATATGGATGTTTGCTGTTTGGCATGGGATTGTTACCGCTTTCAAAACGTGTTCTGATGATGGGAACCTAGAAAATTCCTGAAATAGATCTATCAACACATTCCTGAAAGGGTCAAATAATAAATTTGAAAACAAAAACTCTATAGATTATTTGTTAGGACAATATCCTAATGAAGAAATATAGAGTATGGCCTCGAACTTGAATAATTTTCATTTTCATTGCACAATTAAAGGTCGAAAAAAACATAATTTTTATTTTTTTAATAAAAATTATAACAAACTTGTATAAAAGGCAAAGTACCGCCTAGTTTACTTCCCCTGTTTTGGTTACAAACTAAACAAAATATAAAAAGGAGAGAAAAACAAAAACGTGTATTGAGCATAATGTTTAATATCTCCATTAAAAATGGTTATTTTCCAAAATTATGGAAGGACTCTTTTTTAATTCCATTATTTAAATCTGGAAATAAGTCATATGTTATTAATTATAGAGGAATAGCAAAACTCAGCGCGATTCCAAAGCTTTTCGAAAAATGTTTAACTGATTCTCTGTGTCATCAAATTTCCTCTATAATATCTCCTCTTCAGCATGGTTTTCGTAAGGGGTGCTCTACAACAACTAACCTATTACAATTAACAACTTTGGTAAATCGTGGTTTCCTTAAAGGCGAAAACACTGATGTCATTTACACTGATTTCAGTAAAGCTTTTGATAAAGTTAACCATAATCTTTTACTCAAAAAACTAGATATGATGGGTTTCGCTGGAAATTGTTTAAGCTGGATAAAGTCATACTTAAAAGACAGAAATCAGAAGGTTAATTTTAATAATACAACGTCGAAAAATATTATTGTAACATCTGGGGTTCCTCAAGGTAGCCATCTTGGACCAATTTTATTTTCTCTTTTTATCAACGATTTACCATCGGTAATAAAGTTTTCAAACGTTCTTATGTATGCTGATGACGTTAAAATTTTTCGTGGCTTTAATAAAAATTCCGATCAGATTTATCTACAGCAGGATTTAAATAGTTTTTACGAATGGTGCTGCTCTAATTTTATGGAACTAAATTTGAAAAAATGTAAACATATGCGCTTCTCTAGAAGGACAGAATCTTTTGGTGTTTACTCTTTGGGTGGTTTTCAGTTGGAATTAGTAGATAATATTCTAGATTTGGGTATTCTCTTAGACCCAAAATTGGATTTTAAACGGCATATTTTATTGACGATTAATAAAGCTCGTGGCACCTTAGCTTTTATAAAACGATGGGCTAAGGAATTTACAGATTCCAATGTAACAAAACAATTATATACATCGCTTGTGAGACCAATTTTGGAATATGGATCTGTGATTTGGGATCCATTATCCATTGTTCAAATTGGAAAAATTGAATCAGTGCAAAAACAATTTTTGCTGTTCTGCTTACGAAGCACCTACCCTAATACCATTAATAATCTACCTTCATATACAACCAGACTAAACCTCGTTAAGCTTCCCACTCTGAAAAGTAGAAGGACAATGCTAAACGTTACATTTTTATTAAATTTGATTAATGGTGATATATGCTCCGATTTCCTGTTAGAAAATTTTGTACTTTTCGTTCCTCCAAGATCAACACGTAATTATACTCCATTATATACTCCATTCTATCGTCAAATGTATGCTGATGCTGATCCGTTTATAAGAATGTGTAATGATTTTAATAATCTTTATAATTTGTTAGATTTTTCTTCAAATGTTAATATTATTAAACGCAACATCATTTTGTTTTTAAATTCTACTATTTAAAAAAAATAAAAAAAAAATATTGTACTTATATTAATTTATAATTTTGTAATTATTATGTTAATAGTCTGTAAGGATTTATTCCGTAGACTTAAATAAATAAATAAATAAATAAATAAAAAAAAAAATATCCATAATTTTGGGTTTGGAATTATTTCATTTTTCTTGTGACTTATTTCAGTGGAAGTTATTCCATTGGGACTTATTTCATTGGAAAGTATTTCACTGCTCCAGAGAATACGTCTGTCAAATTTTCAAACAAACAAAAATCGTGATGTAAAAAATCGTTCGGTTTGACATGGATTGGCTTATATACAATTTATAAATTATAACTGAAATATACAACTCACACATTCAAATAAATCATATTTTAAATGTTAATCATAGTTTGAACTAATAAAGTATTTGTATTTAAAAAAAAAATTAATTTAAAATTGAGCTATTAAAAAATACGTTTAAAAAATACGAAAATAAATTTCGTTAGCTTTGAGTGCAAAGGCTAACAAAGTTGCAATATGAAAAAAATAACACATGAACATACATTGAAAAACAATACTTTAAACACTTTTTTTCTGAACGAACAAAACATAAAAAAAAAAATCTTTTAATTTAAATTGAATCGATTGTTTGAAAAAACTTGCTTGAAAATAAAAATTTAAATCTTCGTGCATCGTTCATATTGTCAACTAGATTTTATTAAATACTACTTTAGGGAGGTTTTAAAAACATACGACACACCTTTCAGAAGAGGGTCTTTCAAATTTCACTGAACTTGGCTTTAATATTCTGCAAGTTAATATGGAGTTTACATATATTTTCTTTTTTCATAATTCGTTATAGCGTTTAACTAGTCGCTGGTCAAAGCTGGGGGGTTTCAAACAAATGTTTAAGAAATATAGAATGTTTCAATTATCAATACTTTTGAACGCGTTAACAGACAATTCAAAATTTGGTGTCATTTTAAAGATAAAACCCTATTCTGTAAACAGAGCTGTAACAAATGTAATTGTTTGTGCGAAAAGGATAAAGAAAATGAAAAAATGTCCTTAATTTGTAAATATCTTTAAAAAACACATAATTAATTTTTCTGAAATTTATTTTGCATTTAACTCAAAGTATCACTTACAATATATAAAAATTTCAAGTTGGGAATTAGAGGTGTTCAAAAATAAACGTAATTTTTTCAAAAGTATCTTTGATATTTAATATTAAGTTTCGTATATTCCGTACGAAAAATTTGTATACAGATTTTCGTTATCACATCCTATGTCCTTTCAAAAGGATATTTAAAGTTAAATTTTTAAATAAATAATTCAAATACTTGTACTCAATATATGATGCCAACATGGGTCTCAATTAAAAGATCGCAATCTCTAATATTCCACAAAATTATCGGTCGTGATATTTCCGGAACGAAAATTTTAAAAGTGTACTTTTTAAAATTTGAGCCCTCAATATCTTTAATTGCTTTAAATAAGTTCTTCAAAATAAAAAGTTCGTGTAGAATATAAGACTTCACTGTAATGCATAATCAAATTTCAGTCATCTAGCTTTATACCTGCATGAATTTTTGCATTAGATTTATGAATTGTCACTGGAACTTGTCCACTGGAAGTTTTTATTAATTTAATGCAGTTTTTCATAAAATTTAATGAAAAATTTCATATTATTTATTGAAAACTTCTTACGACTAATGAAAAATTTTTATCAAAACTTGTTTCATTAAAACTATCAAGATTTTTCATGAAGTTTAAGAAATTTTTTATTCACATTGTGATTCATTAGTTTAGTGAACAAATTTCATTAAAACTCGTCCAAGGAATACTCTCTGCGTAGTATATGATGTTGTTAAGTTTTTATTGGTCCACTTTGCTTTCAGAGCAACAGGTATGAGCAAGCCAATGCTCAAAAGCCTTGCCATTCTCTGGAACAGCAACTCTTTCGTTCAAAGATTTAATACTAACATGTGCAACTGAGGGCAACACCCTCTATCTATATATCTAGAATTTTTAACAAATATCTGGAATTTTGCAAATTTAGTTAAATTATTTTAAATAATATACTAAAAATGCGACAACATTTTGTCTATACGTCTATTTCGCTTACTTTTTGGAAAACGTTGTTCTGTTTTTAATTCGTATTATAAGGGAGAATAAGTGATGTGAGTTTGTAAATTGGTACAATGTACTTTTTCCTGTAGCAGCGCAGTGCTTCCTAGAGAATGGGTTAATTAACTAAACCCAGGAAAAAGTTGTACTACTCAATGGATCGCTTTTTGAACAACATACAAACAAACAACTTTCAAAACAAACTACTTTAAGCAGCGCACTGGGGCATAATCGCCGCTTTCGTTATCGAGCATTCTATATAATTTTTTTTTAGTTTGGGATGATGGCATTCGATATTCGACATAATTAGCAACGGAAATCATAACTTTGGCTTTGTTTTGCATCAAAACACAGGAAATTTATTTAGAATGCCAACATCTGCACTAAGAGAATTCTCTGCTTGATATTATTGCATTTTTCAATAGAAGTATTTAAATGAATGCAAGTTTTCATAAAATTTTATGAAAAATATCATTTTATGTATTAAAAGTTTCATTTAATCCATGAAGAAGTTGAATTAAAAAATAGTTTCATTAATTTGAACAAATTTTCGTTTACCTTGTGAAGAAAACTTTCATTATTTTTCGTCTACATTAATTCTCTTTGTGTGATTATATCACACAACAAAACTTTTTCTGCTCCAAAATAGTGTAAAAAAATCAGTGTTTACTTCTACAGTGCCGTAGGACTCTGTTTGGAGTAGTTTTTAAGTTTATTTTTTTTTGCTGTGAAGCAATACTTTTTTAAAATAGCCAATAAAAATGTGGCAAAATTTGATTTGAAAACGGAAAAAGTGTCCCCTTAATCACTTATGCCTAACCGACGACGCAAGAAACATAATTGCGGAGCACACAGACCAGAAAATATGTTTTTTTTTGGCCAAAAGTCTTTGTCGTAGTCACAGCTGGCTTAATTTGTGCACCGAGAGTTTGTAGGGTGGGTAATTTAAAATATGAACTCAAAAATCCAAAATTGGCGGATCCAGTATGGCGACAAAAAGTGTAAAATTTTCGTCGTATCAAACAAAAACTTTGTGTTGACTTGGCTTTAGAGTAGCCGTGGTATTAAAAATTCATTTGTTTTTGAATAAAAACTTTAGTCTTTAATTTACGAAAATTAGATTTATTTGTACACGGGGTTAAAGTACACAGGAAAACAAAAATTTGGATACCCATATTTCCACATTTTTGAATTATTAGAAATAAAGGGGAAAAAGGCTTTTCGGGAAAATTAGCATAACAACCGAATGATATCGAATAACAATGTAACAATTTCATCTATATTGATGAAACATTTCATAAACAACAAGAATTATAATGACCATATCATGGTCTCCACATACAGAGAAAAATTTTGCTATTTGCTATTAGGAATTTCAGTCGGTTGGTACAATTAAACATCAGTTTAATTGTTGGTTAAATAAACTGAATTTTAGTTGCAACACCCAACATATTCTGAAATCTAATGTAAAAATCGGCTCTATGCAATAAGTCCCAGGTGCAAAAAGTCCCAGTGCAAAGATCCCAATGAAATAAATTCTAAAAAATGAAATAAGTCCCGTCTCGAAAAAGTGAAAAAAATTCTAAAAAAATGAAATAATTTCCAAAACAAAAATGAAACAAATCCTATGTTTTGGTTGTTATTTCATCATGAAATAATTTCCAAAGAATAAAAATGAAATAACTCCCAAAAATAGTCCATGCAAACTACAAACTATAACGGTAAAAAAAAGAAGTTGTTGCCCAAATATTTTTTTTTTAAATGTCATAAGACATAATGTCTTTTGTGTCGCTCGCAGAAAAAACTTTATTTCGACAAGCCACCTGCCGCGTTCTACGGAGGAAAAACCCCCTAAGAGCGGCCGAAGGCCGCCACCCAGAGAACTTGTTTTCAAATCAGATGTCGAATCCGTTAAAATCTTATATTTTTAAGACATCAAGTAACATTTATTTGACTTGTCATAACTTGTTATGTCCCAAAATAACAACCCACACCAAGATTTATTGTTTTTTAATAATTATTTTTTTAAAAGTCTATTTTATTAGAAATTTTACGTATATATTAGTGTCTAAACGTTAAATAAATAGAAGGCAAATGCTCTACTCTTTTATTTAAGATAAAAAACAATCAATTAGCTGTTTAAATGATAAAGCTATGACTGGTCAAATTATATTATTTATTGTCTTAAAAATAAGATTTCAACGAAGTCGACATTGGACTTTTAAAAACAAGTTTTTCTGTGTGGCGGCCTTCGGCCGCTCTTAGGGGTTTTTTCCTCCATAGAACGCGGCAGGCGGCTACGCGAAATAAAGTTTTTTCTGCGTGCGACACAAAAAAATAAAATTGAAGCAATTTTTTTAAGTTTCCTTAAAACTCTTTTGTTTGATTTCATGAATCAGCCTTGACATTTAAGGTCTTATGAGATTAAAAAAAAAAAAAATTATGATTTTGGGCAATAACTTCTTTTTTTTTACCGTCATAGCGCCCAAATTTATTTTGGCCAAACAATAAACCGTCATAGCGCCCAACAAAAAATGTTATTTCGTCCAAATCAATGTCGTATTGCCCAAAAACAAGAACATTTTTACAACAACAATTTACACATAATTTTTGTGGGCGCTATGTCGTTTTTTCTTGAGCAATAGGACTTTGGGGAATATAACGTTACGCCTTCAAAATTTGTTAAAGAACAGATTAAGTTAGGTCAATTTAAAAAGATCAGCAAAATATTTTGAATGATCCCGTAATAGGAACCGTTTAGAATATTAATAATATTAAAAAATAATGAATTTTTTAAAATGAAATAACTCCTACAGCAAATGAAATAACACCGAACAATAAAATAAAATGAAATAAGTCAGACGCTAAGTTCTGTTGGGACTTATTTCATTTCGGAGTTACTGCATTATGAAATAACACCTAATAACAAAAATGAAATAAATTCTAAAAAAATGAAATAACTGCAAAAGAACTGGGTATTATTTCATTTGAAATAACTCCCAAATTTGTGTGGAACATTTTTGGGACTTATTTAATTTTTTCTTGGGACTTTTTTCACCTGGGACTTATTGCACAGAGCCGTAAATATCGTTGTACTAACTGAAGTTATAAGTTGTTTCCATTTAAATACACTTTTCAATTCGGATGTCACTTTATTTCTCTGTGTGCATGAATTTCTTCTACACAAAAATAATGAAATCCTTACTAATACAAAATATGCTAGTGAAATATTTCATCAATATAAAGAATTGATTTAGTTTTTTATCAAATGTTTCATAAATACTATGAAACGTTATATTTTACGAAAGTTATTGAAACCTGTCATAAATATGATGAAGCTTTTCCTTTGAGTGTATGTATTATTTTTAGCACAACACATTTTTTTGAATAAAAAAAACATACTTGAAACGCTTTAGACATAATTTTATACCCCAGTAAATAACTTCAAATAGAGCACAATTACCCGATTTATTGACCCCTAAACATGAGATAGGGCAGCTAAAAAAAACATGGTTCCCTTAAATTTTTATTCACTACCACATATCCGAAGTTCATTAAGATCTGCCTTTCCGGGTCGGGACAACTCCTTCGTAAGAGGTGTTGTGAGTGGTTGATTTTAAAAATTAAGTTAAAAACTAATGATTCAAAATGGAGTCAAAAAGGTAAACTTTTGGTGGTGCAAAATTTAAAAAAAATCGGATAACTTAACCCTTGGCGACCTAAACACAAAGCATCTGCTATATAGACAAAAACAATAAATTTTGCAATCCATTATATCTAATTTCAGACATAATTATGAAACGAAAGCATGTTTTGGTAAGTATTTGAGTGCAAAAACACAAAATTATAAGATATTTTTTAAAAAACTCTAGAAAAGAGGAAAAAGACGCCATTTTAAGAAAAAAATCAAATCGCAATGTCTCGAAAACCGTTAGTCCGATTTCCAAATATTCGTGTTCAGCATGTCAAAATTAATAAAAAATTATGTGTGCAATACATAGTTTTATGAAAGAAATTTAAGCAAAATTAAAAAATTGTGCTTAAATTTGTTAAAATTTTTACACCCAATACTATAATAATCTAAACAAAAATGGAAATTTTACAAAACAAAATTTTCTTCATTCAAAAAATGGCGCTCTGTGAGCATATTTCTCCATCACTTTAAAATTTAGATTACTGTTGATGTCTTAGTATGAGAGTTATCAATTGTAATTACAAATATGTTTACATATTTCGCGCTTAAAAATCATCTTTTGAAATGACAAAAAAAAAAAATAAGTAAAATTTTCAAAATCGAGCAAACATTTTTAGGAGTTTTTAGTGATAGCGGTAAATAAATACCCCTAAGCGTCCTAAGTTTGTCTTGTAAATATCGTCCATTCCATGATAGATAGACCAAAATGTGATATTGGGTCCATACAATGGGTATCTAGGATCTCCATTAGTCACTATCATTTTCAGTTTCTGCAAATTTTTTAAACTTGCGTTTTTGTTGCAGTTTTTCAGTTTTAAAAAATTAAAAAAAATTTTAAAAGTAATTCATTTGAAAAGTCATATTTCCTAAAGTCTTTCTAAAATTTGAAAAGCATATGAAAGGTTTAATTATCCACTTTAGGATTTAAAATTAAAAAAACAACACCCTTTTTACGAAAATGCATTCATAATGAAAATTACGCTTCATAATTTAAATATCTTTGTTTATATTTGGTAATTATTTAGAAGTAAGATTTGTTCTACATTTTTTTTTGAAAAAAATATTAGTTATTTTTGGTCTCTGTCTTCTATATACCTTTCGATATTTAATCTACCGGTAACGAAGTTCGGGTATATATGCAAGCGATTTTTATGTAATTGTATACTGTGCATATATTTAGAATTTTCAAAACAAAGAATTAAAAAATATGTTAGAAACCAATTTCGAATAACAAAAAAGCAAGTCTCCAAGGATTCTACTACGTCCTATGGGTTTTGCACTTTCTAAAATGTATCTTGTTTAATGTTTTATTTTTTTGTGTTGTACGTGCGTCATGTTATTGCCATATAATTTCCACAGATTATTTTGTTTTGACACCCCAAATTACAGTATCAACATGTAGAGCAATAACAAAAATATACATTAATAAATGCTGTTATAAGCAGTCAGCAAAATAATACTTATACTTTTCTGATTTTTAGCATGCTATAGGAAAAATATGTATGTAACACGTACAAAATTGCAGGTTATAGTTGCTTCTAACTGATTAGTGGCATATGTGACACTCATTGCAAATCAGTGATGCAAGCCGCATGTCGTCAGCCGGTTAGCCGTTGACAGATTTTTTTCAAGCCGACGCCGCCGCCGCACAGTGGTCAATTTCGTGAGATAGCGGTCAAAACTCTATAACTTTTGACCGGATTGGTATTTTTTTACGCAATTTGTTTTGTTCAATAGGAGGGAAAAATCGTAAAAATCGACTGATAGGAACGTAAGTAATGTGGAGTTAAAAATGCATTTTAATTTTTTGTTGAGTTTCCATGTAAAAGTTGAATATTTTGACATTTTAAATAGGTATTTTTTTTATAATTTCTTATTTTCTTCAATCGT
Source organism: Delia radicum (assembly GCA_021234595.1). Lineage (NCBI taxonomy): Eukaryota > Metazoa > Arthropoda > Insecta > Diptera > Anthomyiidae > Delia > Delia radicum. The sequence goes on along the minus strand of CM037851.1, from coordinate 182,612,769 downwards.
ATTTTACAACCAATACTTATTTATTATTCCTAAACTTAATTTTGGTCAGAAAATGCCAAGATTTGGCCCCTGACATTTATTTAGTCTCAATATTCACAGGGGCCAAAGGTTGGTTTTTTTGGAAGAAAGCTAATTCTTGTGAGGATTAAACTGAAAAATAACACTGAAATTCCCAACAATATCAATACCATTTGGATATATTATATACAGAACACAACATCGATAAAATTTTAAGTAAACTTTTACTATTGATTTAAAGTGCACATATATTTTATTTAAATGTATTAATAAAAATTTATACTAAAATTAGAAACAAATTATAATCTTTAAACTAGTATTAATTCAACAATATTAGTAAAAATTTCTTCCAAATAGCTTTGATTTTCATTTTGCAGTAGTTGTTTAGCTTCTTCATCTAACTCTAATGAGGTTGATTTCCATTTTTGTCGAATACTGGACATATATGGGTCTGATGTGCACAACAAAATAATAATAATTAATTATTAATAAATAATTATAATAATTAATAAATAATTATTATAATTAATATTAATAACTCTTGTACAAAATTTCATCAAAATATATGCATAATAGCCACTTTCACATACAAATAACTTCTCAAAAAATATGACGTGCATTTGTACCGAATATCTTACCTTGGGTCAGAAAAATTGCTGTAGCTCAAAAAGTGCAGTCCCGATGCATGGACATGTATATATAGGAATGTAGGGGACAGTTAGGACTACAAAATAGTAAATTTGTGTTTTGACTCAGCTTGACTCACAGGAGTTGTGCTCTATGAAGTAGGAAATTTTCGAGAAATTTTACCTTTTTTAAAAAAAATATTTAAATTGATCTGAAAATAGTAGAGCTTTAATTTTTTTACCAGTAATAGGAAATAAGTTAAGTTACAACACAAAATTTATTTCGTCCAAAAATCTTGAAAAACAAAAAAGTTATGATCATTTAAACTTTAAAAATTAACTAAAAATATCATAAATTTACTAAATTCTGAAAAAGCCCATTTTGGACCACCCTGTTCTCAGTGAAATAGTTGAAATAGAGTTCTAATTTTTTGGCTCCCGAGGTTTACTACTGTCTACTTTCATATGAGTCTAATAACTTTAAAATCGGAGAACAAAAACCAAAAGGAGTTTTGGCCGCTATCTCAAAATATTGACCACAGTGCGCCGACACTACCGGCTGTCGACTAAGCCGTTTGACATATTCGACCATAACTACAAATTTGTTTTCCTTGAAAATGCGTTAAAACGAATATTAGTGAAATATAATATATGACACATCAGATGCTATCAGTTAAAGAAATAGTAAACGATTACAACCCAAGTAACAAAATTTATATGGGGCAATATTAAATTATAAATAAATTAGATATGCGATGATATCAAATTTGATCCGAAAAATTTCGAACATATAATTGTATCTAAAATGCATAAAATGTTATCGAATTCGATGCAATTAGATACAAATTTGTACAATTTGATGTATATTAGATAAAATTTCATCCTAATATCAAATTCTACATAACTTCTTAACATTTTAAAAACGATTATATGTATTTGAAACGACTATTCTTAATTATACCTTGTTTGTGTGATAACTAGAGATGTCACCAATAGTGTATTCGAATACCGAATCTTTGCCGAGTAGTTTTTATATTCTCTTTCATATAAATTTAATATAAAAGTACACTGTACTTTAAATGTAGGCGAAATTAAACTGAACTGACATTTTTTTAAGAAAAAAAATTTTAAGAAAAACTATATTTTTCTCAATTTTTTATATAAAAATAAAGGTTTTGAAGCAATTTTCTTTTCACAGAATAATTTTGAAGAATTTTGGTATTATTAGCTATTCTGCTGAATAGTCAAAACATGCAAAATATGCCAAATAGTAATTATATATTCGTGACATCTCTGCTAATAACGTATGCAGTTATTTAAAGTATTTTGTGTTGAATATATGTCATTGTTGACAAATATTATTTTGACAGTATTTTAACGAGGTTCTATTTTAACAATTTCCCGCCGAAGATTTTAATAAAATAATATCTTTCTGTGTTGTAGAAAATTTATGTTTTCCGATTTTTTTACTATAAATTTTCTTAAAATTTTTTTAACATCGCTTTCTAAATAAATGTTGCGATTTAATGAAGCCACGTGGATTTTGTCAATGTTCTCTGAAAGTACATACCTAATACTGTTGCGCAAATGTGCGCCCGAGCGAGTCGTTCTTGTGAACAGAAATCAAACTTAAAATTAAAACTTTTTAAGTTAACTCTGAAATGTTAACTCAGGATATTATATAATTACACCGTGAAACACTAGTTTTCACACATAAACAAATCAATATATACGTGCAACTAGAGATAAACTGCGTTTTCAGTTGCTCGCCATCACGTCAAAATTAATTTTGATTCGCCTTTAAATTTTTAATTTTTCAAAAAATATTAAAATACTTATAGTCATTAAGTGTCTTAAATGTTGGTATCAAATGGCAGCTGAGATCCTCTGCTTTAAAAAAAAATATTGATTACTATTTTCCAGGATCAAAAATTACCTTAGCAAATGAATTCTTCAATATTCTTTGCGATAAATTTCTCCAAAGTCAATTATTTCAAACGGCTTGATATACTGAAAACTATACATCAATTTATCAATTTAACTTTTCTCGCTTAGTTTTACCAAAATTGAAAAGTTTTCTTATAAAAACAAAAAACGAAAATTTCCCCTAGTAAGTTTAGTTCAAAAATATATATTTTTTTAATTGTTTGTAATATTAAATTTCGGAATATTTTGCTTTTAAAGCAACGAAAATTTTAAACTTTTAAGTTCATACTAATTTAAAACGATAACAGTTAAGCATTTTAACTGTAAATTACTTTATTATTGTTTTTATTAATAATATTGTTTAAAAACCTTAATTGTTGTTTTAAGCAGTTTGAATTGCTTTCCATTTTTGTCTTTTTTGTGCCATTTTTGCTGCCATTTATAACTTTTTTTGCCTTTTAAACTTGCCCTTCAGTGGATACAAATCCTTAGAGCTACACAGTTTTAATTTTAAACGGGCCTAAGAATCTACGAGTGTTACCATTTTCATAATATTCAAGTTTTGACTAACAACAGGTTTAAATGACGGTTTTAACACCAATGCTTTTTGTTTGAAATTGTCCAAAATCAATCAGTTTAATTGCTCCGAAGTAGAACAGGTTAATCAGCTTATGAAACTGGTTGTAGCAAGGTATGTCTTTAATTTTCACTTGAACAAGCTTAAAAAATTTAATGGTTGGGAATTGTTTATAAAAATTTGTATTGGTAAATGGAAGAAGATTTCGGATTCTTACATTACACAAAACTTCTATGGAAATAAAAGACATTAAATTTTGTATGCCTTGGTGAAAAAAATATTTATGAACATTATACTAATTTATTGTTCTCGGTTGGTTTGGATCAAAAATGGTTAACTTTTTTACAATGCCCAAATTTAATAATAAAATTCACACACCGCCCTTTTGCAAAATCACAAAAATATTAGTATATTAGTTCGCATGTAGTGAGTAAACTAGTTCATATGTATGTTTGATGTTTGGCATGGGATTGTAACCGCTTTCAAAACGTGTTCTGATGATGGGAACCTAGAAAATTCCCGAAATAGATCTATCAACACATTCCTGAAAGGGTCAAATAAGAAATTTGAAAACAAAAAACTCTATAGATTATTTGTTAGGACAATATCCTAATGAAGAAATATAGAGTATGGCCTCGAACTTGAATAATTTTCATTTTCATTGCACAATTAAAGGTCGAAAAAAACATAATTTTTATTTTTAATAAAAATTATAACAAACTTGTTTTTAATTTATTTTAAAATTTTTTTTTTGAGTATGTTTTACAAAATATTGTCTGTTTAATTATTTCCACAATATATACAAATTTACAAATTGATAGAAAATAAAGCGTATGCTACCAAAAATAAATTTGGCTTGTTTTTCTCATTGCACTTGTTTTGTCTTCTGTTCGAAAACATTTTAATTTTATACATACAAAATTCTTATGAAATTTAAGCATTAGCCGATTATCAGCCGCCGACTACACTTTTTCCCTCCAAGACGCTGCTGACCAGATTTTGGCGGCTATTAAGCCGCCGCCACCGACGTTTTGCCACGGCTTTCATCTCTGCTGGAAATATGTATGGTATATACACACACATACGCAGTTGTTAGTACATTTTGTCATGGGTTAAATAAGTCGTTTTTATTGCCATGAAAATGGAATTAAAAATGGAATTTGTTTAATAATAAGTTGAAATATTATTTTCAATATTTATGGCATGCATTTTTTTTTTTTAATGTAATAATCATAAATTAGATTTTTACAATATTTAAAATATCAGATTATACAACAAAATATAAATAACAAGATACATTTTTAGATACATTCTAACGATAATGTTTGTTTTATTTTATTAATATTTTGTTAAGCCAACATTGTACATGTGTGTGTTGAATTGACACTAAAATTCATTTTGATTATTTAATGTATGCGCTGATAAAGTTTAAAAGGGATTAAAAAAGTTTTATAAGCTATAAATTTCGATATATCCAGTAAGTTCTGTTGTACTAAGGATGATACTCCCAGAAATTTGATGATAAAATTATCGGAAATATATAAATAAATCTATAAATTTGATAACATTTTTATTAAAAATAAAAATTATGTTTTCTTGTAATGAAAGTTAAAAAATTATTCATGTTCGATGCGATACTCTATATTTGTTTATTATGATATCGTCCTAACTAGTAATCTATAAAGTTTATATTTTTAATTTATTGACCACTGTGGACGTTGTGGTGTAATGGTTAGCGCGTTGGACTGTTACAGAGATGGTCCTGGGTTCGATTCCCGGTGACGACAACATCAATTTAGAAAAATAATATGTATGAATTTTCTATCACTTAGACGTATCGCTGTGCCCACCTTCGGTGTTCCCATAGCACTTAACCCCACTGAAGTAAAATAATGAATCAGGGCTATGAAACAAAAAGCTTCAATAAATTCGACAACTCTACATCAGGTGGCGAGCAACAACTGTTCTAAGACTTATCTACTCGCGTAATTACAGTGTTGACATGTTTGAAGCCCTTCATCTTTCACCACCTTTCAGCTCTCCACTATCCCCTTTCCAAAGAAAGCAACACATTAATTAATAGGAAGAATTTCCTGAGTGTTGCTTCTCTTAAAAAAAAAAAAAAAAAAAAAGAAGAAAAAACACGTTTTCAAAAAAGTGACAACAGCATGTAAACATCAAGGATTTATACCATCTAGTTGTCACACTAAATGAGAACTTGGTATATGAGCTCCAATTTAAAGATTACCACCAATGATCAAATACAATAAATTGAAAACTTGTTTAAGATCTACCTTTAGTAGATATACTTTTACATGCTTTTCATTTTTATTCTCCTTTTTATTTTTACTTTTTTTTACCTTTTATTTGATTGATTTTTTTTTGGGGAGGTTTAAAATTTAAAAAGTCTCTCTAATATTTTTTTGTCCTCAACAGCATATCCAAGTTTCATTAAAATCTGTGAATTCACCACTGTGTAGTTTCCTTGAAAGTTCACATTATAACGCTGGGTTTTTGTTTATTAAAACAACAGAATTGGTTTACCAACTTTAAAAGCCAATTGTTTTAATGATCTATAATTAATAAATTAATGTACTTTGCAAACAAATATAATTTATTTCATTTTTTTTTTAAGTTTTTCCTTAAACCACATTGTTGTAAAAATGCGGTTAAACAGTGAATATTTGTTAATTAAATACCATTTTAGTGTTATCGTAAAAAACTTGTAGGTGCGACGTTTTGAAATTATCCTAATTTATGGAGTTAAGTCTTAAAAAAATATAATCGAGGTAATAACAAAAACTAAGTACGACTTTCTTATATGTAATGACAGTAATTTAATGTAGAAAATCATCTCTAAAATAACCAAAATCTTAATTTTTACTAAAATGTAAATTTTATGGTTGTGTCAAACGATTTTGGTGCACTAAACTACAATTAGTTTGTCATAATTATTTATTGTTTTAGTTTAAGCATCGCTAATAGCGATGCTACTACTAGTATTTCATTATTGTAATTTATTCACCCACTCTTTCGGTTATCATTAAAACTTATCAGTTGTTCCTTATAGTTTATGATTTTTAATTTGTTTTTTATTTCACATCTTTCTGAACAATTTTTTTTTTGAAATAAATGCAATTTATTTAATTGCGGTTGGTTGCACGCCATTATTATTACCTGCAAAAAAAAAAAAAAAAAAACATAAATATTAAACAGAAAATAAAAACATTAAAAATTATTATTAAAAGGCAAATTTGCATAATATCTAATTAAAAGAAAATACTGTTGTTTTATAGAGAATAATACTTATATATATATTCAATTATTATTAAGTCTGTCCCTACAGGAAATTTATACAAACTGGCGCGTAACCAGTCCTTTAGTATGCGCGGAGATTTCTATAGATAATATCGAATATTAGGATTATAGGATTATTTTTGAACATTTTTATTCAAAAAATTATGATATGAAACATACACTCAGGGAACTTCTGCTTTAAAAATATGTAGTTGTTTGGGTTGTAATACAGTTTCTTTATTTTTAATGTAAATGTCAGTCATTTGTAGAACAAATTAAATTTTTTACTAACCTTGTAGTTCATTTCAAAAAACAAACCTCATCAAATGACTGTTTTATGATTATACATTCAGTTGTTTTTTGTTATTTAAAAAAATAAATGTTTGTTTATTTTTTACTAACATGTGGTTCATTTTTACTACAATTGTTAGTAATTTTGTGAACATTAAAAAACAAATGACAATGTTAGATGAATTTACTGAAATTTAAGTCGTCCTTTCTTTAAGTGAAATTTCATTTGTTTTTACCTACATAGTATTTTAAGTGTACTTTTTTTTTTCTTTTTTTCTTGTGTTATGTTTACAAAAAATCGTATAAACTACTACCCAAGAGTTCGAAGTTACTAACAAAATTATTCGGGGCTCGAATTATAAATTTTTTAAAATTCAGAGTATTTCAAATTCAAACCTCTGTATCTTCAGGCAATGTATGGGAGTGAATCGAAGTTTATGTTATTTGTTTTTTCATCTTTAATTGATTTTTAAACAGGAAATTAACCCTCTCATGCACCAAACTTCGTTAACAGTGTTTTTTATCACTGTTCCTGACTATTAAGGGGTCAAATAACACAAAAAAAAGAGACAACAATTAAACTTGTTCTCGCCGCTTAGTTTTTAGAAAATGTTGTACACATAAAACATGGCGCATTTACGGACTAAAATAAGGTGTATTTTTTCTTTGATATAAGAAAACAATATTTTTGTATTTTTAAAGGAAAATGTCCTTACAAGGGAGTTCTACCGACACGGACCCATAGATCTTTATAAATTTTGGATATGTTGCAGAGGAGAGAAATCTAAGGGACAAGTGTTTTTTCGCTGGCGAGTGGCATGTTCAGGGGTTTCTAATAAGGGTTACAATTTACACAATTTTTATATTGGATCATTTTGTTCTGTTTTAAATAAGTAGGTAAGTAACGATAGACAAATTTAATATACATTCAAGCTTATTTGAAAACGCATTCAATGTATAAAATATGGCTAGACCAATTTTACGAATATGACAACCAATTAGAAACATTCTCTTTCTTATATTTTATTATACTTCTAACATTTAATACTAATACTGCTTTTTAAATGTGTTTTATTATACATATTTCTCAAAACTAATTAAATATGGGACATTTTAAAAGCATACAAATTTTTTAACTTCCAACGTTCGCTCAAACCAACGGTTGGCCACTGTTATCAATCAGGTAACTGGACAATACTGTCAAGATTGTTTATCCTACGTTCTGCCAACGCATAACCGACTGTCGCCGACGCTTTGTCAACACAATGCCGTTTGTATTTTTCTGCCTGGGATGTTGTATATGTACAACAGGTGAATTAAATCCTCCAAATATGAGCTGAATAATATTTTTACCTCTTACTTGTTTCATTCCACTTATTTATTAAATAATGTATTCAGAATAAAGAATTATTATAATTCTTTCATAAAAAGTTAAGCCCCTAATTATTCACAAAATTTACAGGAGAAAAACCAATTGACTTCAGCGAATAAAAATTCAAATATGAAGAACAAACAATTTTTTCTAGTGTTCAAGTGTAAAGCAAACCTCAAGTATAGGCCTCTGAAATATTTTCGTAATATTTAGTTTTTCAAAATTTTCATTTAGATATGATAAAGATGCTCTCAAAAAGTGTTCTTATATATATACAACAAATGCATGAAAGTGTTAAAAGTAACTTTTTACAATAATATTATCTTATTTGTGTTTAAATTAAAATACTTAATTTTTCATGACAGTCACAGAAGGTATTTAAAAGACCTTATTAACAAATTGTATTTAACGCCCTAGTAGTTTTTGTAAAAACTACAAAAAATGAGTTCAAAATGACGTAGCAGAGTTGTTGCTAAATATTAGTAATATTAGAATAGCGAAAATAGATTTGATATATCTAAAAAAATTTAATTATATTTGAGCTAAATTTTAGTTAATTGAAAGTAACAAATTAATCTGTTTAAATCAGTTAAAAATGTGCTAAATGTCAGTACACAAAAAATATCACAACAAAAGGTGAAAAATAAAGAACCACCATATTTTTCTAATAAACAGACAAAGCGTTTGCAAAAAAGTATGTAAACATACCTCTATCATTCTGCGAGAAGTTAAGTTTTTCGGATGAAATTAAGTTTTGTATTTTCGGAATTAAGGAATATAAATGGTGTGGAGAAAATCAGGTAAAGCTCTTAATAAAGACTATTTCTCAGTTACTGCCAAGCATAGAGGTGGTGGAGTAATGTTAGTCAAATGGAATTTATTGAATCAAATATGGACAAGAGAGGTTATCTAGATATTTTAAAACGTAATTTAAAGCAAAGCGCGATCAATTTGGGACTCCAGAATGATTATCACTTTCAGCAAGATAATGAGCCAAAGCATACTGCTGACATTATGAAGATTTGGCTGCTTTATCATATGCGTAAAATATACGAACGCCTCCCCAATCACTAGATCCCAAACCCATTTTTTCTGTTCTCTGAGAGGATTTGCTTTGAAATCAAAAGCCATATTCGCAAACTATGTAATCTGCACATAAAAAAACAAGAGAACGAATTTCTTTAAGTGATCATAGGTACAGTGGTTTTACTTTAACATTATATTGTTTAAAAAAAATATTTTTTAATTGCGTTTTTTGGTTCTTTTGTAATAAAGTTGACTTTTGTACGCAGACTTTTAATACCAATTGTACACTCACAATATTTTTTCCGTAAAGACTACTGAATATACACATTAAATTAACTGAAAATCAGTTAAAAACAGGACTACTTACTTTTCGTTTAAAACAATTATATTTTTTAGTTTATTTTCAACTGTTGAAAATTTAATTGACAAAATCCATAAAAACAATATATTTTCGTTTATTTCAATACTCAATATAATATAAGAACTTTTTGTTTTAAATTGAAAATTTTAACTGAATATTTTAACTTCTACGGAAAGTCCGTTTTTTTGTTTATTTTGTTTTTTGAATAACAGACAGGAAGTTGAAAAATATATTTCTTTGTTAATTTAACTGTATATTCCATTGAAACTACTTTACCGATTAAACTTTTAAATAACTGTTGTTTTTTTATGGAAAAGTTCTTGTGAGTGTATGTACGCAGCTTGTGAAAAGAAAAAAATTCGAAATTTTCAACAACTCCTAAGAAGTTAATATGGATGCAATTATCACTAACTTAATCAGATAAGTTTCCCTGCTTTAATAAGTCTATTTATAAATTACATCTTAAGCTAATAATATATAGAACTTTACCTAAATATAAATACTCTATAAATACTCTTAAAACTTTCAACTCAATATGACTTCCATACGTTCTGGTGTTGAAGTGTACCACAGCAGTTAGTTATCGTTGAGAATAACCCGGGTACAAATTCACAATATATTAGCTGCCATTTATACCAACACGCATAATAACAATTTTAATCAGGTTTCTCAAAGTGCATTTATGTCTTCTGTTCCGTCTTTTGAATTACCAAACTTCAGATCTGATTGCCCAGAAACTGGTTTATTAATGTCGAAGCTAAGTTTTCATTAAAATATATTAATGTCGATACGGTTAAAAATAAAATTTATTGTAGTTCTGTTTATTAAGACGTTTTATGTATCGTTTAAAGCTGCTTAAAGGGTTGCCATACGTAATGCTAACTTTTTTAATTGCGGTAAACAAACGACAATTTTTTTTTGTGAAACATATTGAAAAATGGTCCAAAATTGACAAGAACTGTCAACCATTTAAAAAAAGACTAAAACTTGGAAAAAAAATCAAAAATATGGAAATATATCAAAGGTCCACTTTAGGAAACAGTATGAAAATTTAATTTTTCTCATTTTTGTTTTTTGGAAAGTTCTTTAAAAGTTGTTTGTTATTCACTTTTTATGTTTACAAAAAATTACACTTTATATTGAATTTTTTTAGAAACGGCACGTAAAAACGAAAGATCCACTTTAGGGAACAGGCCACAATTGGGAATATTCGCTTAGACAAAAAAAATCCTAAAAACTTTGACATTTGCGAAATATTTTTACTTTTTTTTTTATGCGAATAAATATCAGCGCTTCTGAAAGCATTAATACACAACTTTTTTTTTTTAATTTCAGTTGATTTTAGCAAAATATACTTTTATTTATATTGTAATAAATTTGTTGATATTACAATCAGAGACGTACCCGGAGGGGGCCCATGGGGCCCGGGCGCCTCCGCAATGAATTCGATTTATGATGCTTTATGATAGTTAACGTTAACGTTGATGTTGAATGTATTATAATTAATAATCATTCAACCACAACGTTTACTTAATTATAATTAAGGGGCATATGTTTTTTTTTTATGAACAGAATAGAAGGCACACTCACGAGTAGTTTAAGCTCATTCATCGAAGACTTTTTGAGACATATAGATTTGCATCTTGTTTGACAATACCGCTTAACCATGATATGCTTATTAATATGTGGATGATTTGAATAACGTATACTGCATCTGAATATGTTTTCAAAAATTTTCTACAACATTTCAATATTAAGAAAATCGCGGTTAAAAAAATCAAAACATATGTATATTTTGTAATTTTTTAGAGACTGTAAAAAAATTTACTGACAGAGACTTCGTGTAGGAGCCTCTACTTTAGTCTCCACTAGAAAAGTTTATGTTTTAATTAAATTTTTAATTTCGCGAAAACAAATTATGCCGCAAAAAAAGCTCGCGGTTGGGTTTTTCTCTTAAACCGCATTTTAACCCTTACATCAACTGGAAACTGAATCGTTTTACTAAAGAAAATTTTTGATACCGACATGATGAAAACAAAGGATTCTACACTCAAAAAAAAAGGTTTATCAAATATTAAGTAATTTTAAATGCATTTTAAGAAATACGGGAGTGATTTGGCAGCTAAGAAAATTGTACTCAAATAAAGTATGCAGTTTCCTTAAAAACATTTAAAAACAATTTACTTCAATTAGGTAAATTTGTATTGAAATTTAGTAAATTTTGTCTTAAGTTTTATGAAACTTTACCAAAATGCTGTTCATTTTGAAATCTACTAAAAACATCTTAAAATCTAGTTAATTATTTTTAAATTTTAAGACTCTTTAATGTGTGCTAAAGCCAAATTCACTTATTTTTAGTTAATAAGTTTTACTAATATTAAGTAGGTATATTCAAAACAAACAACAACAAAAATTTTTACTTGTCTGTTTCATTTTAGTTGTAATATTATTTATTAATTTATTATTCTCATACGGTATATACTTTCAAAAATATAAGTGTTTAGGTTTGGTACCTATCAGTCATATTATCAATTTAATATATCTCTAAAGTTAATATTAACGAAAATAAATTTAAGATTACTTTCGTTTATACGAACGTTTTAAATATGAAATTTATTACTTAACTTTTACTTTTTTTTTAAAGAGTCCAGTTCGTTATTTAAAAGATAAGTAAGGAATTACAATAAAAACAAAATAATTATATGTCATAACTATTTAAAATCAATTATTTATTTTTAAACAACAGGACCCAGTAGCTAGAATGTCGAAAAATATATGAAGATTGGAAAAAAATAGAATTAACTACTTTACCCCTATTACCACCTTACCATAATATTCCCAATCATTATGATAATATTCTCAATGTAAGTTCTCTTCTGTGCATAAAATGCTTCAAAATGAACAATAAATTAATTGAAATTGTTTAAGACTTTTCAACCTTTAATTGAAAAAATTCCTCATTGAGCAGTTTTGTTTTATACATACCCGATTAAAAGAAACTAATATGGAGCTTTATATAATTTAGTCTAATTTAATATGACTTTATAATTAATCATATGAAATTTCACCCGAAAATTGACCCGATTAAATTGTATAAAATAACATCTAATTGCATAATATTAGATTAATTTAGATAAAATTAGAAGTTATTTTATAAAGTTATTTACGAGTTTTGTCCTCTGCCGATTTGATTAAATTATACATTATACTACGAGATTTTATCTAATTTAATATAATATTATATAATATGGTCTATATATTATTTTCAATATAAATATCGTATGGTTTCTTTTAGTTTTAAATACGTTATTATTAGATCTTCTAATAAAAACTCGAATATAATATGTAAATATTGTAAAACTATGATAAACATATAATTTACTATAGTTTCCAAATCAAATTTACTACATTTCTTTGATGCGCCATATTATTTTTTTTTAAAGGGTAGTTAAAATAAAAAAAAATATCGTTTATTTTTACGGATTTTTATTTTGATAGTTAAAATAAAAGGAAATCTTTATTTTTACAGATTTTGACGTAATTTTTTGATAGTTAAAAATAAATGAAAAAATCGTTAGATATAGAAGTACAGTGAGTAAACCGGTTTTTAACTATATGTTGAGTAGTTTTAAAATACATATACCTTTGATTTTAACGACATAATATTGTGAGTGTAGTAATATATGCCATATCTACAGTAATATCGATCGATATATATATATTTAGATATTAATATATATGGGACCACAAAAACTGTTCACAAATATAAATATTAATCTATATAAAGCTATATTTTCTTTTATAATAATATATTAAACAATATATATTTGTATAACAACGTTTTTACTCGGGTGTTTTAAATATATTTTTTTTTGTCGTTTATATATGATTTCATATATCCGTATAAATTACTTGAAAATGTAAAAATATTAATTTACGAATCATTTAACTATTGTTTATTCATACTCGTTTTTATTCTAGTAGTTTTTACAACACAGATGTTTGCCTTCTAGGTGTTCATCGTACAGTAGATATAGAAAAAAACTAAACAAAAAAAATCATATGGAAATAATATAGAAAATGAAAAAAAAAAAATGCAAAAATTTTGATTATGCAGATGAATTGTAATAAAAATACTCGAGGGTTAAAAAACCTCAAAGTAATTAATGCAAAAAGTTATTATTGTTTAATTCGTAGATTTTAATTTTAAGAGAATTTAAATATTTCGATGCGCATTCATATATGGGGCAACATTTATGCAACCCTCATGATTAGAAATAAAAAATCAAAAGTCAAACTTAGCATAAATAAACTTTCGTAAAAAAACATATTTAATTTTTGCAAAAAATGAGTGGTTCAGAAATACAGTAGTGGTCAAAACATTTGGAACTGAGATCGCATTTGTTGTTTTCATTGATTTATTTTCTTCAAATCACACTTACTTGCTAAAATTTATTTTTTACATATTCTTCATACATTGTTTTATGTTAAACAAATAAAAATATTTATTCCGTTAAATTAAAACAACAAAAAAATTAATAATAATAGATGTATTCAAAATGCAGGTGTTCAATACATTTGCAACTCTCATTATTCTTACTCTTAACGAAACAATTTATACTAACAAATGCTAGGATATAACGGTAATCGCATTCCTTTTTAATATGAGATTCAGGCCGTTACAGTTTTCAAACAAATTTATTATAATTATTGTTATTTAATAGTTGTAATAAGATGTTGGAAGCATTAACATCGTAAGATTAATTTTTGTAAAAAATGGGAGGAAATAAATACAATTCTGATTTTAAATCAAAAGTTTAAATGATGTTCAAAATGGACTTTCCCAAAAAGAAATTTCTATAAAGTACTCCGTTCCAAAATCAACGATTTGCCGCATTGTTAATAGTGATAACATCCACACAACTCATAAAGGTGGAAGACCCCGTATTACAACTGTAAGAGAAGATCGGAAAATCAAGAACTTATTTACGAAATATCCCAAAGCAGTTCTCAGAGAAGCTAAAACTGAACTTTTAATAGATGCCAGTCTTCCCACCATTAAAAGAAGAGCCCGAGAATATGGTCTTAGAAGTTATAGATGTACAGAAAAACCGTTTGTGTCGGAAAAAAACCGAAAAGCTCGGCTTGACTTTGCACGCACCTATTTGAACTGAACTCAACAGCAATGGAAAAATGTATTGTGGTCAGATGAGTCTAAATTCAACCTCCGGGAATCAGATGGAAGAGCCAATGTTCGAAGACCACGAGGCGAAAAGTTTAATCCCAGATACACAACCGCTACAGTGAAGCACGGAGGTGGCAACATTATGGTGTGGGGGTGTTTTTCAGGAATGGGATTGGCCCAATTCACCTCATTACTAGCGCAATGACGACCACAATCTATAGAGATCTTTTGAGTTTAGTTATGCTTCCGTATGCTGAATGGGAAATGCCACTCTCATGGACCTTCCAGCACGACAACGACCCAAAACACACGGCGGGGGTTGTAAAAGTTTGGCTGCAGGAAAATTAAATTAATATCATGTCATGGCCGGCTCAATCTCCCGATCTCAACCCGATTGAGAATATGTGGATTATTGTAAAACGGAATAAAGTATTACGAAATGGTGATGCACTTTTCGTCGAGTTGGAGAAGCAGTGGAATGAAATTTCTGATGATTATATTAAAAAGTTCATTGCCTCAATGCCCAAGAGGTGTTCAGAAGTTATAAAAAATAATGGCTACGCTACAAAATACTGAGCATTAAAACCATTGTTTGTATTTCCTGTTAATTACTTTAAGAACACTGCACTATCGACTTATTTTGTTAAAATTACTTTTTTTTATTTTTGAGAAGTTATGAATAATTTTTTTGTATTTGTAAAATAATGTGCTATAACTTTAATAAAAAAAAAAACAAAAGCTTATACCACAAATCTTTTTAATCAAAAAATTTATAATTACCTAAATCATGATTTCAGTTGCAAATGTTTTGAACACCACTGTAGATAAACTAACTAATTTTTGCATGATACGTCCTACTAGTATATCTCTTTACTCTTACTTTCTAAAAATATCATCTAATTTGTAAATTTATTTTTCTAAAAACTGCTTGTAACATTTTTATTTTAAAAATTTCAGAACTATGCTTGAAAATTTAAATAAAAAACAAAAAGTTAATTCATCTCAAAACATGTAGTTAATTATTCTTTTAACATTATTAATCGACAAAAAAAAACATATTTTTAAAACATTATTAATAAAAATATGATTTTTGAAACAATTTCATTGAAGTCCAAAATTAATAATTTACATTGAATTAATAAAGCACTTTATAAATCATGTTGAACACTTGAGAATTAAATCGTAAAACTAAAGTTTGAAATGTAAGAAAATTAATAAAATTACGAAATTTTACAAAAAAAAAAAAAAAAAAAACAATAATAAAATCTTTTAAATAATTTCATAGCTCTAAAGAAAACTTTCAACAAATTTATGGAGAAATAATTTATGAAATCGACTGATTTTTTTTTTATAAAACTATGAAACTTTATGAAAAATTACTTCATTAGTTTTAATATATTCTTCATTCACTTTGTGAACAAAAGTTTCATTAGGTTATTGAAATGTTTAAATTTGTTCTTCCATTAAAATTCTCTATATGTATATTGACATTAAATGAATCAAACTTCTAAATAAAAAAAGCTGTAAAAATGTATTTTATTACACCGAAATATTATCTCAGTTATTAGTAACTAAAATTTTAACTGAGCCTCAGTTGAAATACCACTTACAGATGCCGTTAACATTCCGTTACCAAAGATTTTATTCCCCCCTCTCTGAAAAAACTATTCTATTCACCTATTATTGTTTTGAACAACAATTTTGACCAAAAGTAAACATACCATGGATCAATCTAAGGAAAATACTTGTTCGTTCATTTTGCTTATACATATATTTTCTCCATTAAATTTGTTTTACAACTTTTTCTATTATAAAATAATATTTAAATAAGAATTTACAGGGTAATCAAACAATATTTTATTTAACTGAAACCCCAGTTTATTACGATTAGTATAAGTTGTTCTAAATTTATTTTGCTTTAACTGAGATTTTTTTTTGTGTAGATATAATTTTAAATTGTGAATACCCTTAAGGTATTTTTCTCACGTATTAAGCCAAAATTGCAATTGCACTAGTTATACTACATAATTTCAGTACCAGCCTTATACATTTTTCTATAGAATAAGGATATAGATTAATATGATGATATACATAGTACTATCATTATTGTAGTCGGAAGTGATTTACACAAAATTGGTTTTTAAGTAAATAATAAAGGGAAAATATAATAAATGGTTGGTTTAAACACGATAAAAAACTATTTATGCAAATTTTGTATAGATATTTTTATTACAGTGCAAAAATATTCATATTGAAAATTGAAAAAGAAAAAAAAATTAATAATAATGATATTTATGAACAAATAAAAAAAAAGTGAGATTACTATCGTGTTGTTTTGTTGTCTATAAATAATAAGCTTAGCCAAACTTCATTAATTTAATTTTTTCTTTTGTATACTACATATCTAACAAAGGCGCACCATAAAAAAAAATTTGTGAAAATAAAAATTGTGAATATTAAAAAATATAATTAAAACAATAAATAAATTAAAGAAACTAATTTAAAAAAATTACTAAATGAATGATTATGTTAAAATCAACAATACTTTGAAAATTTTTGAATTTTTGTGAAGACAACAGACATAGGTAGAAAGACATACTCTTTAGCGCGGCTGTACAAAACAATAAATCTGTTAATACGATACAACTCGACTAGCTCAAGTAAACCATGAAACTCGATACTCGAGTAGTTCGAGAGTTCGAACTACTCATCGAATACCTCGAGTAGTACATGTGTACCTTTTGTTCGTTTGATAATATACTTCTTGGAAGGGTAAATTTCGAAGTCACATGCCTAGAAAATCTCACATCAATCGGGAGAACATTGTGTTCTGGGCCAACTACTACTCAAAAAAAAAAAACGCGATCGGATCACAAAAATTTTTTTTTTTTTTAAAACAAAATTTGCATATTTTTACACATTTTTTCGAGTAGTTGTTCGTCAATGTCACAATTTTCATCGAATTTTAATATTTTAATTTGGAATCTGTTAACGTAGGCGACACCAAAAAATAAGTCTGTTTTTCTTAAAAAACTTCTGTCAAATTACATCAAATGTTTAAAACCTACCAATTTTTACACATTTATATGGAAGTGTTCGAGTTTTTTTTTCGAGTTGTTAGCCAATCTTACAATCTTCGCCGGATTGCCACAAAATTTTAAACATAGATTATTATAAAGTATACGACTCCAACATATATAAGTTTGTGCCAAGTTTTTTAATTTTTTTTAGAAAATGGCATCAAACTTTTTAAAATAGCATATTTCTACAATATGCGTATAGAAATGGTCGAGTTTTTTCGAGTAGTTATTCGCCGACTGCGAAATTTTTATCGACACACTTTAAAATCTGAAATTAGCTATCGTCAATTCACAAAAGTGCTTAAGTTCAAAAATAAATTTTTTTTAATTTCTTGAGAAGTGATCGGGTTTTTCTGAGTAGTAGTTGGCTCAGGACATAATGTTCATCCAATTGAGATGAGGTTTGCTAATAATGTTCTTTGAAAATTTACTTACCTTTAATAATTACCTTTTTACATGAGTTCAAACGAACAGAAGTTACACTTTCACTACTCGAGCTACTCGACTACAACAAAACTGGGGCCCTGCACTAAATGTTTGTATCCCAGGTAGGAACTATTTGCATATTCAGTTCTGCTTTGTAAATGCAAAAGGTTTTTATGATATTAAGCCATATTTTGTGTATTTCTTTCTTGTATTTTAGAATTACTTTCATTTGAAAAATATAAAGGGTCCGACATGAGCTAAGTGTTACCATTCACGAAAAAAGCACTAGTTGAAAAAAAAACGTTAGATGGCGGACCCTTTAGAATTACGTCTTACGTACGTTAGGGTTATAAGGTTATTTTTTGGAAATATATAAAATTTACATGCCATAGCCGTGTAGGCCCTGAAAAAATATGGTTAACCACGATCTTACTTTTTCGCGGTGGTCAAGCAAGTTTCCGCACCAAACGCAAGAAAGTTTTGATTTTTTTTTTTCTAATATACAAAAAATTTAATGTTTTCCTTAAAATTACATAGTTTTTTTTCTTCAAATAATTCAAAATAAGGAATATTATAGTTACAAGTTTGTCAATTGAGTATGTTTAGAACTTCGTTTAAGTTCGGATTACTTTTTTTGAAATATTGTAGTCAAAAACCGTTACAGATAGGTCAAATACCAATAAGATGAAAATTGTTTTACGTTGCGTCTATGTTACAAAGTGTGCACCCCCTACTGATGCAGCTCTAAGAGGTCTAGTGTGTATATCTAGAAGGCCTCCTCTTGCTCTTATCAATAGACATATATCACGAGACAAAAGATTCGAGATAGAAATATGCAGCAAAGAATAGTGTAAATGTCAAAAAAATTATAATTATAAAATGTAGAACTTCTTACATCGGATATTAAGTTGTCCTTCTCGTAAACTTTAACGAGAGACAAAATTGATTTGTAGTGTTTGCAAAGTGGATCTGAGTGGGCACAAAATTTATTTTATCACAGAGGTTCTCCCAATAGTGAGCATCCGCAAGCTTGCTATGCAATCTATTATTAGGCATATTAAGGACCTTATAGATGTAATCAAAATGCAATTTTAACGTATCAAAATATAAGGAATAAGAAATCTTGAAAATTTTTCAACTACATCATATTTTTTGTGACCCCATATTTGGGTTCCGTATAACGTTATAGATCGAAAAGCAGCACAGAAGATTTTGAGTTTATTTTTATTATATATTTTGGAATGGTTTATATATTTAGACCAAGTAGAAGAAATCGAAATTTTTGATGGTGTTAGTTTGTTTTCTAAATTTGGTTTTAAAAATTCACAAATCCACACCCAGAGACTTGTATGATTTTACAATTCCAATTTCAAAATCCACTAATTTTATCAGTGGATTTTGGACAAAATTCTGCAGGATTTTATATAAAAATCGTGTTTGTGTTGGATATTGTTATGTGAATTACAGAAAAAACATAACATTTAATTGCAATAATTGCACAATTGACCACACAGTTGGCAAGTAAAATTAATAAAGTAATTTAATATAAATTTTCTCAAACTATGTAAATAATGAGAAACAAATTATATTATAGTTATTGCTCAAACTTATTAACTAATTTTTGTCACAGTGTAACCTCATAATAACTGAAAGTCGTAGACGGAAAGAGCTCGTCCGTTATAGTTAGGATGTGTCCGCCATTACTAGAGAATGGAATTGGAAATAAATTCTATTTGTTTCACGATTACCTTAAATTAAGGAACTACTGTGTACTTTATGTTGAATAAAAGTAAAATATTTTAATTATTTGCCGCGATTCAGATCCAACAAACCAATTAGGTCTGAAATGTTTAAGTCAATTTTATATTTTTATACACTATGAGAAATAATTATAAAGCCACATATATTTTCAGAGATATCCCCCCAACGCGAATAGATTTTTTTTTTTTTAATATTTTCCATATTTAAGTTACATATATAAATATACTATTTTACGCATTAATTTAAAGGTATTATAATTTTGCATAGTTGGGAATTTTTAACTTTTAATTATTGTTCATGCGAAATAAATATAAAGTCGACATACAAGAGATACATAAGACATTAATAAACAAACTTTGAACACATTTTTCACAAGTTATGGCGAGATTTTTCTCGAATTCTCTAAAAAGAAATTATGTTGCGTTCTCGTGGAGAGTGTCAGCACGGTCTTCAAAAAGCGTATTGGGTATGTAAAATAGAGATTTGTAAATTTTGCTATTAAAATTCCAAACAACTCTGTCATGAGGACATTCCCCTCTCTTTGTCATGAGGACATTTTGTGGGGCGTTTTGGTGTAATGGTTAGCGCGTTGGACTGTTACACAGATGGTCCCGGGTTCGATTCCCGGTGACGACAACATCAATTTAGAAAAATAATATGTATGAGTTTTCTATCACTTATATTTATAGCTGCGCCCACCTTCGGTGTTCCCATAGCACTTAACCCCACCGAAGTAAAATAATGAATCAGGGCTATGAAACAAAAAGCTTCAATAAATTCGCAAACCCTACATCAGGTGGCGAGCAACAACTGTTCTAAGACTTATCTACTCGCGCAATTACAGTGTTGCCATGTTTGAAGCCCTTGATCTTCCACCACCTTTCACCTCTCCACTATTCCCTTTCCAAAGAAAGCAACACATTAATTAAGAGGAAGAATTTCCTGAGTGTGGCTTCTCTTTAAAAAAAAAAAAAATAAAAATAAAAAATAAAAAAATAAAAAACGATAAATAAATAGTTCTCTAAATGATATTAATGTATTTTGCATAGAAGCATTGAAACTTCTAATTTAACTAATGCATGTTTTCGTACAATTTTATAAAAAATATCATTTCATGAACAAATAGTTTCATTCACTTAATGCAGAAGTTTAATTAAAAATCTAGTTTCGTGAAAAGTAATAAGCTTTTAATTAATTTTAAGAATTTTTTTGTTCATTTTATGAAGAAAAGTTTCATTAGTTTACTTTTTTGGAAGAAATAAACGTGGAATTTGCGAAGAAAACAAGGGATTATATTAAAAATGCGGCAACAATTTTAGTTTTCGAATACTCTTTGTATACATTAGAGCGGCATTTTTTCAACTTTCGATTTTTATCAACTATTGTTGCGATTATTATAGAACAAGGTCTAAAAGTTTGGTGGTTCGAATTTGAGAAAAATCAGATGGCATTAATATGTAGCGCTCCGACGCACTAACAAATTTTTCGATTTTTGAAAATTTTTCTTAAACAGCTTTAATAAAAATATGTATTGCGACATATAGTTTTTCATTGATTTTGGCATGCTAAGCACGGTAGTTCGCAGCGCAACGCAATTAAAAAAAATGTATATTTAATTATTACAAATGATTTTTCTAGTAACTTCAGCTAGTATTGCATAAGAGAAAAAAATAATTTGGTTTTGACAAAAAACTTAGTGTATTTGGGAAAGAGTGAGTAAAGATTTTTAATTAAATAATCATAATACAATTTTGCTAATAAAAAGATAAAATGGTATGTGCATATTGTCAACTTTATAACACTGTAAAATACAAATTAAAATGTGTATAATACATTATACACAGTGTTATACACAAGGTTTCGGAAAAAACCCAAAGGACCTGGAATATCGAAAAAAGAAGAAAAACTCATCCCGTTAAACTTAATAAGGATCAATATATATGAATTTGACAGTCGTACCACTTTACATGTATATATAAAGTACCACAAAATTACCACTTTGTTTATACACTAAAAACAAAGTACCAAAAAAGGAACCAGGTGTATTTTCACAACTCCTACCAGAAAATATAACATTTATATATAGTTTCTTTTAATAAAATGTCCAATAAATAAAAAAAAACAAAAAATGGATAATTTTTTACCCCACTTTTAACCCCTTAAATTCCCCATATGGCCGATAATATTAGACACCCCAAACTTAGAGTTTTTTCTCGACAAAATGTCAAAATTTCATTCTAATCGGAGATTATCTCATGAAAGACCTTTCTTGTCTGAAATTTTGATTTCCACTATTAGAAGGTTTCACAGTATTTTGCTTAAATAATTTGTTTTATATTTTTTATATTCCATATAACATAAATTATACAATTTTGCAAATACTTTATTTAATGCCCCGAATAAAAAAGTTCATATATGATCATATATGTTTTTTATATGTTCATATATGGTCCTCCATATTCATACATACTATAAAAATTAGCCTACATTTCCATATATGGACAAATATAGTCATATATGTTTATATATTATTTTATATGATTATCCATATACGTTCATACATTATATTTTTTTGTAATTTTTTGTTTAGAAAATTTTGTATTTTCAAATACTGTTTTAATGAAAAAAAACAACAGTATTTAAAAGGCCTAATTTCGATACAAAAAAAGTGGTTTCAAATGGCAAAACATGTATATTGTGTATTTATGTCAGTAGAAACATTCTGTTTATGGTCGCATCACAAAAAAATATTTGGCGATAAAACTACATTTTAAACTACTTTAAAATTATGTATTATACTACCACATTAAATTAAAACAATGTGAACAATAAAAAAGGAATTACAAAAAAATTAAAATTTTTTCTCTTACAATTAAAAAAACTTTTAATTTTCTATTTAATAGTAAGATTTAATTGTATGATCTCATACTTTAGAAAGTCCACAATGTTTTAAATTAAGTAACGGCTGTACTTATGTTTGCGATTCATTACGTTAACAATAATTACTGAAACACATTGCTTACTTTTGTCAAAAATAACAAATTTAAAAAATTGGTAATTGAATTTTAAAATAAGAGTTTAATCTACATATTTTACTGACAAGGAGAGTACCTCAAATGGTGTGGATTCTCTACTGATGCACTTAAACTCGAATGAAATTTAGGTATTTACTACAAAATAAAAATATTAATAATAGTTCTTATGAATTATCGTAGATTAAGGATTGTGGTTGTTTACAATGGGTCTTTAAAATGCGTTATAAAAATAAAAAAAAAACATACAATAATAAAAAAATTTCTATCATAATATTTATCCACATATGAGTCCTTATTGGATATACGGAGTCTCTTGTTTTTTCATATAAGTTCATATATGATTCCTCTTTTCACAGAAGTGATTTCATATACTTCCATATTTGTCGATATATGACTACATTTTGCTTACATGAAATAACATATACTTATATATTTTCATAAATGAGACGCTTTTGGAAATATGAAATCGCATATACCTCCATATATGACCATATATGAGTACCGTTTGAATATATGGAATCACATACCCTTCCATATATGCCCATATATAAAACATATATGTCCATATTTACCCATATATGCAACCATATATGAGCATACATGAACATATTTGAACATATGTGAACTTTTTTAACCGTGCTGATTAAATATTATTGCAACTGATGTGTATTTGTTGATATGACATTTTTATATTAATATAGATTGTATTTAAAATACATAATTATTTTTATCAAATGTGCCGCAAAAACTATATAAAAAGCATTTTTGTAAGACTAACACTCGTTGTACGGCGATTTGTAGTGAATATTGATATAGAAGAAATCGACGGAACATAAATTAACGGACCCTTTCGATTTCTGAAATAAGACGTCGTGAAAATTGCAAAAAACGTTAGCATTTGACTAAATAATTGTTACAAAAGGGACTACAACTTTTAACCCACATTTTAATTTATTTTTTATTTTAAAATGTACCCTTTCAAATTATATGCATATTGATTTTTTTCATGGAAGCGTCAGAGGTAATTTATTTTTTTTTTTCAAATTATGAATTTTGAATTTGTAATACAGGCTTATTACACTGTGCAACAAATTTTGGGTCATCGCATCTTTCCCGAATGAGACCACAGAGAAATGAAAATAGACTATCAGGAGACCAAAACGCCCAAATGGTTTTAAAAAGTTAGCTCGTATTGTTAGTTTATAGTCTTTTGAAGTTGGGCTATTTTGAGTCAAATTTTCCGTTTGTTTTTTTATATGAAATCCGAAGGAATTAAATATTTTTGGCCTAAAATATTTAAATTGATTAATATTTATACTTTTTGTGGTTTTAATTCCACTTTAAGCCTGTTACTTTGTAAATTTTCTGTGAGCTTCACGTACTTTTATACAATTTTCACAATACTATTCGTGTGTTTCGATTTATTTGTTTTTGTTATTTTTCATACAAACAAAAAAGCAAACAAAAAACCAAGTGGAGAATTTTATGGAGTATAACAGGCTTTTTATTTTTCAATTCAGATTAAAATTCCGCGATCTATCGCGAAAAACGTTTAGCAACTTTTTCGAAAAAATATTGTATGCAAAATACAATTAAAAATGTAAAAACAAAACAAAATATTCAAAAGTGCAACAAAAATCGGGTTTGATAAGCAATCATTTTATAACTAGTTGAAATTAAAGTAGAATAAACAATTAATGCAAAAAAAGCTGTGGCTTAAATGTAGTAGCAGTTCTTCATGGGTTGCAATCTGGATACATTAAATACATGCGTTTTTTATATGATTCTACATATAACTGCGTCGTTGTCTATAATTCCCTACCGAATCCAACAGAGGGAAGGCCTCGAATTATATAACGTAGTTTTACCTCATACCCTAAAAAAACTTTGACAGTAGTTAAAAAAGCGACAAAGGTAATTACCGATCAAATAACTAGATGGGCGTTGTGGTGTAATGGTTAGCGCGTTGGACTGTTACACAGATGGTCCCGGGTTCGATTCCCGGTGACGACAACATCAATTTAGAAAAATAATATGTATGAGTTTTCTATCACTTATATGTATCGCTGCGCCCACCTTCGGTGTTCCCATAGCACTTAACCCCACCGAAGTAAAATAATGAATCAGGGCTATGAAACAAAAAGCTTCAATAAATTCGCCAACTCTACATCAGGTGGCGAGCAACAACTGTTCTAAGACTTATCTACTCGCGCAATTACACCACCTTTCATCTCTTTACTATCCCCTTTCCAAAGAAAGCAACACATTAATTAATAGGAAGAATTTCCTGAGTGTTGCTTCTCTTTTTTTTAAAAAAAAAAAAACAAAATTACTACACAAACAACTGTCATGTAGTAACTGTAAAACTTGTTTGAGTTTATAAAAAAAATTCATACTTAATTGTGACATTTTTTAAAAAACAAATAAACTGCTCAATAGTCAATAAAAAATAATTCAGATATATACTCCTCAAAAATTCTATGCAAAAGTTTGTAAAAACCAACCCAATAGGACTCATTTTAAATTTTGACCCCATCTACATTATCTGGTGCATGTCAATAAAAAAATTATTTGTTTTGTTTCAATATCAAATTTAGTAGGACAATACGATAACATAACTTTGATATAGTCAAATTAAGTAGTCTTTTAACATATTATTTTCACCCTTATGGAAAAAATGGTCAAAACTATGCCAACTTCAAAAAGCTATAAAAAATCATTAAGAGCTAACTTCGCAAAACATTTTGAGGGTTTTGATTTTTTAATGGTTTACTTTTATTTGCCGTCGGACTCATTTGGGAAATTTTTTCTTTTTCCACAGTTTGATTAGAGATGGGTAAATGGTAAATACCCGATTGGTAAAAACCCGGTAAAATGAGTAACATGGGTAAAAATGGAAATGTGTGTGTATATGGGTGTTGTCGAAAGTTTGGAGAACAAACGCATTGAACAGACAAATTTTATGAATTTTATCTTGAATTTTATTTTAAATTTTTTCATAAATGTGAATTTTTCATTATCATTAAAATTTCATTACCAATAGTTGATACGTATTCAAACGGGGAATGAGTGAAATCAAAAAACTAAATATAGAGAACTATAACAGAAAACGAGTGGAATTTTAACATTTATTAAGGTAACAAAATTGCATTGGACATTTTGGACCAATGTTTAATTTCATTATCGATGTGTTTAAATTTGTATATTCACATAAATATATGGGCAAATAAATAACTGTTTCATAAAAAATAGTCCCTCGGGATCTTCCCCTATTCGTATTATTAGAGTTAATTAGTACCGCTATGGAGCAAGGATTTTGTCGGTATTGCCCTATATCGCTTATTTTCGGAGATACCGATATTTTTTAAAAAAGCCATTTTATAAAATGTCCAGCATCTCAAAAACAAAGTAACACATATATTTCAAAACGGACAACATTTTTGCAAAACTCGATTTACGTAACGCGTTCCGATAATACAATAGTGTTTTATTTCATATCCTTCCATTTTGGCCCAATGTCCCATTCTCACCAATGTCCCTAAACTCATTTAAATAAA
Organism: Delia radicum; assembly: GCA_021234595.1. Classification (NCBI taxonomy): domain Eukaryota; kingdom Metazoa; phylum Arthropoda; class Insecta; order Diptera; family Anthomyiidae; genus Delia; species Delia radicum. Next base: position 182,586,231 of record CM037851.1, on the reverse strand, counting down.
TAAAAACACTCTGATAATAGAGTGTTTATATTCATTAATTTAATCTGCTTTTTGGTATTTAAGAACACACGTGCCCTTAAAAACATTGAAATAATGAGCCATTTCAAATGGCATACCTATCAGCTGAATGACAATCATTGATTACCAGATGCTGCATTTCAAGTGCTTTTTATCAATACCCAAATAAATTCTATAAAAAGAAATATACCCGGTATTTGCAGATATATTAAGTAAATAGCGGATAGAACCCCATCTCTACTTATTATTAAACCCTCCTTCACGTTTATGTAAAAATTCAGGGTAGTATCTGGATTGTTCTCTGAGATATAGCCAGCAATTTGGTTCTAAGAATGTTTCTTCCTTTTTAATACATATGTTTTTTTATTTAATACCTGCATATGTACCGTAAGCATTTCATACCAAGTTGATTCTCATACTTTTATCACGGTTTTGGCTATAACTCAGAGGCCAATAGAGATACCACCTTTTTCAATATGCATATCATTATCTTAATCTGAAAATAAGGTCAATACGAAATTTGTATATTGTTCCTCTTAAGGAACCATAGGTTTTCGCGCCTTTTCATACATCTAGCGTATTAGATGAGGACAGTTTTTTCGATACACCGCATATTTCGGGTACAATTTTGGCCATGTCCCTAAAGTATGCGCTACGCATACATATATATATATATATATATGTATGCGTAGAGCATACTTTAGGGACATGGCCAAAATTGTACCCGAAATGTGCGGTGTATCGAAAAAATTGTCCTCATCTTAAACGCTAGATGTGTGAAAAGGCGCGAAAACTTTGGGGACAGTCCCCAATGTAAGCAAATGTCCCTAGACTATGCGGGGGAACGAATAAATGTCTCTAAACTATGCGCTGTGCATACATATACATATATATATATATATGTATATATACAACTGTTAAAATATTACCTTTATAATACTGTTCTAACAGCATTAACCCCCCTTTATTACAAAGGTATCATTTGAAAAGTATTTCTATATATCTATTGTAATCATCAAAAGCACTAGCTGCTGCTGATGTTTGAGCACTAAATGAAATATTATGTAAAGAAGACAAAGAAAATTTCTTATTCAAGCGTTAATATTTCTTAAAAAATAACCCCGGCAGCAAATACTTCAAAAGTCATTGGCCCTAATTAAGTAATATAATAAGAACCCTCATAGTTTTAGACCCACAAAGAATAATTTTTTAATTTATATTTCTTAATTAAAAATACTTTTCTTTCTGTAAAACAATACTATTGTAAAATGAGTTTTAAGTGTTTAAAAAAAATATATGGGAAAATTATAATAATTCACACTACGTCATTATAAATCATAAGAACTTTTAATTAAAGTGTGAAAATTGTACAAACAATATTATATATTTAATAATATAAAAGCACTGTATAGTCTGATTAAAGCGAACATCGAGTATACAGTTTTTGGTAACTTTTATAAGTTTTGATCAATTTCGTTTACTGTGATTTAAAATGCCTTTGATATTTGTATATTGGTTCTATATAAACTCTACTGTACCCACTGCTGTAAAAACGCTTAATTTCACTGCATAATACAAATTATAATTAAAAAACAAGATCACAATGAGATAACAAATTAAATAGTAACTACTAATAGTTATTAATACAAAGTCATACAAATTATATATCATAAACATATAATACTTAATTAACATTTAAATTGAAAAAACTGAAACAAATGACTGAAAACATATAAAAGCAATCACTCGACTTCCACCACCCCTTCTGTTTGCAACCAAATTTGGTATAGAAGATATACACAGAAAAAACTAAAAACGGGTTTCAATTAAAAAATCTTTTGAATCAATTAATATTTTAATTGATTTTGCACCTATCACGACAATAATACTATCAATTAAACATTTTATTAAAATTGAGAAGGAAAAAAAGTTATAAATAACTTCTACAAAAAAAAATATGATACTCACAAAAAAGTGTGTGATCTATACGTTGGTATGTGTGTTTTTTGCAATGCTGAGTCTGTTTGTGTGTGCGCTTGTTTTGTTTGTTAACTTCAAATGTAATTGGGTTTTTTATACTGAAAATTTTTTATTTATGCATACAGTGTATGAAAATATAATATGATAATTGCGTCTAAAATAAAATATGTATTTATATATTTAAAAGTCAATAAAAATATTTATTGATTCAATCAAATATTTGTTTAGAAACAAATTAAATTAAATTCAAATCAAATCTTTAATTAGATATTTTAGGTTGATAATTTTTCCTGTGTACATCATATAAGTATAACTTCGTCCAAATGTAGGACAGCTAATACTTGAAATATCGCGTTTCAAAATATGAAAAATACTCGAAAATTCAAAATTCGAAATATTCGAAATTTGAGAGCCATTGATACTTTGTTTAAAGCTACTTAAATTGTGGTTTTACTGGTGCACACATATTATTCACTTATCCACGGCAAAATGAATTGTTTTCAAAAACCGCGGTTTCAAAAGTGGTTTTTTAAAATTTTGTCAAAAATATATGTTAAATAAAAATTAGTTCCCTATGTCGTGTCCAAAGCCCTACTTGGAGATGTTACGGTATCCTGACTTATGAATAAAAATGTGAAAACATTTAACTAAAATCCGATAATTCAGAAAAATGTAGGAGTTCCACATAGGGATTTGGTGACGGTATAGAAGAATAATTGACAATTAACATATATTTTTTTAACCACGGATTTTGAAAAAAAAGCATTTTACCGTTAAGAAGTGAATTATTTTTGTAAACCAGTAAAACCACAATTTAAGTACCTTCAAAATGAGGAATCAATAACTCCTGCAGCTTAAACCGTTTAAAAGATACAGACAGTTAAGTTCAATTACTTTTGCCAAACTGTAATTTTTTTTTTTTTTCAATACATTATTTTTTATGTAAATCTTTTTTTCTACTATATTTAGAATCTTTTTATAGATTTTTATCCATAACCATGCGTAAGAGCTCCACATAATTTGGCAACAGCATAGTGGAATAAATTATAATTAACATATATTTTTTTGAAAATTTACCTTCCGTACCAAGCTTGGTGAAAATTAAAGGGCTGGAGCTCGAATAATGAATATTTTTTAATGGTTGTATATGAAATGAGTCAAATATACCATAGGAATTTAATTAAAAGCATGGGTTTAGACACACACTCAAATTAAACAAATCTAATCGATTTTAGAATGTAAAAACGGTAGGTTCAAAATTTGAGTTAAGTTGCTAACACATTTGTAAGTTTTTCAATTTCATGTAAATTTCTAATAAAGTTAACTTGAAATAGTCAAATGCTGTCTCAATATGAATATTCTTCTTTTAGCTTACTAAAATTTGCTCAACTAATATTCAATTCATTTAAAGTACTGATATAAGCTATTTCAAATATCAAAACAAAATTTAACTAACCTTAATTATAAAACACACAACTTTTTGAAATTATATTTCAGAGATAAGTAAATAACAAATAAGGAAACAAAACTACTAACCAACTATTCAAATAAATGCCACTTATGAAAACCTATAAAAACTACAAAGAAAAATATAGTTTACCGCAAAAACAAGAACGTTGTCATATAAAGAATTAATTTTTGTTGGCTTTTAATATTTGTCAAAATCATGACAACAATTTGCAACATTCTTATTACCAGGGCAGCCAGAAATATTATCTAAAAAATCGTTTTTATGCCCATAGAATATGACCTAAAAACAACAAATATTCTCTTAAAATTTGAAAAATATGATCTTTTAAACCACAGTTTTCTCTATAAAGTTGTATTTAAAACTTTTAGTTCAATTGCTAACAAAAAAGTAGATACACGATTAAATATACCTAAGTAGGAACCCAGGAAAACTTTGGTAATGGTTGCGATAAAGTAATGCATTACATTGTAATGTGTACTAATTACCTGTATTAATTTCCAACAAAAAGTAATTAGTTACCTATAGTGGGTTACATATTACATTACTTTGTAATTAATACTCCTTACCTTTAGCATTATTTCTAAACATAGAGTTATGAGTTACCAATAGTTCGTTACATAATGCATTACATTGTAATGTATACTCCATACATTCAACATTATTTTAAAACATAGAGTAATGAGTTACGGATAATTGAACACTAATTGATTAAAACCTAAAATAAAAACATACCGATCATCAATTACATAATGCATGAATTATAAACATAAAATAATTATTAAAATATATTTTTGAAAATCAATTTATAGACATTATACTTTGTGATTTTTTGTAAGCGTGAGGTTAAGTTGTATATTTTTACTATCACGAACGAAAACACGAAGCACAACAATTCATTTACATTTTAAGTAATCAAATATTATATGTATCGACAGGTCAGTTGGTAGAGTTCTCGCCTAACTAATTCTTAACAACCAGAGATACCATTTTCGAGTCCCAGCGTGACCACGTAATTTATTTAATAAAAAAGAAGTATATGTTATAATTTTCTGTTATCAAATTTTATTTTATGAAAATATATTTTTAGACTTTCACCCACCATGTAACCATATAAGAAACCAGTTACTTTACGCCCTACAAGGTAATGGGTACCCACTACTTTTAGGCTCATCGCCTGTAAAATTCATCAGTGAAGTAAGTTGTATTGTAATGCGTGCATCCCTATGGCTATACATTACTTTACCCATTATTTGGTAATGCGTGGTTTTGCTGGGTACATTCTCAAAACTGGATATTCAAATTTGCAAATATGGGTTGAATTTCCGAAATTGGTGTTCCAAAACCCCAGAAAATAATTAAAAAAAAATTTCTGAAAATTATTTTAATGAAAAATAAAATTGTTCAATTATGTAAAATTTAAAAAAAGGAAGAAATATGCTTTTGTTTTAAAAAGTACAAATATACAACTTTTTGTCAAAAATATGCTCCTAAGATCAAAATATTAAAAATTGAGAGCAAACTTTGCAAAAATATGCTCTAACAAATCGATGAAAGAATTCGTCAATTGTTGTGAAATGTGAAAAAATCTTATCGACTTTTCAATACTTCGCACAGGAAAAAACATAATAGTGCATATTTCTGGTTGCCCTGCTTATTACATAAAAAAAACTAAAACGTAACATATTTTAAAGGTCTGTGTATTTTCATAACATGTTTGTCCGGTTAAAATTATCGTTCAACCTTTAGGGTTTAATTTCATAACAATCAATCTATAAACTCAACACACATATGAGGGTTTTCAAGCCAACTGTCCAGCTAAAAAAGGTAAATCGTTTCAATATCATACCATCAGTATTTATTGTCCCATATGATATGAATAAAAAATGTTAATTTTTCTGAAAAACACTTAGAAATAAAAAGTACAGGTTTAAAATTAGCGAATTTGTTTGTTTAATATAAGCAATAAAATAAATAAATTAATGACATAAAAAACTATTAAATACAAAACATTTTATTTATTTTTGAGTTGAATTTCAGTTTATTGAAAATAGCAGAGTAAATTCTGCTATGAAATGTTATATGCAAAAACTCTTCTACGATATTTATAAATTTTTTTTATATTTACTTCAAATTTAGTTAAATAAAAATATCACTATAACCTGCCAAAATTAAAAATAATGTTAATTTAAAAGTGTCGATTTTTATTCGAATATAAAAAAAACTTTGAAAACTTAAAATTTTTTGCAATCTCGGAGTGGGGTCGTGCGAATTTGGTAGAATTTAATGCGCACAAGACCCAATGTTGTATGTTAACCCATAGGTCCGTGGATTTAACGCTGTCACCTGTTCAATTGGGTGGTATTAATATTGAAGAATCGGATACTCTTGATGTTCTGGGCATGAGGATTCAGTCTGATGTCCGTTGGAATAAGCACGTTTTCCAGGTGTCGAAAGAAGCATTCAAGTGTCTCGGTTTCCTGAGACGGTGTAAGAAGTACTTCACTCCTTCCGATTTACTTAATATTTATACCACCTATATCTGACCGAAAATGGAATACAACTCCCATATATAGGCAGGGGCTTCAAAGTCTATTTTGGAGCTTCTGGACCGTGTGCAAAGGAGGGCGTCGGCGCTCATCAATGACGAGAGGGTATCAAGCTCTATTGACTCATTGGAGCATCGTCGGAATGTGGGTTGTGTAACATTGTTCTATCGATATTACCATGGAAGTTGTTCTGCTGAGATAAGTGAACTTATCCCCAGGGCCCGTATTTTCATTCGAAACACGCGCTTATCTAGCAGAGCTCATCTGTTTGTTGTCGATTGTCCAGTGAACCGCACAACGCATTACAGGGAAAATTCGTTCATCAGCCGTACTAGCCGCATGTGGAATAAACTCCCCGCGGAGGTCTTCACTGTCACTTACAATGTAGCGAAATTCAAATCAAATATTCACAAACACTACTCCCTCTTTCCTCCTCCCCATAACCTAATTTCCTGATATCAACACAATGTATTGCATTATAGGGGGCATCCCCTGAGTGTTGGTCTAACGAAAAAAAAAAAAAAAAAAAAAATTCTGCATATTTAGCAGTTTTTTTTGTTTGTTTTTATCTTACTAATATTAGAAAAAAAATGCTAATTTCAACAGTTTTTCTGCAATTAATTTTGGAAGTAGATTGAAATTTGACTACATACATTGAATTTTTTACGGACAATTTGAGAAAACTAAAAATTTACAAACAAATTTTTAATTTTTTTAACAGTTTTGTGTATTATATCGTGTATATATAAATATTTCAATGTTTTATTTTTAAAATAAGTTCAGAGCTTCTCTATGGATTCTGAAAGTTAAAGCGTGTTACACGCTCGCTTTTGAGAACATTTTCGATCCCGGTTAAAACTCGACATATATGAACATGTATGAACTGATTCATGCTCATATTTGAAGTCACTAGAGGTCATACGTGTCCATATACTACCATATATATCATATATGCTCATATGAGTTCATATGTATGTTATTATACATGTAAATATTAATTCAATTTCCGTTGATGCACACAGAGAAAAATTTAGCTATTTGCCAACCGAAATTCGGTTAGTACGACAAAAATTCGGGTATTACGAATTTCAGTCTTTTGGTACAACTGAACATTAGTTTACACAAAAAAGAAATACAGAAATATAATGTAAATTTCATTGTACTAAATGAATTTATAAGTTGTTACCATTAATATACTATTTTCAATTCGGTTGGCACTTTATTTCTCTGTCTGTGTACACATTAGGGTGGGGCGAGTAGTATGGAAGAAAAACATATTAATGGGCGCTTCGCGTTTCTGATTCTTGGGATTGTACTGAGCAAAAAAGTCCACTAGACCATACGTCTACGGTAAAAATCGAGATTCCAGATTTTGACTTTACGGCAAAAAAGCCCAAAATTAACCCCTTATACCACACCCACAAATGTGATTAATGCATTAATCTGCTAGAGAATCTTCCAAAGAAGAGATTGATACCACAATCTTGGATAAGATCCTCCTACTTCCTGATATACGTCCATCCCACACATTGTTACTTTCACAAAATACGGCTAAAAAGTCAAAATCTGGAAGCTCAATTTTCACCGTAGACGTATGGTCTAAAATTCTTTGCTAAAATGAGTTAAATGAGTAAAATTCTTTGCTAAAATGAGTTAAAATTTGCATTGCAGAAAATACTGCCAACATTTTTTTGCTAAATATGCGTACGATAAGAAGAGAAAACATAAATCTGATTAATCTTCAAATATTTAGTTATGTTCTGGTAAAATCAGAAAAATAGTTGCTTAATATTAGTAGACAAAAAAAATCATAAATAATATGAAATTTTTCAAAATATTTTTTTTATAGTTTTGTTTAATGTGAAGTAAAATCTACCCTTCTGAAATCAGCAATTTACAATTTACCAAAAATTTCTGTTGGTTTTAGCAAAATATACTGCTAATATATTTCTACAAAGCATTTCATAAACATTGGCTGTAATGAAACTTGTTTGATAGATTTTATGAAAAGTTTCTTTTGACGAGTTCCAGATACAATTTTTATTAAAGCTATAAAGAAATTCATTACTGAAGTGAAGATAACTCTCTCAGTGTAAAATATAGCTGAAATTCAAAAAAATCGGTGTCTATCAGTTGGGATACTTTTCTTGTTTTTACTTTGATTGTTTTTAATACAGAACTTAAATTCGAATTTTCAATAAATATTACTCTTACTTAAGTTTATAATTTATGTTCTAACGAAAATAAAAACTATGCATTAAGTCAAAAGATAAGATAACATTGTTTCAAAATAAAGTATTATGTTCATTGTATTGCAACATACAATTTTGATTAGTAGAAAAGATCAATTGATATCTGTTGTACATATTTATAATTTGTTACGAACACAGAAGTAGTAGGGTAGAGGGGGGAGAATTCGCCACTTTTTTATTTAATGCGCTTTCGTTACTTAACCAACAATTATTTTGGAAAAATTTCGTTTTACCTAAATTTACACGTCTTAACTTTAATTAATATTTCTTTTCTTAAGATTTTCAAAGAAACTCAAATCGGCTACATGCCCGACCATGGGGCAAATTTGCCAAGTGGATCTTTCACATTTATCAGCTATAAATAAATGTTTTAAAGCTTATATTTTATATTAAATTTTCATAAAGATTGATATTAAAAGCTGTAATTTCAGCAAAATAATTTCAAAAGAGTTTATTTTCTTCGAATTTATTGAAACAAAATTACATCTGATCCTTGCAACACGTATATCCATGTAACGAATTAATATTAAGAATACACTCACAATGAATTTTCTGTTTTCGATTCAAGTTTATTTATGAAGTTATATCTCAAGTTTGTTTTCAAATAAAGAATCAATTAAAATAAAAACATAAAAATATATTGTTCAACTTTTTCTATTGGTAGTTTAACTACCCTAGTAAAAAAGATTATATAAAATTATATATGATGAGATATTTTCCGCAAATATAAGAGGATATAATTTGATCCGAAAAATGGTTCTATTAAATTCTATCACTTTGGACTTAATTATATTTAAATATATACAATTTAATAAAAATCCAATCCAATTCTATCCGCGTTTTGTCCGGATATATTATCATTATATTATATTTGATACAATTAGATATAATTAGACACAATTAGATACATAATAATCCAAATATATTTAAATTTAAATATATTAAGTTACATATATTTGACTTCCATAAAACGCATTCAAAACACAAAATGTATGGATGAAATTTGAAAATAACTAAAATTTTATTTTTATTTTCTTAGGACATCAAATTTGCGTTTTAAACGAAATTTTTTATTTTAATTTATTTAAAAAAAAATTTTGTCAATATTAAAATGACCTCCAAGTAAAATTTGCTTTCAACGAATTGGCAACAAAAGGCATCGATTTATTGTTGCATATTTCTTCATATTTTGTTATAAATGCATATTTTTGAATACTTTTGCTATAAATTAATATTCTTAATTTATTTGCATATTTTACAATATTTTGTAAAAATTGAAAAGAGGCGAAAAAAATAAATTTTGTGATGTCAAAAACCTTTTTGGATGTGAAATAACCTTTTTAAGGTGAATAACTGTTTTTGTGGTGAAGAAAATGTTTGAGGTCAAAAACTTATTTTCATAAACTTTTTTTTATAAAATTTCATAGTTTAATAAAAAAAATCATTCTATTTCATAAATTATGTCTTCATAAATTTAAAGAAAATTTTTTTAGAGCTATGAAATTATTTCAAAGACTTAGTTTTTCATTTTTTTCATTAATTTTTATACATTTCTATCTTTAGTTGTAAGATTAAATTCTCAAGTGTTCAACATATTTTATAAAGTGCTTTATTATTTCAATATAGCATTTTATTAAAATTTGGACTTCAAAGAAATTTTTTAAAGAATCATTTGGAGCTGTTCATTCGATTAGTTCCAATGCATTTTTGAAGACATTCATGAACAGTGTTATTAATTCAAGAATACTTGTTAATATTGAAAAATTTTATGAGACTGATTCATTAGTTTTATGATGATTTTCATTAATTCTACAAACGTTTCATAAACATTGACTTTAATGAAACCTGTTTCACAGATTATATGAAAATTTCAATGGAAAAGTTGCAGTGAAAATTTTCATTAAAGCTGTGAAGAAATTCATTACTGAAGTGAATGTAACTTATAGCATATAACAGTATACCTTTAACGTATGTTGTAAGTACACTGACAGATTTTGACAAATTTTTGTCACAAGAAACTTAATTAATTTATATGCTAAAAATAGTTTAGCAACGATTTATTTCTCTGTATTTGTATTGTTAATGTGGAAAACAAAAAGCAACTCTGATACTTAAAGAAAGTGTAAAACAGTAAAGTGAAACATTTATTTCTTAAAAAACATCTCTGAAAATACCGAGATTATAGTTACTTTTAAGTTATTAATCGTTAAAAATAAAACTCATGAATAACAAACACTCTCAAAAAATTGAACCTCATGATATGATATTTATTCTCTTTACAGTTAAAAAATTTCATGTTAAATTAAGGCAGGCTTGCCAGACTTGTGGTTTTGTTCCCAAATTTGGGGATTTTTCGTTGGTTTTGGGGACATTTTCAATTGGGTACAGGGAATTTTTTTGTTTACTTCGAAAATATTTTGGGGATATTAAAAGTTTTTGATAAATATTTTAATTAAGTATAAAGGGAATTTCAGCTCAAGTGCTGAACCTTTGAAATCGATATCTTGCGATCGGGAAGAAACTTCAATCGTATTTTAAAAGAAGAAAAATAAACAAGTTGCATTCCATTAAGCGACCACAAAGCTCTTACAGAAAAGAACATAAGATTTATAAAAAAATACTCCATTTTAAATGAAATAAATTTGACTTTTCAAAATAAAAGTAAATTTTTTTTTTTATTTTAAGATTAAAGAAAAAGCTATCGAAAACTTTTTGGACTAAATTTTCTAACTACAATAGGTAATCAGTTATATGCATCCGGAAAACTAAACAGCCACTTTTCCGGATACATATAACTAATTAATGATTAAAAAATATTCAAATTTAACACCCTCCAACTCGGAGAGTCCTTGACTGATTCCGCTGTGTCATAACTACTACACAATAGGACTCAACTTGGTGCAAGTTTCATCCCGATCCCAAGACAACGATGTCGAACCATGTAGTCGCTTTTAACTGTTGATAAAACAACTACAATTGTAGTAAAAACGACTATCGGGGCGGTCAAAAACAACTAACCTTAAATGAATGCAGAAACCATACAAACGAGCAACAAAACAATAAAAACAAAGACCATAAAACGACTACATGCGTTGTAAAAACTACTGTTTTAAACAGTAATTTTTCGGTATTTTAAAAATATTTTTTAATTAAAAAAGTATTGTTTTCATTTTATTACAGTAACAATTTGTATTGCCTATTTAAAATGCAAAGTCAAAATTCCAAACGGTATTCCAGTTGTAACGTTTTTATGCATTGGAGATACAATGAAATTTTCTAATTATTATTTGCAAACTATGAACATATCAATAATAACAAATATAAACTAAACGAAAGTTTTTCAAAACTCGACATATTTGCTCGATTTTTATAAATCAATTAATTCAATCAATATAGTTTTTGTATGTAGTCTTGCATTAAATAAAAATTTGAATTTTTTTAATAGTCATATTAATTGTAGAGACAAATACTGAATTTTTTTGAATAAAAATGTCTGAAATCGAATTTCTTAATTTTAAAGGATTTTTCTTTTTAAAGGTTTCCTCGCAATATTATAAAAGTTTGAGAATTTAGAAAAAGGGTTCAAAATTTAGTTTTGAGTTTTAACTATTATTCAAAAATAATTCGCTGTGATATTTTCACTAATTAAACGTTAAATTTAGCTTATTTAACAAATAATCAGAGCTTTGACTTAACTATAAATTCACATTGTTGTATTTTGGGGAGGTTTCACATCGATGAAAAGGGCCTGGAAAGAACTGGTAAATGTGGGCAAATTAAATAAAGAATTTTAAGTCATCTATTTTGTTCAACGTTTGTACTAGTTGGGGATTTTTTGGGGATATTGCTTGATTTGTGTTGGGATAGCGAAAAAATCATCTGTCAAGTCTGAATTAAGGTGCTCTTTAAAACTCAAGAATATTTAGCAATTTTAAAAGCATTGTGCAGTGTTGCCACCACCGCTGCAATTTTTTCATTTTTACTAATCTGTGACTTTCATTTTGGCAACTAGCGAAAAAAAACTCAAGTTTATGTGAAAAACGATTCAAAATTTGACACAAACAATCAAAATACTTTTCGAGTTAATGCTTGAGCATTAATTTTATATAAAATAGAATTAATTGAAAAAACAGTTCATACTTTTTTGACAATCGTATAAATTTTTTAAAGAATATATTGTATACAATAGAAAAATGTTGCCAAAATAATACGATTATATTTTTTTTTTTAATTCTTGGGTTTGTTTCTTATAAATATAATTTTTTTAATAACAAACTTTAACTTTTTTAATGGAAATTTACTTGTTTATTATTCCCCCTGCATTATTCTTCTCATTTTCAACACACACGAATTGTTTTCCCCAACATCCCCTAAACTACTTAATGTCCCCTAAATGCAGAGCAAACTCCTAACATGGCAAGACTATTTTATTAAAAAAAGAAATATTACAAAGAAAAACAAACGAAAACTGTTTCAAAATATTTAAGTTTTTGAAATGTGAATGTGGCCACACTAAATTTGTGATAAATGTGGTACTTCAACTAATTAAATTAAGTTTTTCAATCACGTAGTTATGACATCATAATATGATAATTGGATTTTTTTAAAATAAATTCAGCAAAATCTGGCTTTGTTAATAAGGAATATCAATTAGTATTATTTATATATGAGGCAATATTGTTTACCGCAATTATTTTCGATTTGTCATTAGAATAAAATTAGGTCATATTTAAAAAAATTGGAGTTAAAATTTCAAAAGAATTTATAAATTTAGGTCGAGTAACACTGTGGAACAAAATGAGTGTCTTTGTGTTGTGGTGGGTGTGGATGATTCTTATACAGAACGATTATATTAGTTTAGTATAGTAAAACACCCAAAGTGTTTGGGTAAAGTCAAATTTTATGACCGTTTAAAGTTTTAATTTTTTCGCCAACACTGTATTGAATAAGACTCAAAGAGTAGTGTAATAGTTCTTTTGAACTAAATTCTGAGTTCGGATGTCCGCAACAGGATTTTAAGAGGAATTTTTTCATAGAATATTTTAACGCTGTATCTGACATTGTCATGGGCCCTTATCCAAAACGTTCGATTTTTATTTTCAGACTTTGTAAGATTATTTCGGTAACGGTGTTTTAGGAATATCGCTATTTTAATTATTTCGGTATTTTTAGCGATAACCGTATTTTAGTTATTTGGGTAACAGAATTTTAAGGAAATTGACATTTTAGTTATATCGGTAACTGTATTTTAAGGATAACGGTATTTTAATTATTTCGGTAATGGTATTGTAGGGATAACGATAGTCAGTTGAATGGTTTTGAATCGATAACGGTATTTTAGCGGTATTGCCTACCATCCCTGATCTTAATTTATGACGTGCAGCTCAGTCCATTAACAATGTTTGGAAACTTTTTGCAAATTTATGTTTTTAAAACTAATGTATTATTAAATTTTTTATTTATTTAATATTTTTACTCCTTATCTCGTATTTTTCCTTATAATTTTTTATATTTTTTAAATTGGAAAAAGTTGAAACTAAGTTTTTTCTAGAATTAAAATGTTCAACAAGTTTGTTATAATTTTTATTAAAAATAAAAATTATGTTCAACTTTTTAATGTTTTTAATTTGCAGAATTATTTTTATATAGTTTACGATTCACCTTTTCCGGATGACATTTTCGTCTTTAACACCTCCTAGTAAATTTAGCTGCAGAACATATTCACAGAACACTTTAAACCATTAAACACACGTTTTAGGATACTTTTTAGGTATTTCTTGAAAAACGGACTAAAATGACCCATGAAAATTGCAAATATAGGACTAAAATATTCTACGAAAAAATACCTCTAAAGATTCTGTTTGGGACATCCGAATTCAGAATTTAGTTCAAAAGAACCATTACACTACTTTTTGTGTCTTATTTAATACAGTGTTGGCTTATTCAATACAGTGTTGGCGAAAATAAATTAAAACTTGAAACGGCCATCAAATTCTACTGTACCCACACAGAACCAAACCAATTGGGGGTTTTACTATACCAAAAATGTGTTGTACAGTGTAATTTATTTAAAAAATATTTAATGCTAAATGTTTATCACGGCACTAAACTTTCAATATTTTGAGATCTGTTAGAAGGTCTAAATCTGATAAGAAGGTCTAAATCTGTCACCAGGGGTAATACACAAAATATAAGTGTAAAATTCTAAAACTAACATTTTATGTGTAAATACTTTTGTTTGGAAGTAGAAGTAAAAAGTAAAGTAGCATTCTTGTAATGAAAAAAGAGTATAAACATAGTTTTGTTACCTTTTTCTTGTAGATAGAATAAAATACCAAGTACAGAATTTCAAAATTTTTATTTTCTACAGAATTTTTTACGATTTTACTTGACAACAGTTTCAATGCATAGGAAAAAAGATGTTTACTTTATTTTTTAAACTCATTTAATTTTCTAAAGATATGTTTTTTGAGCCATACGAACTAAACTATTATTCAGGTAAGATAAATGAAATTAAAACAAACAATTTTTTTGGTGAAAAAGATTACACCAGGAGAGTTTATTTTAACAGATGTTTTCTCTTGAGGATTACATCAATGGAAATTCCAAATTTTATTTTACAACCTGTTTACCTGAATGAAAAATACAATAATTGTGTACATACAATTACTAAGAGTTGAAAATAGTGATGTCATAATTTTAATTTTTGAATGACTTACAATGACGTTTACAATTTTAAACTAATTTAAAGTGAAAACAAAGGATAAATAACAGTGGGATGATAATAAAAAAAATTTAATTTTTATTTTAGGGCATTGCGATCATTATATTTATAAAATTAAGCAATAACAACTTGAATACGTTAACAGTGGGAAGAAAGTACACTTGTCCTTCGAATTACATGATTTATTTGTATAATATCTACGAGTACATCACAATTTTGGGTATATTTGAGCTATAGATAGAGTGACCATATTCTTCTAACATGAAATCTGTACAAATAAAATATTAATTAATAATTTTCTAATGATTTCCAAAAACACAGCGATTTTCATAATTCACCTTAGGTGAATTTTACCGAAAAAATTAATCAGATATTAAGAACATTTTTATGAACTAAATAATAACATTGTTTGAGCCATAAAAAAAATTATGCAAACAACTGTTTCTTTTCAAAGAATACTCAGATTCTAAAAAGTTATTCATAAACAAAAATCTTTTGGCTTTTAATTACTTTATCTTTCGGAAAATATGCAGACTGATTATTTTTTTTCTCTTTCGTCATAAATATCATTAATTCCATGAGAAATCGCCACAAATCAAACCAAGGGTGTTCGGAATTTTTTATAACTGTGTACAGAAAGACTCTACGGAGCCATGAAGACAATCTAGCGATTTATTCATGTTTGAAAATTTTTGAATGCATTTTGCACATCCTCCATTGTTTAACTATTTTTTATGATTTTTTAAAAAAGTTTACTTAAAACAAAAAAAATTTACGTTTTTAGGATTTTTTTTTTATTTTTTACTACAAACTATTAAAATTTAAACAGCAATATCTCTGACAGTTAATATCGCATTTGAATAATTTAACAAGCACTTGAAAGGTCTTATTGTCGTCTTTAATAGTTAATATTAAAAATTACCAAGGCATATAAATGCAATTACTTTTAATGCAAATGCAAATATTAAACGTAATTTAAGACTGTTTCCCCCTTTAATTTGTTAATTCTATAAAGTTTTTAAAAATACTTAAAGGGTGATTTTTTAAGAGCTTTCGGATTTTATTAAAAAAACACATCAAATTTAGAAAAATGTATGAAAACTTTATTTGAGTCGACAGAACGATCTATATAATTCAATATTTAAAGATGAATTCATGTAAATGTTGACCGCAGCTACGCCTCGAATGGTTCATACCATGGGTCCAATTTTGGCATGCTCTCTCCAATATATCGGCCGGTATCTCACGAATAAATTCTTTAATATTGGCTTCCAGTGCGTCAACCGTTGCTGGCTTGTCCCTATAGACATGAGCCTTAACATATCCATTCTCAGTAACGTTCCTGCCTTCGTCGTCTTTGAAAAATTACGGTCCAATGATGCCACCGGCCCATAATCCACACCAAACAGTGCATTACAGCTGCGATATTTTCTTCTGCCCGCCTTCTACGTATGCGTGTTGGTGGCTTAATGTCCAATAATGTAAATTTGGTGCGAAATTTAGTCACAAGATTCCGATTAGCAGCCTCAGAGGGTCGTCCAAACTGACCATAAATTGGAAAAAGTTCACGATGCACTTTCTTAACCGAGAATAAATTTTGATAATATAATTCAATAATCTGCAAGCGTTGTTCGTTTGTAAGTCGACTCATGGTTAAATTATAGTCCAAACTGAACATTTTTAACAGTAACATGTTACAAGAAAACAGCTGAACTGCCAAAAAACGTGTTGCCAAAAAGATAGTTCCTAAAAAAATCACCCTTAATTTCATAGTACTAAATAAGATTTTGACGTGTTCGTGAAACGTAAGTTAACTAATTTTAACGATTAAAAAAAACTTTTTATTATTTATGCTCCACAAAAGCTTTGTCTAGCAAAATCAAGCACACGTATCCCAAAAAAAAACAGTTTCGTAAATATTATCAAAGATTCTATGCTTTCCAAAAATAAAAACAGCTCTCAAATCGAAGAACTGATTGAAAAATGCATTTAAAGACTGCATTTGCATTACAAGTAATTGTATTTGTATTATTATCTATAAGTAATTATTTAATAGTAAATATTTTAACAGACAATAATACCTCTCAAGCGATTTTTAAATTATTGTAGTGCCTAAAAAACTGTCTAAATATAGCTGTACAAATTTCTAAAATGTCTTAAATTTTTTTCATATTTTGTACAACAAAATGTAAATCCCAAAAAACTGAAAATGTTGGTTTTTTATATTGAAAAATGTAGAAAACATTTTTTAAAAAAAATCATTCAAAATAGTTTGCTGTTTGTCCAAAAAAAATCGAAGTTTTATTTTTTATAAAAAATTATATATTTTTCCAAAAATACAAACGCTTTTAAAATCAAAGTACTAAATGCATTAAAAAAATTCATTATTATAACAGATCGTAAAGGTAGATAACTGCAACTTTCAGATACTTTTTTAATTTTTGAAGTAGGCCATCCAATAAACAATGTGGTTCTCCAAACGTCACATTTTTTTTTTAACATTTTTTAAAGTTTTTAAAAAATTAAAAACGCGAATT
The DNA here is from genome assembly GCA_021234595.1 of Delia radicum. Lineage (NCBI taxonomy): Eukaryota > Metazoa > Arthropoda > Insecta > Diptera > Anthomyiidae > Delia > Delia radicum. The sequence goes on along the minus strand of CM037851.1, from coordinate 182,568,703 downwards.
AAATAGCAAGTCTTTTTAAATTTCAAAGATATAATTGTCTATATTGCTCCATAGTGTCATCCTGATCAGAATATAAAAAAAATCGTAAGACACCAGGTCAAAAATTCCAATTTTTTAATGCTGTTGTCTGCAATTAATGATATATGTTTTTCTAAAAACACCCAAGATTTTAATATATTAATGCTCTCAAATTCGAACTTTTTCAATATTTTTTTGCAGAAAATGTCAGTAAACGAATTCTTCATCAGTACATGTAATTAATAATCACCAAATGTACTGATCAAATCAGTACGAATGGTCACCCTAGCTGTAGGTAAATGTATTGAGGTAACTACTATAAAATAGTTGTATAAAATTCTCAAATTCTCTGCGTTAGGCCTAATTAAAAAACCTTCAAAAGGCGTATCAAATTGTTAGAATGCTATATAGTTAATCTCAACAAAAACTTGTATTCAAATTAAAATTCACTTAAGTTTTGATAATTTAAGCGTTTCATGCATCGTTTGAAACAGCTGTAGGGGTAACTATGTGATAACTTTTTTAATTGTTGTAAAACATGTTTGAAAAATAATAAATAAATAATAATAATAATATAAAATAAATCTTCAAAAAAAGCTGAAAAATAATTGATGTAAAATAAACCAAAATTATTTTCCTTAATTTTTTTTTGACGAATTTTTAATTCTCGAATTTTTTTTTTCAAGATGTCAAAATGCCAAAATTTTGCCTGTCTTTCGTTTAGGAGCACCTCACCGATTTTGATAAAAAGTTTAGGAACGATTCAAATAGTCGACATCATTTTTCTCAGACACGCCCCGTTTGGAGGCGGCAAGGCTTAAGAGTTAAATTTTTTAAGTTAGAATTTTCTTAAAAATTGCTCATCTGTTCAGGACAAATTGTATCTCATTGGAAAGCATAGAAAATATTCTTTGGTATAATATATATACATTTCTATTTTCCAGGAATGTGAGCGAGTTATTTCAGTTTAAAGGTAAACATTTACTTTTAAAAAATTTCAACTTAAAAAAATTAATGTTGTTATGCCTTGTTGACTCCAAAGGGGGCATGTCTGACAAAAAAATTCTCGGCTCAGGTAACGTATCTGAATCATTCCTAAATTTTTTATCAAAATCTTTGACGTGCTCTTAAATTAAAGACAGGCCAAATTTTGAACATATTTATTTGACAAAATGTAGAGTTTTTGTTTTGTTTTTCGGTAATTTTTAATTTGAAAGAACACGCTTCTATTCCTGGAATATAAAAATGTATTTATATCATACGAAAGAAGATTTTATAAGCTTTTCAAGGACATCTAATTCGAGCCGAACAGTTAATTTGAACTTAAAAAATTTAACTCTTAAGCCTTACCGCCTCCAAAGGTGGAGTGTCTGACAAAAAAAATTAAATTCTCCACTCAGCTCACGTATTTGAATCGTTTCTTATTTTTTTTTTATCAAAATCGGTGAGGTTTTCCTGAACTAAAGACAGGCCAAATTTTGAAAATTTTGATTGGCAGCGAAAAAACACCAGCACCTAGATTTTTTCGTTGGAAAATAGGTTTTAGACCATCTAGCAACAGAATCCGTTTTCAGATTGGAGTAGGATGCAAATTTTATTTAAATTGACTCAGGCGCACCGTGCTCAGTGTAGAAACTATAATGACATATCATTTCTATTTGTACTACCAGTAAGGACACCATTACTTACTCTCTGCATTACTTTAATACAAATAATTAAAAAAAAATACAAAAAATAATGCGATACACAAAGTTCTCATAATTTTTATCATTATATTAAATATAAAGTAATGATCTAAAAATTTTTTTAAAATCTATTTTTAGACTCATTATTTTTTCAACTCTAGTAAGTACATACATAACTTAATATGTTTGATTTTTTGCAAACTGCAAAGTAATGACATTTTGTGCAAGCAAGTTATTTTTGTTTTTATCTATCAAGTATAACATTTCAAAATAGCCCAGATTGTAGAGCGTTTGAGTGATAACATTTATTCCCAGGTTCGAAACCCATATGGGCACATTTTATTAAAAACTAGTTTTTAAATAAAAAAATATTTTTTATTAAATTTATATTTATACTCATTATTTTTGTCCATACTTTTAATGTACTTAGTAATGATATGTCATTATTTTTCGCGACATCTCCATATAAAAGTAATGGCCAAATATGTACTTATATGGTAATTCTACACTGGAAGATGTTTAATTGATGACTAAACAAAAACCCAAAATTGTTTTATTTAGTGTTGCATTTCAGTGGTTTTTAGATTTTCGTATCCGTAATGTGCACGTGATAATATGCTTTTAGTAATTTTTTATACAGCATAACATTTCTTCTTGTTTTAAAATAATGTTATGAACTTTATTAAAAAAAAAAAAAAAATACTTTTAAATCACTTTTGCTAGAAGTATTTTTAAAAGCACCTTTTTAAAATTGCAATACAATTAAATTTAAAAATTTTAAATAATGCAAATTTTTTAAATTAACATTGTTGCTTATACCCATTTCTGTATATATTTTTTTGTTACAGTGATATAAAAATGTTTTAAAAAACATCTGGCACTATGATCTAAAGTTTTGATTAATTTGCTTACTTTGCACCCGTTTTATACTTTTCTCAAAATTTTGTCCTTTCTCTTCAAGCGATGGCACAAAAAAATTGAGATGAGTCAGAAAAACTACTATCTGTTGTAATATCGTCATTTTGGACTGTATGTGTCTATCTATGTAATTCTATAAAGTCGATAAGATTTATGATCTTTCTATCTAAAATGTATTCAAAATATAGAAATATTTAGTGACTTAACATTTTTCGGAGTGTTAATTACTCGTTTTGTTGATTTGGTAACCATATTCGTAAATGACACATCAGTTTCAATTAAAATTTTAAGCTGTCTATATTTTAAAAACATGCTGTCATTATATATCGGTATCGCTACGATTGTGGCCAATGACTAACCACAATTTCTATTTGCATATCCATGTTAAAAATACTTATTTTTTTTAGTGTATTGACGTTATCACATGTTAACATTATAACAAAGTTTTTAAAATTGTTACCCTTTCCCGCATTCTTTGGGTTTAACAGAGCTTTTTTCCGACTTTGAATAAAGAATCGCAAACAAAATACCTTCGCATGGAAAAAACAAAATAAACCACTAAAAACGTCAGTGAAGCAATAGTACGAAAATTAAATAAAACAACTTACATACGTACATATGTATAAAACGGGGGGAGGTGGCAACTAAGCGCAAAATAAAGAAACGGTATAAAGGGGAAGGAAAAACAGAAAAATTTGCACGCTTTCTATTGATAAAATACATAGAACAAGAAAGAAGAAACACGAAGAATGTACTCATGTGTTATAATTCAATATTGAGGTTAGGAAATATATTATAAAAAAAAAAAAAAAAAATAATAATTATTTAAAAATAAGAATAATTTTAAATAAACACACACTACAGAAATAATAGAGAGAAAAAACAAAATAGAGCAATTATAAAATATTAAATAATGTTTAAAATCAACTTACCTTAGAACCGATTTGATTACCACATTGGCCAGCTTGTAAATGAACGATTTCCCTCATATTGAAAAAATTTAATTTAATACTACTTTTACTAAAGAAAAAAAAAACACTTGACTTTTATTGAACTTGAAATTTGCTTGATTCTTCAAAGGAATTTAAGCTAATGATCGTTTTTTTTTTATCTTTAACGATATTAACCGAAAGAATCAAAATTCACTTAAACAAGGTGGTACGAAATAACAACGTGGTTTGATGACCGGCCAAAATTTTATATTATATTAAAAAAATTTCATTAGTTTTGTAACTTGGAACAGGTTATTTTTTGTTTGTTTCTTTACTGCCTTTTACTAAACCTTACGCACAAACGCACTATGAGATACTACCGCAAGCAAACACGTCGTCGACCGATCCGTATAACAATCAACAGATACTGAGATATTTACTCTACACTAAAGCTGATAGTATGTATGTAAGTACGTGCATACATACAAATAAAATTAACGTACGTACCTAACTATGGGTTTTAAGAGGCTAGAGAAGAGCAATAGTTGGGAAAATACAAAAATACATTAAAAAATACAATAAAGAAATAATAATAAATAAATGAACATATATGAGTGTTGAATATTTACAATGGCGTTAATATAAATAGCACTTTTGTTCTAACATTAAATGTTCTAATATGTTCGACGAAATTCTAAAAAAAAAAAAAATTTGTTTTATTTTTTGTTTCCTTAACCCATCCTATCAAGAAATAATTCCTAAAGAAACGAACTACCTGGACCTATCCTAAGGACGAAAAATATTCATTGCTCACGGAAAATGTTAACGAACTGCTTCAGAAACGATCCCCACTATGAACGGCAAAAAGTCTCTTTTATTACAAGGAGTTGCCTGATGTTACCTAGTAAGTCCTGGTTCACACACGGCAATTATAATTGCGCAATTTTTCTTCAATTCTCCTTTGAAATTGCTTTTGTGTTCACACAGGAAAAGTTTGTTTCATCAATTTTCGTATATCAACCTGCAGTGTTGAAAACGGAATTTGAGTACGGGCAAGTCTGTACCCCCTATCATTCTCTTTCCCTCCCTCTTCTATAAACTCAAGAATTGCGCAAGTAAAATTGCCGTGTGTGAACCAGGTCTAATAAGTTAAACTTGCATTACTTCGTAACTTTACTTTTGGAATTACTGACTGCCCATTAGTACAGTCATGGAACTTCTGCTTTAAAAACTTGTAGTTGTTTGGATTGTAATACAGTTTCTTTATTTTTAATGTAGAACAAATTTAATTTTTTACTAACCTTGTAGTTCATTTTAAAAAAAAAAAAAAAAACATACCACGTCAAATACTGTTTTATGATTTTACATTCACTTTTTACAGTCGTTTTTTTGTTATTTAAAAAAATAAAAAAATACATGTTTGTTTAATTTTTTCTAACATATGTTGTTCATTTTTATTACAATTGTTAGTAAAAAAAAAAAAAATTTAAATTTAAAAAATTTAAATTTAAAACCCAATATCAAAAAAAAAAACAACTTTTCAAAAAAAAAAAAACTTAGTATAATTATACTTTAAGTATTATGTGTTTTGTTACCACAATGGGCATGCACTTGTTAAAATAATAGAGTTTATAATAGAATAGTAACCAGTTACCGACCTTAATTTTTTATTTCCAAACATTACCGGGTAATAGTACGTTTTGCTGTCAGCCTCAGTAACATATTCTATTATATGTCTCAGAACTGTGTTTTTGAGGAAAATTCACACAAACTAATTTACCAATTATATAACACAAAGTGGCTCTTGAGAAATGGTTAAAACTGGCACTAAAAGATGAAATTCTCTCTTTTAGCACCCTGATCAAACCATTGAATCTAGGAAGTCGAAATTCGGTATGTGTTTAGTCCTTTACGGCGGCGGTCACAAAGAGGAAAGTCTCTCATATGATGGCCTTTCGCTAGATATTTTAAATACCAAAAATATATATTCCTTGGAATATGCTCTAAATCAGTTACAAAGCACTTTTTGGAAATTCTGGCAGAAACATGGTCAAAACGAGGTTAACAAGGAGACAAGTCTTTCCCTTAACGGCCAGGTCAAAACAGAATTTTCTTAAATTTCTATAGTGAGGGCAAAAAGGTGGGGACATTTGACGGCAAGCATATAACTTTCTGACTAGAAATATATAATTTTATATATGTGTTTCATGGGGTACTAACAGATAAATTGCTTTTAAGATCTTTCTCTAAGAATGTGTTAAATTGGGATACCAACGTACAAAAAGTAACCGTCTTAACGGCCTTCTAAAACCTCTTAACGGCCTTCCAAAACCTCTGCTCAAACCGTTTGAGTAAAACTTTAAAATAGGTGTTTTTTGGTATATGTCCCAGCTCATTAATAAGGTAAATTTTTTAATTTTTATAATGAATAAGGTAAATATGTGGGTTCACAAAAAGAAAAGTTTCCCCTTAACAGACTGTTCAAACTCACAAGGTTGGGCACTTGAAATTGTGTACGTATGTTCCTTCTCTGACGTTGGCATCCACTTTTAGATAAGATATATGTGATATATGTGCAGTACGCCAGGGAAGAGATATAAAACAAGGTTCAAAATGGCAAATGTTCCCCCTTATTGGCCTGCCCAAATCACTGAAGTTAGAAACTAATTTGGGACATAGACTTTTCTTGCCGACTATATATTCCCACTGTGATGTGAATAAATTTCAAAGGTCTTTTCTTAGACTCCGTGCTCATACCGTTTAGGCTAGAAACTACATTAAAGATATAAGATATGCCCTTAACCACCCAGCTCAAACCGCTGGAACTTGCATCTTTTAATTAGGAAAAGGGGAAGTCTTTCCGTGACGTCCTGTTCCTGTTCCCCTTGGGCTAAGGTCTGATACTTAAAAAAAATGTATTTCTTGTGGTATGAGCTAATTTACCGAATATTGATTTTATAATTTAAAAACAGAAATAATTTAATTTATTTGGTATTGAACGAAACTCTAAATTTGTTTTGACAATATTCAATGCGGTGCCAGAGTCATTTTACTGCTGCAAGACTTTGGTGCAATTTGTTAAACATAGTCCGGGTAAAAATCAACGTATATGCATCCATTAATGAACATGTATGAACCCATTCATGATCATATATGAAGTGATACGAGGTCATACATGTCCATATACCACCCTTTATGGGATTAATATATGTTCATAAGAGTTCATATGCGATCATATATGTAAATATTACCTTAATTTTTGTTAATGTAAACATATGACCATGTATGGAAATATATATTCCTGTATGATTATATATGTAAATATTACCTCAATTTCCGTTAATGTACACAGATGAACATATATCATTCCTATATATACACATATACATATATCGATTTTTAACAGGGGGTGGCTGGCCACTAATTTAGCACACCCAGAATAAACATTTTTCATTCTTTTGGAGTTAGTTAGCATTCTAGTAGTGCTAATAATATATTTAAGATTATTTGTTGTAAAAATATACCACCAAAAATAAATAAAGTTGATTTTATTCGTTTGTTTTAACTTTTTTAATTTTTGTTCCACTGTCATTTTTAAAGTAGTAAACTCCAGATTTTTCTTACTGGATTTGTTGTTTACTATTGCCCATTTTGTTTTGAGTTCATAAATTAAAAAAAAAATAAACATATAATATACTTAAACAAACAAATGACTCTGGTTGAGATAAAAATGAAATTCTGAATAAAGTAAACTGCTGCTTCTAGAGGATCAAATTAATTAAAATTGAATAAAATTGAACTGGTCTAATCAAATAAAAATTATTTTTTTTTTCCAAAATTATGTAAACTTTGATAAAAACCTTCAAATGTTGTTCAACTTTTGACAAAATATTCACATTTCATTAAATGCCATGGAGTCGCTTCACACACAAACATAAATAATCATTTTAGCAATTAATTTTATATCTTTAATTTCACCTATTATAATATAAATATAGCAATCAGCATCTAAAGGTTAGGCATTGTAAAAATCTTTAAAATTAATTTTAAAAAAATCATTTTAGCATTTTCATCAAATTCGTGGCTCGTATTTTATTCCAGTTTCCAGATATTTGCGATACAATTAAGGGGTGTAGTGGACGAAAATCAACAAATAGTTTTCTATGTAACCTCTGTAAATGTTTTATTTATGAAACAAAAATATATACTGGTAAAGTAAAATTTTTATGGAATTGAAAAACCTTATTTTCTTTTAGAAAAAAATGGGATTTAGGCGCGTAAAAAGCGATATATTAGAAGTCACTACTAGAATTTGACGTCGGAGTGAAAAATGATGAAAGTGAAAGCTCTTGTCAAACTAAAAACAATGATATGTCACTTTTTACGATCGTACTGTAAATGCCAAAGCCGGAAACAAAAAGGGCGGTATTAAGGGCGTTTTTTTTGTATGGAGAGCGACCCGCTCTATTACACACTCAAAAAAAAAAACATATTCAAGTTTTATTCAATTCGAGGATTCACCACCATTTCCTTGTCAATGGTACAAAAAACGAAAAATTTGTGTGCCCAAATAATATGAACTTTTTGCTTTTTTGGTTAAAGTTTTTATCTAAAGATGCAGCAATATCAGTAAGTAAAATAACTACCATTCCAACTAACTACAAAAGTGTGAACAAGTTGCGAAATATTGGCCACAGATGACCTTTAACCACTATGTGCCATATTAGTTTTTGACAACAGATTGTCACTAGTCGATAGCCCATAGAAAAGTCTACCGATAATGATTTATTTAAAACTTTTTCAATGTTCCAGTTAATAACAGTAAATTTAAATTAAAATCCGGCAAACTTTTTTCTAAAGTGGGAGTTCAGAAATAAACCGTAATACTTGTGCTATAAAAATTATCAACATTGTGAGTATGTTGTTGTTGTTGATGTACAATGACGACGATATTGTTGATAATAATGCCAACCAACAAGTGGGGTAGGATGAATGGATAATGTAGAAAGCAAGAAAAATATTCATGTACAATAACGAAATGAAAACATACAAAAAGAGGTGAACTAAATTCTCATCAAACCCGAAAGCAGAACGTGTAAAGAAACAACACCATTAATTGTACAAGAACACACATACCTAAATTTCAATAAACAATAAAACTTTTGAGATTCTTTTATTTTATTCAAAGCAAAGTGTAAGGGCTTGATTACTCGAACGTAAATCTAAAATAATTTCTTATGAACAGTGAAATGAGTAAACAAATTACTAAAATTTAATATATATGTGTATATCGTATATAATATATCTTTTCTATACAAAAAAAAACGGAATCGCGTTAAAAACCAATTTTTTTTTTTATCCAATATACAAAGTTATTCAATTTAAGTCTGTTCGGTGTACCAATGGCTATGCAATTCTCTCACCCTCTGTTAACACCTTGTATTTGCAGCCACATGCTATATATTTTTTCTCTGTAACTGAGAGTATTGCAATCTCTTTATTTTCTTAACTCTTTGGGCGTAGTTACATCAACAACCATTTGCAAACAATTTTTACAATAGAAACGCTTTCTGGACTTATTTTGGTTGTGGCTTGCAGAATATAGATTGAAATAATATTAATTATACTATGATAATAGAATATGAGTTGTATTAAAAAAGTGATGTAGTCACAACTAAAAAATTCTGTTACTGCAGCCTATTTATTTGATTAACAACTACTTTTGTGGTCAGCGCGAATAATTTCAAAGAAAAGATCTCTTTTCGTGTTTCCTCTGTCAATGCCCAGAAAACAGACTCGCTGGTAGCAACCGTATTTGTAGCCAATCGAATGGATCGGTTTGTTTGTTGTCACCGAAATTCTGTTGTGGCAGTCAAAATTCTATTGTCGTACCAGAATTTATGTTGATTCAATCGCATGATTGTTAGCACAACCGAAAAATTCGGTCGCAACAAATGAAGTATTCGATTGGAAACAAATACGGTTGCTACCACATAGTCTGTTTTGTTGGTGTACAATTTCTCTTTACTTGTTTTTATTAAATAATTACGTTCTTTTACGTTCGAGTAATATGACCTTAAACTTTTGTCAAAGAATACAAAATATTATAAATCATAAAAAAAACACATAAGAATGGGAACCGAAGAAAAGAATTACAAAAATAATGAAAGAAGAATTGTAAATAGAGCACTTTAGTACCATTTTGTATTTGAGATACTCTCCCAAGCAGTATCTACTGCAACCAGTGATGCTAATTTAGCAGTTTCATTACATCTTTTTTAAGTCATGGCCAAAAAGCATATAATGACGATACTTCTCGTTAGAGATATTTTATATAAAATTAAAACAGTTTTTAAGCTTTTAAAATTCCATTTTAAAAACTTGTTAGTGAATTTTTTTTATTATGTTCTTTGGGCGTTTTTTCTGGTGATCACGGGAAATGAATGGATCACCATAACACGTTTTCATCACTGTTTTACGCTTTATATTGTATTATTGAGTTTTTATTAAAACAACGCATTGTTTGTTACTATGTACGTGTTTTCTTATCATTCTAACTTTGTCGATTGTATATTTAATGATCAATAAACCACGTTTTGTGGTGTGTAGAGACAAAAAAAAAAAATTGTTTTTCACATTAGATCACCATGTTATGTTCACTCATATATAGTAATTTTTCCAAAAATAGTAGTTCTAAATGACTGAATGTTACTCTGATGCAATTGCCATTATTATCATTAATCACCTTGCTTGTGAATGTGATTTTGAACTTTAATATTTTAATGCTGGTCATAAATAGATAACACAACATTTAAATTTTTACAACTTGCGATAAGATTACCAAAGGGACATGTGTGTGATTGTCATGTTTTACAAAGAGCGTATTTTAAAATAGAAATAAATTTCTAGCTGTCAATTTATGACCCCCGAATTTTTTTTTATGATTTACTTAAAAGGTTATTTTAGTTTCCATATCAAATTATATAAATGATTTTCACAAAGTTTTTTATTTTTTTTTTAGAGAGTGAGATCAATATTAATATTAAGAGAAACAATTAAACAGGCACTACCCAAAAAAACATGAAATTTTTTTTTCGTATTTTTATGCGAAAGATTGTTATTTATGAAAGCAATAATGACATGCACAGACTTGCCATTTTATCATTTTAACGATTGTGTCGTCTTATATCCAATTTTATCAAATTGGGTCCAATTGTATTAAATAATGTCAAATTGTATCTGATTATATCTAATAAGATACAATTAGATTTTCTCATTTTTCAGATATTGTTAAATATAATACGAAAATTTAGAAAATATTTTATTTTGCTTGTTATCTCAATAGTTATATTTAAAATGTACAGCGGATATGAGTCATTCCATGTTAAATCTAAAGATTTTTTACATCGTGATTTTTGTTAACAATTTCGCAGACGTATTCTTGTTTCAAAAATATTTGACACGCATTTAAAAAAAAAATTAAGGAGTTATTTGTGTTTAAAAATTCAAAAAAACATGAAAAATTTACCGATATGTCGATATTTAAATTGATGTATTTGAAAAACTAGAGAGACGATTTTAATGGTTGAAGGCTTATTTTAATGGTATTGTGCTCGACTTTTTCCGAATGTATTTAAATATCCATATTGCCATTTCAAAAAAAAAATTAGTTTTAGTTTTATAGATTCTTTTGTATATTTAACCACTTTCTCTCCAAGCTAAAAATAAAAATAATGTATCAGCGTCTGTACACAGTTCTACTAAATAAACACTGATATTTTCAGAGAGTGACGGTTGTCAGTGGGGGTTTTACAAAAAAAAATTGGAAATAATTTGGCCATTTCTTTCTGGTTGTTCGATTGCAATACAATTTAGTGGTAAATAAGGTGCTAAGGAGCTTAGATTTTCGAGATGGGTCCCACAGGCCCATCTGGAGCTGCGGCATAAGGCCACAAAGTGAGGCAACTCGTGTATAAGAACATTTTTTAAGCTAACCAATGTAATAAATATGATCAGTTTTTCAAGATTGTAACATATTATTATTCTACTAAGCAACTGTGGACAAGGTTTTGCAACCTCTGGCCCCAAAATATGAGCCGATTGTTTTGAAAAGTATTTGCAACGTAAACAACAATTTTATTAATACACTACAGAAAATATGAATGCAAAATCTTGATTGGTTAAAAAAGGTCCCTGTTTAAATTTAAAAACTGCAAGCATTCTAATTTTTGTTGTTATTTTGTCAATAAGGCACCAACTTTCGTTTGCCTCCCGAATTTCGTTTATTTGGAAACATACGTAGTATATATAATTTTCGGAAATATAACGTAACATAGATGAGATTAATGTAAAAGATGTATCCAATTTTTCAATAGTTCTCCCTCCAGCCCCCTCAGAATTCGGGCAATTTTTTTTTTTTAAATATTACTATTAAATAATAATTTATCTGAGTGCATGTCTTGGATTGGAAAATAAAAAACACATATGTAGACACAGCAGCCGAAATTCCAAAAATTCCAGGTTTGGAATATGGAATATGGCGGTAATTTTATAAAAAATTTCAAGAATTTTTTTTACTCGACTTTTTTTCTAGATTTATACTTATTACGTTAAAAATTTTATAGCGATACATTGATTAACACAAATTGCACAGTCTAATAAAAAATTAAAATATCAAAAAAAAATTTAATTTTTCATATTGTTTGGATTTTCCAAATTCTGATCTATCTGTAGTCTTTCATAATTTTTATTTTTATTTTTGTAATAAACTAGAAGCATATTCTTTTCCGGTGATATCAAAAACTTATATGATGAGCAGGGCCAAACGCCTATAATATGCACGAAAAATCTTAAAATATGCAATTAAAATTAAAAAAATATGCACTTAAATTTATTTTAATTAGAGTAAATTTGGAGTAGGGGGTTAACACCCCTTAATTTCTGAAACGAAGTACCGTTTGAGAAATGTTTTTTGGTGAAACCATTGTTTATTCATATAAATTAATGTCTCACTGTTTTCTTAAAATACAAAATATATAGAGATTAAATAAACTTAAATTAAATCTTTATTTATATAAATGAATAATTTTTTTTATACATTTCCAAATCTAAAATTTAATCCAGTTTTTAAGTATTTAAATGGCCACTTAACGTCGAAATTTGTAATCGCTGTATTTTGATGTGCATTGATTTTAAAAGTTTATATCTGTCTTCCAAAAAGCTAAACTGGGATTTCGAGGGTTACAAATGAAAATAACAAGAAAAAAAAAGAGTGAGAAGAGAGATAGAGTCACTTAAAATTAATGTTTTTCATATTTTAAAGCACTTTGAATTAAATTTTAAAGATCATTTGTATTGCTTAATATATTCTATGAATACGCCATGAACAACTTAAAAACGTGTTAATTATTTTATATTGAAAAATATAATACCAATTTGAATATAAAATTTACATATAAAATAAAATTAAGATTTTTTCGAGAAACTAAGAAAGCAAAATAAGTAAAAATATTCAATAAATATATGCATTTAAAGCAAAATATGCATTTATAGCAAATATGCAAAAATATGCACTAACGAATCGATGCTATTTTATCGCAAATTCTTTGATTCGCAAAGATATTTCATTTAACCTGTTTTAAGGTTACCCATGTAAAAATATTAGATATAATCAGATCTAATTAGATATGATTGAATCTAATTAGATATTGTGCAAGATCTGAACATATATGATTAGATATGTTATTTCTGATACACTTTATTGCCGGATGAGGAAATTCGAAAATTTTCATGTCCAGATATTTTTTTTTTTTTTTTAAAAGAGAGGCAACACTCAGGAAATACTTCCTATATTTAGTGTGTTGCTTTCTTTGGAAAGGGATAGTATAGAGATGAAAGGTGGTTAAAGATGAAGGGCTTCAGACATGGCAACACTGTAATTGCGCGAGATGATAAGTCTTAGAACAGTTGTTGCTCGCCACCTGATGGAGAGTTGGCGAACTTATTGAAGCTTTTTGGTTCATAGCCCTGATTGATTATTTTACTTCGGTGGGGTTAATTGCTATGGGAACACCGAAGGTGGACATTGCGATACGTATGAGGGATAGAAAAAACTCATACATATTAATTTAATGTTGCCGGCACCGGGGATCGAACCCGGCACCTTCTGTGTAAAAGTCCAATGCGCTAACCATTACACCACAACGCCCATATTCATTATCTCTTTGTCTGGTTCCAGATTTAAGCGCGTTGAGACGTTTTCTAAAGCACCAACATAAAAATGCTTATCTTGTTGTTTTTTGATCTAAACGAACATAATAATACCGTTAAAGAAATTACTAACATTTTGTTTGTTTGCTATCATTTTGTTTATTTTTAAAATTTTGAAAAATTCAGGAAAACTTCAAAAATTTTCTTTAATTTTTTGTATTACAATAAATTGCTCTGGGATTGTTAAAATCACAGACTACATCAATTACATATCCAGAAAAAGTTTTTTTACATTATAGTGATTTGCAGAGTGAGATTGAAATAAAAACCCCCATTGTATAAACAATTTTTTGTATATGTATATCTATTCTATTCTGTATGTCACTATAATTTTGACATTCCATTTTACTCATTTTCCTACCACCATTTTGAATTTCTCAGCTGATTCCTGTATGTGTAGTTTGTGGGTAAAATATACCGTTTTTTGCAAAAATAGAAAGAAGGTAAAATAATAATATGTATTTCAAGAAAGTTTAACAATGATAGTATTTTTTTGCAGATCCACCAACCAACATTTTATACATATTCTTTTAAATAAAAAAAGTAGATTTTTCTCTATATCCGTGTCTAATCACAGGAAAACATGAAGAAAGCCGTTAATGACCACGGACAATTTTGGGACCAACCCGGCAAGCAATAACAGCATTTTAAAAAAGTAAAAATGTGCGTTTGTTTCATTTTGTTGTCCATTTAGTTGCAATAAACATTTGAATATACATATTAAAATTAAAATACGTGTTGCTTATTAATCATTTAACCAGAAGTTTTAGAAATTATTGAATCGCGTAAAATTTAAAAATATCAGATCTGCCCAGATTTGATCAGATCTAGTTAGATCTCAAATTTGTGCCCAATTTTGAGATCTAATTAGATCTGATCATAAATGCTATGAGATATATTCAGACCTGTTAAAACAGATAAAATAAGATCTGGTCAGATTCTTACACGGCTTAAGGGGAAAAACACGCAACTGCTTGAACTTCCGGTCCCTGATGATGAGATTATTACTTACTGAAAGGCAATCTCCCAAAGTTAACCCGTCATCCAAAATATTTTTTTAATGTGTTTAAAATTAATTATGCAACAGATTGCTTAATATGCCACATATTACCATGAAATTTTGCATATAAAGAGTTTGAACCAAAGAGAAAATTAAAAAATTCATTCATTTTTTCATATCATTTTCCAATTTGATAAACGTATTAAACAAACAAATTAAACAAAATTTCCAATAATGGTTTTTTCTTTTTTAAATTTGGTCAATATGATAAGATTTAGAGCTAGGACTGCATTTTTACAAATAACTGTGAAGATATTATAGTATTGCACATGATATTAATTGAAAATCGCTGGTATGCACTCAGAGAAATAATTGATATTTGTTTAAAAATAGGCTAAATTCGGAGAGCGCCTGGGGGAACAATGATTTAAAAAGGGGACAGGTTTTAATTTATCTGTGTCATATTATCTTTCAGAAAATAACAAATATTTTTTAGATATGCTGTGACAAATTAAAAAAAATATATATTTTTTTTCACACGCTGAAAAAACACCTTGCTGGATAATATACTTTTGTTTGGAAAACATGTCAATTTCCCATGTTTCTAATATAACATGTTTGATTTTAAATATAATTATGTTTGTCTGTAAACATATATATGTTTGGAAGTATTGAAACCAGTCAACCGGCAAACATATAATTGCATATGGTGATTATAAGTATGTTTGTATGTCAAAAAACCTTAATATCTAAAAATTTTAAAATTGCCAATGTATCTTTGTTTAAAATTGTATATGCTGTGCGTTTTTAATTTTTATATGTAAGTATGATGGATACGTTGTTATGCTTCATGAATATTATGCACTTGAATATACGTTATTTTGAATTTTGGTTATTAAATAGTTATTTTTGGACTCAGGAGTGTACAATTTTGTAGAGACATGTAATTTAAAAAAAACTCGATTTTGCTTTTTATGACAATACATTTTTTTGCATTTTAGGAGACGATACGGTTTAAATTTTTTAATCCGAGTCATGTACTTAGAGAAATTATTATTTAAATGTAATATTTTTGAAAAAACTGCCGAATTCGTAGGGCATTGGCACTGGGGAGAAAATTTGCCTACAGCCCACAGTTTTAATCGAGTTGGAAAAAATTAAATTTTGAAAAATAACTGACTTAATTCCAGATTGACCGATTTTTTAAAGTTATTTATTTAGTGTTCTTAATAAATCATCAAAACCTGCGAAATTTATTTTTTTTTTAATATTTTTGCTATAAAAAATTTAAAAATTGTAATATATAAAAAATATCTATCTCAACTTTTAAGTAATTTTATTCTCTATTTATGATTATTATCAAGTTCGAGGCAACTTTTCAATTTTGTTTTGTAAAAACAAATTTAGTTGGAAGTAGAGTCTTTTCAGATTTTATACAACATCTTGAACAATTTTCCAATTGAGTTGGTCTTTTGTAGCGATGAATGTGTATGTTCTGGTTCGTCGATATGTATCTTTACAATTTTCAAATTAATTTTGGAAATTTGTTAACTTTTTTATCAAAAATGAGTAAAGTAGTACAAACTTTATTACAAATATTAGGTATTTTACGAACAAATAAGTATGTCGTGTTCTTATTAAAAATGCAAAGCCTTTAGAATTTTCTTAAAATTTTTTTAATGATTGGAATTTGTGGGGTATAATATTTATTTTTAATTAAAGAAAAGTTCAACGATTTTGGTAAGATAGTAAAGATGCTGTAGTGAAAGTAAAAAGTGAATATTTAAAATTTTAATTGATTATTATCAAGAAACTTAAATTGTTGAGGCCAATTTAAAATTTTTTATTGCAGAATTATAAAAAAATGGAAATTTCGCTGATTTTGACTTATTAAGGATATAAAATAAAAGATTTTTAAAAATTGGCCATAAGGAATCCTTTTGTTATTTAAACAGTTATTTTTAAAATTTTTTCAAAGTCATTTGAAACTGTGGGCTGTTGGCAAATTTTCTCAAAAAAACCTCCAATTTTCTACACTGTGGCCGGGCGACGGTTTTTACAGTAATCACATCTAGCTTACGTTGTATTTCCGAAAAGTATAAGTATATTTGTATGCTTTTAAATGAACTTAATTCCGGAGGCAAAATAGTATTGGTACACAGGATATTATGTAGGTAAAGACGACAGCAATTGTAGTCAAAAACAAATGAAATTTCACTTGAAAAAAAGGACCATTTCATTAAATTCAACTAACATTTGTCATTTGTTTTCAGTCTTCAAAAAATTACTAACAATTGTAAAAAAATTAACCACATATGTAAGTAAAAAAAAAACAAACATTTATTTTTTTAAATAACAAAAAACAAATGTAAAAAATGAACATAAAATCATAAAACAGTCATTTAATGTGGTTCGTTTTTTAAATGAACTACTAGGTAAGTAAAAAATTAAATTTGTTCTAAAAATGACTGACATTTACATTAAAAATAAAGAAACTGTATTACAATCCAAACAACTAGATATTTTTAGAGCAGAAGTTCCCTGAAAAATTAGGATTTTTCAATTTTCAAATTTAAACAGGAGTGGTTTTTTAATCAATGAAGATTTAGAGTTCAGATTTTCTTTAGTGTATTAATAAAATTGTTGTTTACGTTGCAAATAATTTTCAAAAAAATCAACCCATATTTGGGGCCATAATTTTGCCAAAAAATCGCCTAAGTTAAGACCAAAATTAAAAAAAAAATTATTTTCAAAGTTAAAAAACTCCGAAACTATGTTTTTTGTTTATATTTGCTAGTAGAATAATTATATATTACAGTATTTAAAATCTGATCATATTTAAAACATTGACTAACTTTAAAAGTATTCTTATACATAAGGTGCCTTACTTGGGGACCTTATGGCGCAGAACCGGATGGGCCAGTGCGGCCCATCTCGAAAAACTTGTTTATCATTGTGCTAAATTTTATTGTAATCGAAGTACCCAGTAAGAAATAGCCGAATTATTTTAAATTTTTTTGTAAATCCGCACAGTGGGAAACATCACAACATTTTTGGAAATAATTCGGCCATTTCTTACTTAGTAGTCCTATTGAAATGAAATTGGGAACAGGCATAAGTGGGCTCTATGAAATAAGACCCCAATGAAATAAGTCCCCAAACCAAAAATGAAAAAAGGCCCCAAAAATTTCTAATAAAAAAAATTGGGGTCTTATTTCATTTTTTGGGGCTTTATTTAATTTTTTTTTTTTGGACTTTATTTCATAATGAAATAAGGCCTTAATATGAGAAATGAAATAAGTCCCCAAATAATATTTTTGGGGTGTTATTTCATTTTCTTAAAAATCAAAATTTTTAAGGAATGTAAGCAACCAATCTCATTCAAAGCACGCAGAAAAAACTTTATTTCGCGAAGCCGCCTGCCGCGTTATACGGATGAAAAAAACCCCTAAGAGCGGCCGAAGGCCGCCACCCAGAAGAACTTGTTTTTCAAATCCGATGTCAAATCCGTTGAAATCTTATATTTTTAAGACATTAAGTAACATTTATTTGACCTGACATAACTTTTTATGTCCCAAAATACCAACCCACACCAAGATTTATTGTTTTTTAATGATTATTTTTTTAAAAGTCTATTTTATTAAAAATTTTACGTATATATTAGTGTCTAAACGTTAAATAAACAGAAGATAAAAAACAATCAATTAGCTGTTTAAATGACAAAGCTATGACTGGTCAAATTATATTACTTAATGTCTTAAAAATAAGATTTCAACTTATTCGACATTGGATTTGTAAAAACAAGCTTTTCTGTATGGCGGCCTTCGGCCGCTCTTAGGGTTTTTTTCCTCCGTAGAACGCGGCAGGCGGCTACGCGAAATAAAGTTTTTTCTGCGTGCGACACAAAAAACAAACTATCAATTCGTTTGCTATATTTTTTTTAGGGTACAAGAATAATCTTCCAGTGAATATTGTTTAAAATTTAGGGGTTTTGTTTCGTTTTGTTGGGGCTTTTTTCATTTTTTTTGGGGATTTATTTCATTTTTGGTTTGGGGACTTATTTCATTGGGGTCTTGTTTCATAGAGCCGCATAAGTGACGTAATATTGAACAAAACCCAAAGGAGGCGGCAGTATGACCACCCAAAATAGGACACTTTTTACATATAAAACTTTAAGTGTCCACAATTTTTATGTTTTTTTTATATCATAGAACATATTTGTAATCAGCTAGTAAAGACTAACAAAAAACAAGCTTACATTTTTGGGATATCTTTAATAGTTCACGAGATATTTCCATTTGAAAATGTGAAATTCCATATTTGGTCCGACTCAGGTCCAGTTTTTTTGTAAATGGTGGGACAAACTCGTCGCCAATTTCTTTTTAAAAATATTGGTTATTTATTAAACTTATTAAACAAATTATTGATTAAATAAAAAAAATGAATGCAATATCTTGTTCCACACAAAAACTACATTCGTTTAAAGTAGTAATTAAAACAAATCAAATTTTTGCGATTTTTTTCGCAAAAAGCGCAAACAGTCTTTCGCCTCCAGATAAATTTTATCTTTCTGCAGATATAGATTGTGAATAAAAAATTGAGTTGTTTTAAAAAATTCTTCACTTGTATATGCAAATTGAACTCAAATTTTATATACACAAAGTTCCCAAATAGGGATGGTCATATTGAATCGGCCCACTAAGTAAGAAATGGCGGAATTATTTTCAAAAATTTCACTGTGTGATGGGTTTCATTTATTTAAAACAAATGTTTACAAAAAATATTAAAAAAAATTTTAATTTATGTGTAAATTATTTTAAAATACTCGTAGTTTAAAATATATAAAACACTATCTGACGCGGCAGATGTTGTCCTGCCGAAAATTTCATTTGAAAAGTAGCTTCTCTTGAAATAATTTAACCAGAGATATTTTCAAATGAAAAGCTACAAATAAAAAATGAGAGAGAAAAGTTAAGTTAGAATTTTGTGTCGTACAAGTGATTTATTTTTTTTTATTATTTTTGGAACACAACAATATCAAGGGTTCAAAACTTTAAAAGTCACCGCATTTTGAAAGTCACCACATTAAAAAATGCATTTGATTTTGAATTGTCAATTTTGAGATCG
The DNA here is from genome assembly GCA_021234595.1 of Delia radicum. Classification (NCBI taxonomy): domain Eukaryota; kingdom Metazoa; phylum Arthropoda; class Insecta; order Diptera; family Anthomyiidae; genus Delia; species Delia radicum. Next base: position 182,548,754 of record CM037851.1, on the reverse strand, counting down.
TAATTAAAATGCTACTGTTATAAATAGAAAAAATTAATTGTTAATAAATTTAAGAGAAAGATGAACAAATCTTGTGAGGATCAGCGCCAGAGGGAGTGCCGGATTCCCCGGATTCCCAGTTAGACTGGCGACCCTGCCAAATAAAAAGCTTTAAGATTTAAAGCCGTTGGCTAAACCAAGGTATATATTAAGAAGGAAGAACAGTCGTGGCGTTTGGCGACTTTTGGTGGTTCTGAGTTTGTTAGTTTTTGGACTTGGTGGAATTCTTAATACAGTGTCGAAGCACCAAAAATAATTTAAAAATTATACTCTGGACATTGGGTAGTGAGTTTTGTGAAATTTAAAATTATTGTGTGTGGAACAAAATTTAAAATTTTACTTTTTTAAGAAAATAATATGAGATTTTCCCACTAAAATCGAAATATTTTTAAACCTCATGGATAACCCACTATGTACAAGAGATAATATGATTTTTCACTACAAATTCTTTACAGATTTCTAACGAAAAAGAAACTTTATAGATTTCTAACGAATATCTAAAGGTAGAATTTCCAATCTTTCATATTAGCAAAGATTTGATAAAACCGGATGAAAGCTTAAAAAGGTACAGCAGTTTAAACATGTGTTATATCTCTCAACGCGAACTGCACTCAATTATTTAAAACTAATACAGCACATATACACATATACACATATACACATATACACATATACACAGATATAAAATATTTTTTTCCAAATATAATATTATTTTAATCGGTTTCCACCATTACTTTTCAGAAATTTCATACATATTATTTTTATATAGAAAATAAACAACCCCGATCCATGATTCACCAAAAATCGCAATATACATATATATGTATAAATATAAATTTATATAATGCAATGTAACAACATCAATTCAAATGGTATTTTTGTCAATATCTATGTGGTAAAGCGATGAGATGTTATATTATCACAGCGGTTATATTATCATCATAATGTTGTCTTTTTTCTGCCATTGTTCTCTCGTTTTGCTAATATTTATTTGCGGTTCAATAAATTTATATTTTTCGAATGCATAATAATATATTTTAAATAAATGCATAATTATGTCTGTGTGTGTATTATTTTATTATTATTTTTTTTTATTTATTTGATTTGATTGTGTTGAACTGCCATTGTCGCATGTCAACACAAAATAATAATAATGGCAACACAATTGTGGTTTATCATACACATCTATACATAGATGTTTTGAAATGATTATGATTTGAGCCAATTTTTTTTATCATTGTATTGAATAAAGAGTTTTTTATAATAACATTATATTGCAATTGTTTTAAATTCACTACAATTAACTGTAATTGCATTTATAAAGTAATTTTTTTGGTTCAGGAAAACTTTGTGATAATGTCTTTCAGAATGTCCGATTTTTTAGATTCCGATAATCGGGATTTTTTTCACGTATTTCGAGAAATTTTTAAAAAAATATACTTGGATACAAATTATATTTAAATTTTATGATAACAAATAATAGAAGTTATATTTTGCTAATAAATAGAAACACATATTTATTTTAAAAGTTTCTTGTTAAAAAAAAAAAAAAAAAAATAAAAACTTAAACAATTTGAATGTTATGAGATCAATTAATTCAGACTTGTTTCATGCATTTGTATTTGATACGTAAAAAAGTATACAAAACAATTAAATGAACTATTCATTTTAAAGGACATTTTTTTATAAGTTTTGTGTTATAAGAAGGTAACGTGCTACTTTTCTATTACAAACCGTAATAGTTTAACAAGATTATGTCCATCGGGGTAACTAGATACCTCGGTAACATGTTACTCCTCGCTTTTCAGGCAGTGAGTTATCAAAAACTTTATATTTATATCTTTAACTTTTAGATTGAATATTATTTTAGTACTGTCAAATTTATGGTAAATTAATTATATTAAATTTGATATAGAAATGAACTAATTATACCATACAAACATTTAAACCTATGCATTTGGCGTTACTAATGGGCAGTCGGTAATAACAACAGTTGCGAAGTAATGCAAGGGTGAGGAGTTTATCTTATTACCAGGAGACATGTTCCGAAATAACAACCTATTACCGAGGTTTTACTGAGATTATTAGTCTAAAAATATTTAATAAAAGTTTTTGCAAATTTTGGCAGATTTAATTTCTATTGGGGATTTTTGAATTTTATTCATCGTCTTCTTAGACAGTGTACAATTAATACTATAATTAATATGCACATATTTTTCAATTGTTTGAGATAGGCGTGGTAGAGAAGATTAAGCATACTTTTCTAAAAATCATAACTACATTGTAAATTTTCTATTGAATTAGACTGCGCAGTTTCTGGTAACACAACCTTCATCAGTAATCCTTTTTGACAATACTGTAATTATTTGTTATGGTTTTTATTGTTTGATTGCATCTATATGAAATGTTTATTTATTAAATGCAATCCTGACCGTGGCTTGAACCTGCTTTCTTTGCCACATGCACTTCGCACTACACTTAGACAGAGGCTCTAACCAACTGATCTAAGTAAGGTCGATTTTTGCTGTCTAAGTGTAGTGCGAAGTGCATGTGGCAAAGAAAGCAGGTTCAAGCCACGGTCAGGATTGCATTTAATAAATAAACATTTCATATAGATGCAATCAAACAATAAAAACCATAACAAATAATTACAGTATTGTCAAAAAGGATTACTGATGAAGGTTGTGTTACCAGAAACTGCGCAGTCTAATTCAATAGAAAATTTACAATGTAGTTATGATTTTTAGAAAAGTATGCTTAATCTTCTCTACCACGCCTATCTCAAACAATTGAAAAATATGTTCATATTAATTATAGTATTAATTGTACACTGTCTAAGAAGACGATGAATAAAATTCAAAAATCCCCAATAAAATATATCAAAAATTTGCTCCCTGGCAACTCTTCCCTAACTACGTGAAAAGCCAAACTACCGTATGTACAAAAAATACATCATAGTTGCGCCAACTCACAGAATGTGGGAAATAGTGGAAATTAGATTACATATGATTTTCTAACAATTGTGAATTGTTGTGGTGTTTGTGTTAGCTTTCTTCTGCAATTACAATTAAATGTAAAATCGACCCCGTGTAATTGAAACTGGTTTTAAGCCACAGCAAAAATCGACCTTACTTAGATCAGTTGGTTAGAGCCTCTGTCTAAGTGTAGTGCGAAGTGCATGTGGCAAAGAAAGCAGGTTCAAGCCACGGTCAGGATTGCATTTAATAAATAAACATTTCTATTTTAAATTAACTAAAATTCATCTGAAATATAACTAAAATTTTGTAGAGTTAACAGGCCTATTTTTGATGTTCTTACTTTGTTAATATTTAGCAAAAAAAATCTGCTAATTTTAGCAGTTTTTCTGTAACGTCATTTTAGTTTTAGTAGTTTTTCTGATATTTTTAAAGGTTTATTTCTATGAGTTTACCATTATCTGGAAGGCGGGCCCTTATTTTGTTGACAGAGTTTCCTGAAATAGAAAATATGCATCCACTTTCAATGGAAGTAGGGCTTAGATTTGTTGTTTTAGAACACAGAAAAAAATTTAGCCATTTGCCAACTAGAATTCGGGTACTACGACTCAAATTCGGTTATTATGTTTGAAATCAAATACAACTGCATTTTATTTGCAACAGACTAAATATTCAAAAATCAAATTTGAATAGGGTTGTACTAACCCGATCAAAAAAAAAGTTACATCTCAAATACAAAATTAGATCTCATTTAATATATATCGATATTTATTCTTATCCAAGTTTATCTCAAAATTGGGTTATCCAGTAATATCCGATGAGATCCCTCAAATATATTACCGGATTAAATTAGATCAAAGTTGATCTCGAAATTGGTGATCCAAAAATATCTGATTTGAGATCCCGATGGATCACAAAATATCCCGTGGGATGAATTTAGATCTACTTGGATCTAATTAGATGCAAAATGACAATTATAAACAAATTAAAAATTAGAGAAAAAAAGTAAGCTAGAACTTTCTTTCAAACAAATGATTTTTTTTATATTTTTTTTTTACACCCAGCAAATAGGGGCCGAAATACGGCATTCGTGATCGAGTGAAATCGTTCAAAATAGGCCGGACCCCTGTTTTTGAACGGTCAAAACGATTTGGGAAATTAAAAAAGGTCTAATTTTTTAAAATTATAATAGACAAATGTTTACAGAATTTTAAGATTGAAAAAAAAATTCTAAACGCTATAATTTTATGAATTTTTTAAAAATTTTGCTAATTTAAATCTCTTTTTTCCATTTTTATATAGATACCTACCTCTGTGTGCGCAGACTCGGTGTTTTAAAAAACTGATGTTTTGTGTGCATTTTTACAATAAATGTAAATGGTAGTTTGCAAAAAAAATAAAATCATGTGCAGTGGTAAATACAACGGCGATATAGATTCAGCAGTTGTTAATGAATATGAAAATAAGGCAAGATTTATAATAAAGAATATATTTATGTGTGTATAATTAAATATTTAAGCAATTGAATGTTTCTTACATAGCCTTAAGGAGCATATAGACGACATGTATTTGTCATCTGACATGTCAAATTTCCCACTGCAAAATACATACATGTCGTGTGTGACCTTTTTAACTTTGCTTCTGTAAAAGTCAGACGCAAAGTCATCTGACAAAATTTCAATTAGAGCGTGCTCTATTTTCTTCTGACAAACCATCTGACATCAGCTGTTTTAAATATGAAACAAAAAGTTGTCATAAATCCATGCTGTGAGAAAACAAACAGCGGCGGTCCCCTATTGACGGAATCATTAGCCGGCTAAAGTTAACATTTTACAATACCAATAAATGTATATACATTTTCCCATTTAATAAAATTATGTACATATATATGTTTATAAAAAGTTTCATAATTATATCCCAAATTGGCATGTCCGCATTTAAAGAAAAATTATTTAAGATGGCTGAACTATTTTGCGGCGCAAAAAAAAATTTTGCTGCGGCAGCATGCCACGTTGAAACCCAGATCGACTTGATTGTTGGCTCCACAGAGACCGGTTTCTTTTCCTCTTTTTTTTTTTTTTTTTAATTTCGATTTCATTGCAGTTATAATTGAAATTACACTGCACACTGCAATTGCATTATCCTTTGATTCCATTTGACTATCACTTTAAAAAAAAAATTATTTTAATAAAATTTTCGCACTGATCAGCTGTTGAAGAAAAAAAATAGAGACTGTGTCAGAAGCAAAAAACATGTAAGTTTGTGACCAAATATTATAAACCTTATGTAAAACAGCAATTTTGACAGACATGCACAATTACATGTGACTTGAAAATTTGACATGCCAGATGACAAATACATGTCGTCTATATGCTCCTTTAACAAAGAAATAATGAAATGGAACAAAAAATAATTCATACGTCATACACACACAGACGACAACGTTCCAGAAAAATTAAGTTAGAATTAAAACAATATTAAGTGTATTTTTATATATTTTATGTTTTGTTTTATAACTTTTGTTTAATATATAAATAATTATTAAAAGTGATAGTTACAAAAGTTTTACTAAAATTTAGTAGCGCTTACTAATTGTTTCTCTTAATTTCATTGTGCTAATATTATTAAAATTTAGTAATTTTGCTAATTTTAGCAAAATGGGTTTAAATTGCAGTTTACAATATTTTACTAAAAAATAGTAGCGGTTACTAATTTCATTGTACTGCTTTTATTAAAATTTAGTAATTTTCTTTGCTGATTTTAGAAGAACTGCTTTAAATTGCATATTACAACAATTTTACTAAAACTTAGTAGTGTCTACTCATTTTTTCTACAAATTTTATTATATTACAGTTCAGCAGATATGTGTTGCTAAATTTAGCACAAAAATACCGAAAGGCTCAAAATAGTTAAATTTCCCGTAATAACAGCAAAATTCCACGTATCCCTTACATATTTTTTTCTTAATATAGACAAACTCTCCCAAAAGGAAAACAATTACTTTGAGCAATACGATAATATAAAACCAAATTGTGCAAATTTATTTGGAAATTATGGTTCTGTTCGAAATAGTCCATTTTACGGTCAACATAATCGTCCATCAGAGCAATTAATTCGATCACCTAGCAAGGCGTAGATTCGGCGAATGGGCCCAAAACAAGAATGCCATTGATCCCGATTTTCATAAGCGAATTTTGTTTAGCGATGAAGCTCACTTTTGGTTAAATGGATACGTCAATAAACAAAACTTTCATGTCAATTTAAAAAATTCATATTTATTTTATTCCATTTCAAAGTTCTATACCTCTATAAAAAACACCGCTTTCTAAACAAAAAACCAGATCTTACAGACTTTTTCATAACCAAGGAAATGTAAAAATTAAATCGTGCCTTGAAATGTCATCTGACCACTAGTATGTTATTCTTCTACATATAAAACAATTTTTTTTTCTGGAAACTTAAAATAAATATATTTACAATACAAAAACTGACTAGGATTGCTTCAGAAAAATCGTGGAAACGAAACTAACTACAAATATAATGCTAAAAACTAAATATGAAGTGGACTACTTTAAATTGATTTTTGCAGCTGATAGTTCTACGAAATAAATAAAAAAAAATTAATAAATTAAGAATTCCAAATCAGATTAATGAGAATATTAAATGAAAAAGAAAATTAACTAGTTAACTCCAAGATAAGGCGCTCCTCACTGAAAAAATTAACAAAATATCTTAAGGATATACTCAAGAAAGACGTAAAAGATAAGCTTGAAAGATATCTTAAAAACCTGGGTTCATGATATGCAACAAATTACTCATTATTTAAAACAAAATAAAAATAAAATTAATGATACTTTCATTCATAATCAAACCTGGATAAAGCGATATCTCGCTAAACACTTTTGTGGAACCTTCTCTAATGTTATGAATGAGCATACAATACTACTGCCAAACATTTCCAATATTTCAAACTGTCTAAATAAAAAATTTTCAACAAATGAAATTCAAACGGCAATCCAAAAAAAGTATTAATAGTTAGAAATCACCGGGTTATGACCTAATTCCAGGAAAACTTCTAAAGAAATTACCGAGAAAAGCTTTAATCTATGTAAGAAATGTCTTCAATGTAATTATAAGTTTTAAATATTTTTTAAAAGTATTTATAGCTATTCCAAAACCCAATAAAGATGTAACTAAAGCTACCTCATACAGACCAATAAGTCTGCTCCCATTACATTCAAAGCTCTTCGAAAAACTTTTCCTCGTTCGCCTCGAACCTAACCTCAAAGAAAGAAATTTTATCCCTATACACCAATTTTGTTTCAGACGTATGCTGACATTGATAAAAAGAACTTCTGTGTGGGAACTTACCTCGACGTAGCCAAAGCATTCGATAGTGTTTGGCATTCAGGATTATTCCATAAACTTGAAAAAAAAACTTTTTTCTAATACTAAAAAGCTATCTAGAGAATATACTATTTTATGTCAAGTACAAAGACGAGTACGTAATGCCAATGAAAGCTGGAGTTTCCTAAGAAAGTTGTGCAACAAAATTCATACCGTGTGCTCCACTCGCAAAACAAATAATAAGTTATTCAACAAAATTGTTTATCGTTGCCTAATTTAGGCGATATGAGCCAAAATATTTTCGGGTGCATTTTGAAAACCAAAGCATATAAAAGAGAAGTTTTGGACAAAAAATATTTCTCTTACCAAGATATAACCACGCTTGAAAAACAATTTTTTTCTGCTCCTATTTAAGAAGATATCGGAATTTTCGCTTTTTGGAAAAAGCGAAATTAGGCGAAGAAGTATCTAAACTTCAATTTATATTGCTCAAACTACCACGCTTTGCTATTAACACTTAATGTCTTCTTTCTGCAAAATTTCATAAAAATTAGTCTATTAGTTTATAAGTTAAGACGATGTCCTTTAGAGGAATCCTGATAAAATCCTGTGAGTCCTTGGACTAAAGTAAGAACTCATTATTAAAGATAAAACTTCAATCTTACTTATATATTATTATAAAGAGTTTTTAGTCAACTCTAATTAGTTTTTTAGATTTTTGCAAACTATATTTTTTTAAAAATAATTAGTTTTTGAAATTTTTCGAAATGTTGATTTTGAAGCTTTCTTGCTTCCAAACCGTGGACGGCACACGAAAAATTTCTTCGCAAAATATTTAGAAAATTTAGTTTTCTATCGGAATAACAGCACTCTAAACTGGTTCCAAACCTAGGTGTATACAGGTCAATATTCATAAAACAATCATAGTTACCTACACCAATAAAAAGGTCGCTGAACGCCAACCAATCCTAATAAATAACTCGCCAATACCATCAGACTCTAAAGCCAAATATCTTGGAATGTTGGTTGGTAGACTGATATGGAAAGATCATATAATTAAAAAAAAAAACGAACTAAAAATCAAATTCAGACAACTTTACAGGCTGCTAGGCAGAGAATCAAAACTGTCTATACAAAATAAATTACCAATCTACAATTCAATAATATCGCCCATGTGGAAATCCGGATTACAATTATGGGAAACTGCAAGCAATTCATATATAAAAATTATACAAGGTATGCAATCTAAAATATTACGAACTATTGCCAATGCAGAATGGTATATCACAGATTAGGACCTCCATCGCGATCTATTCGTTAAAGTTAAACGAAATTGCAGCTAAAATAATACCAATCGACTTAATTTAACTAAGACGACTGTCAGTAAATGAGACTTAATAGCTCAGAAGACTTAAAAGCTTTACTCCTACAGGACAGCCTGCTCGCTTCTCTTAATGTGAAAATGCATCACTAACTTTATTTTATTTTTTAATTAATTGAAATATACTAATATTAAACATAATTATCAACCAAACTAAGTAAAACATTTTCACAATAAATATATAATTTATTTTAAAAAGGTTGAATAAACGTTTTTCTCTAAAAATTACTAACACTGTTAATTTACAAATCAAACTAGACTAGTTTCTGCCTTTTTAATAATTTATTGTTTAACTTAAAAAGGCCTTTTATATTCTGGTTACATTAAGTTTTGAATGTGGTTAACATTTATGTATGAAATTATTTTAATTGATTTTATTCGTAAAAAAGTTATACAATATGTTTTAATTTACAGCTTTAATACAAAAGGCGACATTTTGTCTTACGTTATGACTAGGGCTCGGAAGTTACTGCATGTTTTATGTACATAAAACATGCATTAAAAATCGTAAAATATGTGCTTAAAATGTAAAAGTTTGCATCTATTATTGACTTTTTTCAACATTATTAACACCTTAATTAGGTAGGTTTTGTCTTTAAAAGTGGTTACAAATTTAAAAATTAGCGATAATCATTGTAAGAAGACTAGTAAATGCGTATTTCTGATATTTTTGTCTACGTGATAACCAAATTTTATCAAAAAATTGTGTATAAATTTCAAGAAACAAAATTTTATAAAATATATTTATTTTCAATGAAAAGTGAAAATTATTCAAGTTCGAGGTCATACTCTATATTTCTATTAGGATATTGTCCTAACATATAATCTATAGAGTTTTTGTTTTCAAAATTATTAATTGACCACTTTCAGGAATGTGTTGGTCAATTAATAAATTTGAAAACAAAAACTATATATATATTATATATTATTTGTTAGGACAATATCCTATAGAGTATGACATCGAACTTGAATAATTTACATTTTCATTGCACAATTAAAAGTCGAAAAAACATAATTTTTATATTTATTTTCTTTAATCGCAGATTTTAATAATAATAAATAAAACAAATTTCTTAAAAATATGAATTTGAATGCAAAATATGCAAAAATATTCAATTATTGCAAAGATTGCCACAAAAAATTCCAAAATATGCATTAAAAAATTGTATTTGTAGCAAAATATGTAAAAGTATGTATTTGTAGAAAAATATGCAAAAATATGATTTAACAAATTCACGCCGTTTTGATTCAAATTTTCTGACTTGCAAAGATATTTTGCAAGTCAGACCTAATGGCAACAAATATGAATTTATTTCCACCTAATGGCAACAAATATGAATTTACATAAACTTCCGAGCCCTAGTTATGACCTGCATACAAAAACTATTCTTTTTTTTTAGAAAAACACAAAAAGGCTTAATTTTTGTTTAAACTTTCTGCATGTATAGTTTTGGATAAAACATATTTTGAATTACAAAACATTTTTGTACCCTATATGACTTTGACGCCTGTGGTCTTATATGCAACATCCAAAAATACTCGCCCAAGTTCACTTATATTTGAAAGTTGGATTTGTGATCTTCCGTCGGGGGTTAAAAACAGAGATACAAAATGGGCACATTTTTAATATTAGCATTTTTTGTTAAATTTTTGATTCGAAACTATTAGAAACAGGTGGTTGGTGAAGATATAGCCAATATTATACATAATAACACCATTTACCAGTCCACAAACATAAAAGTTTTGATCAATTTTGGAACTCTAAATATAAACGTGGTCGCTATATTTATAACCAAACGTTCATTATTTTTGTCTTCTGTCAAAATTTCAAATTATATCGTGGGTGGAGAAAATCATTCAAAATTATTTTGTCACAATCAAATAAAAATATTGCATCAAATTATTTTTAATTGTCACAACCGAACAATTTGGTTATCACGAATCTGTTTTATCTGTAGTAGTAATTTAACGTTTAAAAGCAAGACAATTTAAAATCAAAACCAAAAAATATTTTTTTTTTTCCGTGAAATATTATAAATATGACATTTTAGATAAAAATTCGGAAAGTTTGTAAAATGAAATTGGAAAAGTTTTTCGTGTAAATCGAATGATTCAAGAATACTCATGTTAATCGAGGTATAGTTGTATACAAAACAAGTCAAAATAGCATTGGAATTTAGTAATGCCCGTCTATTCATTTCATAGCCTATCGCTTGGTCGGTTTAGACCGATTACCATCTTCTTACTAGTTTTTGTGAAAATTTGTATTCATTTGATTATTGTGCCATTTGTATTTCTTTCAAAACTCATCTCACGTTCTTTCTTTTTATAAAACCACCAATATGATGATGGTAAATTTGCAATTGTATTTGTGTATGTTTGTATTGTATTACAAATTATTATAACAATATGAACAAACAAATGTATAGATAAATATATATGACTATATAGAAAATGCCATTGTTGCCAAAAATGTTTGATTTTATTTGTATTTTTATGATTTTTCAACGGTTATGCATTTTTAAGTAGCCTTCATTCCATATGCCACAACATACATGTTTCCAGTTTCCGTTTCTTTGCTGTTATGTTCATGGTTGGCAAACACTAACCCTAAAATACCGATAGCAATGCAATATCGTTTCAAGGAACTATTTTAAACCTTAAAATAACAATAATGAAATCACTTAAAATACCGATAACCCAAAAACACCCTAACGAAATAACCTAAAACTACGTTTCCACTGAACGTGTTTTGGACGTGTTTTAAAATAAAACATGTTTTGTGTATGTTTGTCCATACATTTTTTTATACCAAAGCACTTGTTTTGCTCAAAATACGTAAGCGGAAACATAGTAAAAAATACCGTTAAATATTCTAACGAAATAATTTTAAAATATCGATAACCTTAAAATATCCTAACGAAAGAAATATTTTTTTATCATTACTTCAAAATTATCAAAAAAAAAGTTCATAAGGATAACCATATTAATCATAAATACATACAAACCATACATTGGACTAATTAATTGTATGTACTAATTAATTGATGATTTCATTACAGTTTCATCAATATCAATTGTAATGAAATTATTTTCAAAGGTATTTGCTTAGTTAATGATAATGAATTTCATTGATTAGATTTCATTGATTAATGGCAATAATCATTAGCATTAGTAATGCATCAATTAAAGGAAACAAATTACAATTGACAGATAAGATTTTCGATAAACTAATGGTGAATATAGATGAAATCTGTGCTTCACAGGAGCTTTAAGTAACGCTCATAAAGCAATTAGGCTATGTCCGAGAAAGATCCCGCGAGTTTAATTTTTTATGAAATAGCCATAGGGTGTCGAAATTATTTGTTTACCCAAATACGTACATGACAATACCAATTTAATTACTCTGATAATAAAATGAAGCATTGGTCTAAACTGGAACAATATAGAATGAACCGGGGAACTAGTGCAATCGGAACACTTAACACATTTCAATTATAGCTATGTTTTACGCAGGTTAAGTTTTGCAAAAATCGAGATACAAGCCGTTTTATTAAATGGCAATTTTTTAAAATTCCCAATATCTCCGAAAGTAAGCGAGATAGGGCAAAACGGACAAAAATTTTGCTCCGCAAGGTCCGCGAGATCCCGATTGATCAATTTTTATTAAACAGCCATATGGCGATTTATTTATTTATTTATTTTTACTTATTTACATGATAATACAAATAAACATACAATTCCTAAAGATCTCCGTTCCATTGCTATGCAAAGCATTTTTTTTGTAAACAAATGAGAGAGATTGGATTAAGAAGAAGAAGCATTCTAGTTGAGAAATTAATTGTGCATTGGTATTAGTTAATTCTGTCTCTTCTGATCGATATTATAAATATGCAATTGTATGAAAAAGACGTTAAAATTCAAACTCAATCTTTAATTTTTATTTATATGTAAATAGTCCTAAAAGAGTCAAAGGAGTACCATGGTACTTTTCCGGATCAAATAGTACCAAAAAAAGTACTATAGTACTAACTTTATCATCCCTGTGGCCCTATCAATGGTATTTTGGCCCTTTTAAATTATCAATTTGGCCCAAAACAAAAAACTCAAAATGCTTCACTGAGCCACAGTCATCGCTGTGTCGACCGTGGCTCAACACGTTAAGAGGTGAGATTACGATGCATAGCTTGATGCTAAGCCAGTGAGTTCGAATACCAGTACGACAAAAAAAAAAGTTTTTCATATAGAGCAAATTAACAATATAAAAAACTTTGTTCAATTGACACATAAATTAACCACTGACGAGTCCCAGGAGGGGGACGAAACTGCGGCAGTCTGGTGTATCCCTTGTGTCCGTAAAATTTTTTTATGAAAATGGTTTCTTCTTCTTCTTCCTGTAAAGAGACTAACTAAAGTAATATTCTACAGTAATTAATTAAAAATTAATTACGATTGTCATTATCTGACGGTTGCAAAACACTTTCTAAGATAAAATACTTTTTTTGCTCAATTGTAATTAGTTTTTTTGGCATTAGTGTTATTTCATAAGCATTAGTATGACAAATGCTAATGTCAAAACATTTTATTACAATTAAATGGTAATGAAACTTTCAATGCTAATGAAAAAATCCCAAGTATGATACAAACATACATATCATTCATTGCATGAAAGAACATTAGCATTTTTTTAGCAACATGACATCCATCTTTCTTCATATTATGAACAGGAAGGCACTATGTAGCAATACTGACATATCCGACATTAAAAAAAAAAAAAATTAAAAAATTTGAAAACTAGTTTACTTTGATGTCTTACAGTTTCTAAACCGGCTACTTCAAAATTAAAAAAGCGATTGCCTACTATTACGATTTATAATCTAAAAATAACACATTTTTCTAAAAATGCATTTTTTCTGTTGTTATAATTTTGCACTTTTTAATTCAGGTGTGTTAGATATTGCTGTTGTCTGTAAAATACTAAAAAATTATCAAAAACAACCTTAACCCTAAAATAACCTAACGATATAACGTTAAATAACATTAACCCTAAAATAACCTAACGAAATAATTTAAAAAACGTTAACCTTAAAATAACATAACGATATAACTTGAAATATCGTTAATCTAACGATATAATCACAAAATACCGTTATCCATATCAGATAGCCGAATGAAACGGTTGCCAACCCTGGTTATGTTATTATTTTGTATTTGTTAAGAATAGAAAATTTCGTGATTTTTATCCCCTTTTTTAGTTTAGCCATTATTTAAAATTTTTTTATTCATTTCATTTGTACATGCATGTTTTACAAACTCGCGAATTATTAGTTTTATTTTTGCTTCAGTCCAAATATATGGATGATATCACGTTTTAAGCTGTAAATTTTACATACTAGCATATATTGTGCTTCAACTGACTGCAATTAATTTTAATAAAACATGTTGTAGAAATATTATTAAGTTTTAAAAGTTGACTCTCAAAGTTGCTGAACATATTCATTTACAGAAAATTTATTCTTTTAACTCATTTTCCACTGCCGTTGCTTTAATGCAACACTTACTTTTAAGGCCCTGTAATTTTGGATACAAGGGAAATGTAATATTATTGTAAAGAGCATTTGATAATTTGAGGTCTTAAATATAAAAATAATTAAAAAAACATATTAAAACTATTATTCCAGGGTTGTCATACAATTAATTAAAAACTACAATTTTTGAAATTTTTTAAAGCAATTTTTTTAAAACTTATTAATTTATGGAAAGAAGACTGGTGCTATAAAGGTTATATGCTAATTAGGTTAGGGACGCATGAGAAAATTATCTAAATGATAAAACTTTGTTTTGCAGTATCTACTTTTTATGTAAAATTAAAAGATCGGATCAAGAAATTTTAGGAATTGTAAAAACTTTTATATGCAGCAAATTACTCCATTTTCTTTTTGAATGTGAAAAATTAGCTATTTTCTTCCAACAAATAAAAAAAAAAAATTATTATTGATTCGACAGTGTTGCCATTTTTAAAAAATTTTATAAAACACCAATTTATTATGTATTATATTTTTGCTATATATTTGCTTTAACAATAAATAAAAATTATAGTTAAAAAAAAAAATCTTAACCCGTTAAGTATATACGAAACAACAAATTTTGAATTTAAATTGCGAATACCACCGCTAGAGTGTGCAGTAAGTATACAATAGCTTAAAAGAAAAGCTTATTGAGACACCATTACATCTTTCTACCAAATTTCGTCAGAAAATTCCAACTGGATCATTGAGTGGTATAAAATGGGTTAATATATCAGACATCGTTATAGACTTTAAGTTTAAAAATTTTTGTCATAACCTGATAAATTTCAGGTCACTACAATATTTAAAAATTAAATTATAATGCTCATGAATACACCTTCTCGATTCTTTTGCATTGCAAAGAAAAAAAAAATAATAGTTTTTATGAAAAACTTGCCATTGTACAAGGTGGCGCAAAAGTAATCCTCCTATCAGAAAATGCTATAAATTTTGCGATTGGCCCCTAATGTCAGTTCTGTTTTGACATTTGTGTAGTAAACACATGCGAAATACACGTTAATAAACAATGTACACTGCTCCAGAACGCGGAATATTGGTGACTATTTATTTGACCAATAATCGGTCGGTGACTTTGGCACAATGTGAATTTCGTCGCAGATTTCCTGGCCGTCCAACGCCTACTGGTGAAACACTGCGACACACGAGATGCTGCCAGGCGTGGCAGACCCCGGAGTAGCCGTTCTGCAGAGAATATTGCTGCTGTAGCCGAGGATGTCATGGAAGAGCCGTCGACATCGACCAGACGACGTGCGACGCAAATGGTATCAGTCGACGGTCTTTACAGCGAATTTTGGTACAAGATTTGAAGATGTTTCCGTACAAAGTCCAGACGGTGCATCAGCTGTTAGCTGCTGACCGCCAATCGCGTGTAACATACGCTCAAGCCATCCTTAACCACCACCAAGAGAAAGATGATTTTGCATCAAAAATAATCATGAGTGATGAGGCCCATTTCCATCTTAGCGGGTACGTAAATAAGCAAAATTTACGCTTCTGGGGTACTGAAAATCCGCGTGTAACCCACGAAGAGCCATTACACTCGCTCAAAGTCACTGTATGGTGTGCTGTTTTCGCTGGAGGAGTCATCGGACCTTTTTTCTTCGAAGACGTCGCGGGCCAAACGGTTACTGTGAATGGTGAGCGCTACAGAGCAATGATCAACGAGTTCTTTTTGCCGCAACTTGATGAATTGGGATTGGAAAACATGTGGTTCCAACAGGACGGTGCAACGGCACACACTGCACGTGCCACAACCGATATGCTGAAGGATGCATTTCCCGGGCGCCTAATCTCCCGTTTTGGCGATTTGCACTGGCCAGCAAGATCGCCTGATTTGACCGCTCCATACTTCTTTTTGTGGGGCTTTTTGAAGTCGCGGGTTTATGTCAACAAGCCTCAGACTCTTGCAGCTCTTAAAGACAATATCCGTCAAGAATGTGAGGACCTATCGCCGGAAGTTTTGGCCAAAGTGATGGAAAATGCCATAAAAAGGGCTCAAATGACAATCAACTGTGGCGGCGGCCATTTACATGACATCATATTCTCGACTTGATGTAAAAACAATTAAAATACCAAATAAAAATAATCCACAAGATGAATCAAAGTTTTTCATTTTTTTTTTAAATTACAGCCAAAAAACATCGGAAGGTTATTTTTGCGCCACCTTGTATAAGAACTTTTTCATAAATTTTATGCGCCCATTCATAAATTATTATGTGAAAAATATCAAATCGTTTTTAATGAAAAAGTTCATACGTATTACTTAATGTTTAAGAAAAAGTTTACAAAAAAGTTGCTAATGTACGAAATTTTAATACTTAGTTCATAAATGCGTACAATCATATAAATTTTCAACTATAATTTTGTCTGGCATGATTTCTATATTTTTTATTAACTCAATTTAAATTTTTATAGTTGCAATATAATCGTTCACCTACATAAGCAAACATTTTGACTAAAAATGAATTGACAATTATAAACTGTTCATTTAAAAAGTATTTATAAGCTATGAATTGTTTCATACTATTTATGAAAATTTTTGCAATATTAAGAAAATGGCAAAATTTTATATAGCATATGGTTTTAAGGGAATTAAGAATTTGTTCCTACCATATATAATTTAGAACATATTTCATAAAAAATTGTTAATTTAATTTTTTGTGTGTATGCTGTTAATTAAACAAGAAATAGGAATATATAATGACAGCATGTCGTCACATAAATGCAAAAAGGCATAACAACACTTTTTAATTATTTAACAGGCGAAGCAAAAAAAGTTGTAGAATTAAATATATTTTATATATAAAGGAATATTTTCTTCTCTTGCCAAAAGCTATGGTAGTGACTTATTTCTGAAGGATTATATTATATTTTGTTAATATTCTTTGAAATATGATTGACAAAAAACCGTAAAAGCATTGAACATGAAAAATGAGATGTAGCTCAAAATTGTGATTTTTTTGGGGGTTTTAGTATTTTTTCAAAACAAAATTTACAGACTTATTTCTAAAGGATTTTTTTTTTATTTTTTGTTATGCCTTTTTTTGTTTTTTCCGAAACAAAACGACGTACATACAGAGAATAAATTGGTTGGAATTCCATTGTAACCAACAAAATTTAATCATTATTCAATAATTTTAATTGTAAGTGCTTAAAATTAATCATCAGAATAATTAAACTATATTGTAAACAGAAAATATATGAAATTAACCAAAACACAGTCAGATCATTCAAACTATTGGTTTTCCTAATTAATATTGAAAAAATATTATCTTCTACATTACCTTTAAACCAACAACCAATCACTTTTCGCAGATTTTGTCCATTGAATAAAATATTTGCAGTTAAAATCGAATATTAGTTTCGCTTGCCAAAAAACAATCACTCTATCTAAAATATAAGTTTTCGTTACCAATTTTAAAATAATATAAAGTTTTTTTTATAGTTTTGGTAACTCTAATAAAATATTAAGATTAGCAACCCAATGTCTGTTGTACATACAAATCTTTTTTTAGACACTAATATGTAATCTTGAAAGAAAAACTACCTAAGGTAGAAATTTGAAAATAAAAATTCAAATTGAGTTTAGGCTAGAGGTAAAGTAATTGCCTGACAAGCAGAAGGTCGCCGGTTCGAGCCCAGGTAGCGGAGAATTATTTTTTATTAATAAAATAATTTTAAAATAATATAAATTTTTTTATAGATTTGGTAACTCTAATAAAATATTGAGATTAGCAACAGAATTTCAATTGTACATACAGATCTATTTATAGACAAATATTTAAATTTGAATCAAAAAAATATTCAAGGTTGAAATTTAAAAACACATATTTAAATTGGGTTTAGGCTAGAGGTAAAGTATTATTTATTTATTTCTTTTTAATTATAATTAAAATTATAACTAAAATTAATTAAAGCACTAGCTGCTATAGCTATCGCCTTTGTTGTAAACTTATATTGGGTTTGTACATTTGATTTCATTTGATTTCGTTTTTTTTGTTGCTTTTTTTTTTTAAAGTAAAGTACTTGCCTGACAAATCGGAGGATCGCCGGTTTGAGTCCAGTTCGAGGCATATATAATTTTTTTTTCCTTTGCAACTACAAAACTGTTTTCTGTGTGTAACAACATTGAACATGAGAAATGTGATGTGGCCCCAAATTGTGATTTTTTGGTGATTTTATTAACATCAGTGTCTGGTACAGATATGTTATCGAAATCGAGGTTCATAGATGACACTATTACATCGATAGATAACACTATTAAACCTCGATTTCGTTAACAAATCTATGCCAGACCCAGTTGTTAATAATTACTGAACTATTTTTGCCACTAGTTAAAACAACAACACCAACTACATGAACAACAACTTATTCTTTGAATTTTCACACTTCACTTATAAAGCCATTTAAGAATCCTTCCTGAAGAGTAAATAACGATGGAATTCATCATAAATTTATAAAGTTAATTCTCCCGTTCATCTTATCAGACATAACTCATATATTGAATATGCTAACGTTTAACTTTTTTGGAAACATGCCAAAATCATACCCATCGCAAAATCAGATAAAGATTATTTTCCAATTGCAATTTCGTCTTATTTGCAAAAAGTTTTTGAGCGTTTAGCGCACACACAGATGAGTAAATACCTTTACGACAATTCTTTACTCACGGCCAGGCAATGTGGGTTAAGACCTACATTGCCTTACTATCTTGTTGATGTATCTGAGAAGATAAGAGATATTTTCTAGTTTTACTTGGCCATTCAAAGGCTTTTGACACCGTGTGTTCTTTGTCTTATGCTTAAATAAATGTGCAAATTTTCTTCAAGAGCTGTTTAATTAATATCTTCTTATTTGTATTAAAGACCTCAATCGGTACTAAAATGTCAAATAGCTTATCAGTCTCGAGAGGTGTGTCACAAGGTTGAATTCCTGGTCCCCTATTATATGCCATATAATCAAATGATTTACCTTCTCAAATCAAGCACTGTGAGGTCCAAATGTATGTTGATGACGTTCAGCTTTACAGCAGTTGATACCCAATGGACGTGGTAAGCTGCATTAATAATTTCAACCTGGATATGTCAAAGTGGTCATCTAATAATGGTATATGTCTGAACGCCAAAAAAATCTTAGGCTATGCTAATCGAAAATCGTAAATTTTAACCGACTTTATTAAAAATTTTAAAAAATTAACATATTTCGAATCTGCTAGTAGAAAATAACATACTTACAAGTGTAGGCTATCTCATATAGTTTCAGAGATATTTCTATTTTAAAATGTGAAATTACAAATTTGGTCCGACTCGGTACCGGTTTTTTGCGAATAGCGGGACAAACGCGATGCCAATTTTTTGTTTAAAATATTATTTACTTAACCAAATAAATTCCTGATTAAATAAATAAATTCTATATTTTA
The DNA here is from genome assembly GCA_021234595.1 of Delia radicum. NCBI lineage: Eukaryota > Metazoa > Arthropoda > Insecta > Diptera > Anthomyiidae > Delia > Delia radicum. Next base: position 182,529,005 of record CM037851.1, on the reverse strand, counting down.
AATAAACTAATGATATATCTTGGTCTCACTCAAAAACTACATTCACTTAAAGTAATAATTAAAAAAAAAAAATCAAATTTTTGCGATTTTTTTTCCCAAAAAAGCCGCAACACGCTTTTGCCTCTACATAAATATTCTCTTTCAAAAAATATAAAGTATGCTAAAGCGAGTTGTGTTCAAAAATATCAATTTTAACCCATTGTTTTAAAGTTGTACGGCTCCAATTAGGTAGCGGAAGCGGTTGTAGTTACTCTAACATATACATAATTTATAGGGCAAGTCTCTTCCAAGCCCCGCTCTAAATGTAGATATGGGACCCAAAAAATAAAAAAAGCACATTTTAGAAATTTAAATTTCTATTTTTGGGAATTGTGGGATTGTTTACAATATATCATAAATTCCGACATAAATTTCATATTGTCGACTTTATAGTATACTTGAGTCCAAAAATAATTGGAAGTTTTGAATCCCATAAGAGACAAACTAAATCCACGAGATTCTAATTTCGCTTTTGAAAGAAAAAGTTAACCAAAGGCGTCATGATTAAATGTTAACATTAATGGATTATTTAAAAACTCCCGGAAACTTTAATACCAATTCTAAAACATCAAAAATATCTTTAAAATTGAATGTTGAATCAATTTATAAATGCTTGTTTGAAATGTCCAGCAGTGACAATGACATATGTGAAACCCAAGTCGCTGAAAGTTTTAAACTAAAAACCGATGTAGACAATTCAAAGGCTTATCCAAAAATGCCAGTTTCAAATTAAGGGAATTTGTTAAAGAAAGAAATTGATTTATATCAACCATGCAATATTCAGGCTAAACGCTTAGATAATTTATATAATGTTCTGGTAACAATGAAGTCAACGTGAGTACATAGTGAAAGTGTTTCTCTGTTGTCGGGAACTTTGATACGAAAATTCGAAATCTGATGTCAAGCGCATTACTAAACGCTTTATTAGTATTAACATCTTTTTTTTTTGTACCGAACTGACGCAGTTTATATTTAATATTATACTATATTTGTTTTTAATTTAAATTAATTTAAATTTATCTCAAATCATTGAATTAATATGTTTTTAATTTAGTTTTTAATGACAATATTTAATACAATATTTAACCACTTTTTAACAAAAAAAAAAAAAAAAAATGCCGACACAAATTACTTGTTCACTGGGATTCCGGGAAAATTTATAATTCTTACCGGGAAATGCAAAAGTTCGGGAATTCCCAAACCCTAAGGATTACCCAAGTGCTTTGCTATACCAAGAGTACTAAATGAGACTCTTTTTAAAAATGTCGTAATCTACAATTCATTTCCTTTCCAACGATGCCAAACATTTATATATTTATAACTCCTTAATAGGAAATCTCCAAATTAACAGGAAATTTCCTTATGCAAATATTTCTTATATTTCTTATTTTGAATGTTTGTATTAATTTTTAACCTGTCTAATGCTGCAAGATAAGAAAACAAAGACTCATTATACATTCATTTACACATATTTAGATTTTTTATTATTTTATTATTTTGGTATTTTAAATTTTGAAATCAATGTACCTGAAAAAAGTTATTATATCACGATAACTTTAGCAAATGAAAACTTTTTTGCTTCAATTTTTGCAACAACATTTTTTAGATGTCTTCACATATTATACCAAAAGTATGACTTTGAGGTCAACTTGGAAAGTTATGCTGGCTTATAAAATTTTTGAAAAATCGTGAATAATATAAGCCGCTATATGCAAATACATTTTTTTTTGTCAAAATATTTCATATTAATTGCATCTTCTTAAAGAACTTATGCTTATTCAGGTCAATTATTCATTGAGCGTTCATATGCGCTAAAACTGTAAAAACGGGTAAAAACATATATAACAAGTGAAGTGGTGGTTTAAATATAAAGTTTTGTGCATTAAATATCAGACATAAATATAATCTCCGGTCTTAAGTTTATAAAAAAGCAGATTAATTGCTTTCGATAAGTTTTAAATGCAAAAACTAAATGCAAAACCTCCAAATTTTAAAGACATTTTTCTCGAAATCAATTGATAAAAAAATTTAGTACACCATTAAAATCAGCAAGTCCGAAATATATATGTTCAGATTTTTATTAATTATTTTATGTCATGCAGTGTAAATAGTCATTCGTATGATTATAAGGATCTACATAAATATTTGGTTACAAGTTTGTAAATTATAAGGCTTACCCTTATACTTATCAGTAAGTAAAAAATAAATAATTGATAAAAAGATCTTGTTTTGCTTGCTTAAAAAATACAACTCGTGCAACAATTGAAGCTAAACGATCACCTGGCAAGGCGTAGATTCGGTGAATGGGCCCAAAACAAGAATGTCGTTTATCCCGATTTTCATAAGCGAATATTGTTTAGCGATGAAGCTCACTTTTTTTAAATGGATACGTCAATAAACAAAACTGCCGTGTTTGGAGTGATGAGTGTATGTTACATCCAGAAAAACTGACTGCTTGTTGTGATTTATGGGCTGGTGGAATCATTGGTCCATATTTATTTAAAAATTATGTTGCTCAGAACGTCACAGTCAATGGTGACCGCCATAGAGCCATGCTTACTGACATTTTCGTTCATCACTTGAACATCCATGATGTGCAGGAGCTGTAGTTTCAGCAAGACGGCCCAACATGTCACACAGCTCGTGCCGCAATTGATTTATTGAAGGAAACGTTTGGCAACCGCATAGTTTCTCATTTCAGACCCGTGAATTGGCCTCCAAGATCGTGGGATTTAACGTCGCTGAACTAATTTCTGTCGGGATATATGAAGTCACTAGTCTACGCCGATAAGTCCGAAGCGATTGACCACTTGGAGAACAACATTCGTCCCGTTATTGCCAATATACAGGCACAAATGTTGGAAAAAGTCATCGGAAATTGGGCCTATAGATTAGACAAAGTCCGAGCCGGCCGTGGCGTTCACATGCCAGAAGTCATATTTAAATTATAATGCCAGAAGATTATATTTCGAATAAAGTAAATTTCATATTAATTTAAAAAATTCATCTTTGTTTTATTCGATTTCAAAGTTCCATACCTCTATAAAAAACACCCTTTATAACCACTTACGGGGCAATGAAAGTTTTTTCTAGGGTGTATTTCCAACAAAATCAGTGCTTCTTAAGGCTGTATGACACCTACTTTTTTGCAGCAACATTACCAGAATTTTACTTCCAAAAACTTTAATTTTTTTGAAATTCCGTTTTGTTTCTTAAAAGATTTTATAGAAAAACCCTGGTATATACAGGCTTTAACTTGGAATTAGTTTATGAGCTCAAATCTCTTTGGATATAAATAAAAAAGACACAGATATGTTTGTTAGTGAAAATTAAAAAAAAAAGTGCACTAGAAGCAAAGTTCCAATGAAGTGTAATTGACAAGAAACTATATTAATTGTTGCTTTGGCTGATCTCGTTTTAAGCCACGTTAAAAAAGTTAACTTTTTAATTATAAAAAGCAAACTCCTACCGCTTCGTTGTTGTTTGTTGTCTGCCTGTCTCTGTGTGTGTTGTGTGTCCGTAAGTAGTAATTTTAACTAACAAAATGTTAAAACTTAGTTGTAATAACCAGCCAAAGCAAATAGTCAGTTTCGACGATGACGACAGGTGCATGCGAAATGATAATGATTGTAATTAATTTTATTTTGTTATATTTTCATCTACCTACAAATGTTTTGGAAAAACTTGTAATTTTTGTTTTATTTAAAAAAAAGAGGAGTAATGCAACAAGAAAAAATAAACACTGCATTGCGCTAAATACTTCCTTTGGCATTTGTAGTTAGTTCTCATACACATACACACAAATCTACCGATGTTTTTATTATACCTTCCGTATGTTACAATATGTCCGCTTGTAGTATGTCTCCACTTCCGTTTCCGTTGTTGATTACATTTGTTATTTTATTAGTTATCCGTTCTGTTGTCATTTTTTGCTCCCGTTATTTTTCTTTAGTTTTTATGCCAAAGATATACACAGATATTTTATAGCCTTGCCACCTGTTTTTATTGCTGACAGCTAATGTTGCAGGCGTTTAGTTAACGTATTCTCCATTATTTTTATTCTTCCATTTCTTATCGTTCCAAATGGTTTTTTTTTTTTGGCAACCTTCATGTTAGTTTTACAAAAATGAATTTCATGTTATTATTTTTTTTTCTTGAGTTTTTTTTTTACTTTTTGCATTTACATTTACTGTAAAATCAGTTAAAATGTGGCTAATTACTAAAGTTTGTTTCTTTTAAGTTTTATTTTTGGGGTTTTACCCCACTAACCAGTCGTTTTTATTATTGTTCTTTTTTATCAAGATTTAACATTTCTGCCACACATGCAACATTGGCTTGTGCTTTGTTTGCAACGTACATACTAAACTCATTTTATTTTAATTATAATTTTTAATAAACACAACTCTTCTTGTCTTGTATATTAATTAAACTTATTTTTGTACAATTAGTAAATCTAGTGATTACATTAAGAAATTATTATTTACTGCAGAAATAAAAAAAATGTTTTAACATGGTTGGATTATAGTTTTTGATTTTGTGCATTTATATTAAATGTTAATTTTATTACTTTCGCATGAGTTTTATACAAAACGTGAGCTGTTTAGCTTTTATAATTTAAATATCACTTTCCATGTCTGAGAGAAAATTTTTAAAGGAATTTCTTAAAAAATTGTTAACAGATTTTTAACAAATGCACAGTAAGTACGTGAAATTTACACACCAGAACCCCGGGATACGTGTACTCCATTTTAAAAAATTAGGTCAAATAGATATTTCATATTTAAGTCTCAAGCAATTTTTTTGAATTATATTTTAAGTATTAGATATCGAATACTCTTTTGAAATGCATTTTTTTATTGTTTATTTGTCGAAATACATATAACTCTACCAATGGAGGCCGACAATTTTAAAACGGAAATGGAGCAAAATTGATTATTAATAGGTTTTTTGTTAAAGTTCTGCCTATTATGGAGGCTCTAACTTTTCTAAAACTTCGGGTTCTGATGAGATCTTTAGCCAGATCGAAATACTAGTATCAACCTAGCTAATATGTTTGATTTGCTTTATTTTTGTAAATATACGGAGGTTGAAAGCTCGTTATAAATTGAAAATAACATAAAAATAATCTCGATGTATATAAAAACAAAAAACTAATATAACTGTAAAAAATATTACTTGAGCCAGAGTACAAACTAAAATTTTTTTATATAAATAGAACATTTTTGGTCTTCAAAGTTTAGTAACGTCATGATGCTTGTTAGGAAAAGACCTAACCACGTGCGTGATTACTAAGAAGACAAGAATGGGGCAAAATTGATTATTAATAGGTTTTTTGTTAAAGTTCTGCCTATTATGGAGGCTCTAACTTTTCTAAAACTTCGGGTTCTGATGAGATCTTTAGCCAGATCGAAATACTAGTATCAACCTAGCTAATATGTTTGACTTGCTTTATTTTTGTAAATATACGGAGGTTGAAAGCTCGTTATAAATTGAAAATAACATAAAAATAATCTCGATGTATATAAAAACAAAAAACTAATATAACTGTAAAAAAAAATATATTACTTGAGCCAGAGTACAAACTAAAAATTTTTTATATAAATAGAACATTTTTGGTCTTCAAAGTTTAGTAACGTCATGATGCTTGTTAGGAAAAGACCTAACCACGTGCTTGATTACTAAGAAGACAAGAATGAAGCAAAATTGATTATTAATAGGTTTTTTGTTACAGTTCTGCCTATTATGGAAGCTCTAACTTTTCTAAAACTTCGGGTTCTGATGAGATCTTTAGCCAGATCGTAATACTAGTATCAACCTAGCTAATATGTTTGATTTGCTTTATTTTTGTAAATGTACGGAGGTTGAAAGCTCGTTATAAATTGAATATAACATAAAAATAATCTCGATGTATATAAAAACAAAAAACTAATATAACTGTGAAAAACCATTTATATTTGATGCAAAAAAAACAGGTAATAATCTTTGACTTATAGTACTATTTATTAGTTTATTGTCATATTGTCCCAATCTTTCTAATAAAATGAAACCATACCCTGATTTTTATTAATTTTTAGAGTTAGGTTTTGACAAATTAATAATAAATAAACTCAAGAGAAACTACCTTAATAGTGGTCTGAGCATTTTATAAAATTGCCATATGGCAACCCTGACAATAGAACTTTTATAAGTTTAGTTGTAAGTTTAGTGTTTAATATTTCTCAAAAATTTTTGAAAAAGTTCCTTTAAAAAAGTTAAAAATTTTATTTTTCATATAATTATTTGGCAACTCTCGATAACAGTTTTTCAGAATTTTTTTATTAATGATTTTAATCAAGATCTTGAATAAATTTAAAGTTCTTAATTCACTTAATTATGTTTTTACAGATAAAAAATATAGAAGTTTATATGTACTGGTGTCAAAAATGAGTAAATAAATAAAACAAGTTTAAAAATGAGTTAATAAATAAAAAAAAAACATATAAAAAAGTTTTGGCCGAGTTTAAGTTAAATTGAGTTTTGTATTACTCTTAAAATTCGGAACTAGTTCCGAATGATTTAAAAAAAAATCATATTTTGTAAATAATCAATAAAAAAAAGTATTTATATACCCGATGAAAAAAGTTTCTATATACTTAAATACTCTTGATATGTGTGATACTCATAGACTCTGGATATGCTTATGTGTGATAATATATTACGATATATGTTCATATCCTATACTTAGTTTATGATTTTTTTTTTTTAAATGGCGTAATATATCATTCTATTGTATGTTATATATTAGCATATCTTGTATATCTGATCATATGAAATACATATAGATCTATATATGAACATATATTCTAACATATATGACCATATGTGAGTGTATATGGTAGAATTAATCAAAAATACTTCTAACACTTTTATATATAATTATATATGGCAAAACATATCATTATATATAAATATATATAGTAAAATTTAATGAAAAGAGTTCTAAACAGTTCTATACGACTTTATAAGTCTTAAAAAAGTAAATGTAAGGAATAAAAATAATTTATGTTTTAAACATACAAATTAAAATTAGTATGCTCCTTATAGGAACGACGGGAATATATATATATATTTAAAATTTTAGATAAAAGATAAATTTTCCAAAAAAATGGTGGTTGAGTACCCAGAGCTCTTTAAAAAAATGGCGAATGGTCTCCCTTCTACCGCACTTAATGGCAAATGGGAAATACCGCTAGAAAGCTGAGGTGTTGTAGATGGACATACACAGAGAGAATTCTTTGGACGAGTTTTCACAAAATTTTTTTACTAAAATAGTGATGTTTTCTTCACAATGTAAACGAAAAACTTCTTAAAGTTCATGAAAAAGCTATGAAACTATTTTTCATAAAACTCTTTCATTAGCTGTATGAAATTTTTAATAAATAATATGAAATTTTTCATTAGATTTTATGAGAAACTGTATTAATTAATGAAATGTTTCAATGGAAGAGTTCCAGTGAGAATTCATAGATGTAATGCAAAAATCCATTGATACCATGCATATAATTTTCTAAGTGCATAAAACTAAGTATTTTCACTTTTGCGGAAACGCATTTAAACAAATTGTTATAAAAAAGTATTAAGTGAAATCCGTATTAATTAGAAAAAAGTTCCCGCTTAATTCAACGGTGGTGAATTAAAAACAGTTGCCTGTATTACATGCAACACACCCACCTTAACACTTCACCTTAACCCTTTGACTACGCTTGTACACTACAATGTACAGATTTAAAAAAAAATAATATTATAATGAAATAAAACTTTATATTTCTGTATAAATTTATTCATTGGGATATTGCTCGTTGAGAAAAAATCTTATAATGGGCTACTTCAAAAATTCTTGACACCTGCTGACCAATAACGGGATACCGACATCATTAACTATATATACTAAAAACTATGCATTACAGAAACCATTCAATAACTGTTTTTCTTAAGACCAATTGGCATATAAAATTTAACAGATGTTGAGTATCATAGTTTTTCTTTAGTCTTTATGTTCTTTGCCAAAACTACATTTTCTTGAAATCCGCTGATTTCAAATCGTCCTACACACTAAGTGAATGAAGGAATATCTGTAAACATTTATTTTCTTAAAGTTCAACTAATATACATTAAAATACGAAAACAAATATTTATATTTTGCATTTTCGCTTAACAAAATTTAATAAAAAATAAAATATTATATTTTGAGAAACACCTCAAATTTCTACTTTTTCTTTTGTACCAAGTTAGAATGTGATATTGCTATCTAAATATCTAAATGTCTTCATATTTTTTATTAAAGTATCTATGAGCAAATGAAAAACAAAAATAGTTTTAAGTTGGTAAAATTCATAAAATTTTTAATTTAAAAATTTTGCTCATTTTGACAAAAATCTCTAAACTTTGAAAACATATCGGTAAAGCCTATAGTCGTCCGAGTTGACTAAAATTTTGAAAATTTGCTTTTAAGACCACGTAGAATAACATCTGTAACGAAGTACCAGATTTGTGAGCTAGTAATAAATAATATACAAAAAATGAGCGCACAATATGTTTGCGGTTATGTTTTTTTGTAATGAATTCTTTTTGTTAAAATTGAGAATAAAGTTCTTACCTTTTGCAAAAATCCGACTTGAATTTTTTTTTTCAGTCTTTATGTTAAGGAAAAAACAAGTATTATATTGTGTTTTTTTAGCAAGGACACAATAAAACCAGGAAAATTCAACTTGATAACGGCTTTGACATTTTAATCCAACAGCACGGAAGGTCGATTTAAATGAAGAGGAAACACTTAAAATAATCTGAACTTTTACTTACATAAGAGATCAAAAGATATGATAATGATAACTTAATTTTAACCAGACAATCAAATAAACATTTTTAAATCATTTTAACTTAACAATGGAAAGTATCAAATAACCTCAGTAATAGCCGCTACAGAACTTCCATCAATATTTATTATATCTTCATGACTTTATGTCTTACATACAGAAATAAACATTGTATAAAAGTTTTCTTTAATTTTGATTAGGATTAATGTTAAACCATTATTAAATGTCTACTTTTTAACATATATACAACCCACATATACAACTGACTTTTAATTTTATGGTTTGGCAAACAAATGTAATATGAACTTCAAAATTATCAAAAGTGCCCAAGGACTTTTAAATTACTTACAGACAATACACACTTCATTTTCTACAAATAATATGTAATTTAAAAACCAAACTTTTGTACGCATGAAGAAGAGTTTGTGTATTTAATCGAACCAAAAGTAAAAATTTTAAAATTTGAAGATTTATTAAACTGAACATGAAAATGCCAGCATAAATTGATACCAAAACATATATATTAGGCTGTCCCGAATTTTTAATAATTGCGAATTTTGTGACTTACACTAATAAAAAAGATCGCATTGACGGTTTGACGAAAGCAATAACTTTCAAATATTTTTTATTAAAAAAATGTGTTTTAATTGATATTAAAGCTGGCGTTTTGTTAAAGAATTATAGTTGGATTAAGCTAAAATAAAACATGCATATTAATGGCGTGCTTAATATAGTCGTTGCGGTGTCTGAGCCTTTTCTGATCTTCGTAATTGTCCTGCTTTTATGCAACTTTTTCCGCAGCCCTTTATTTTAAATATTTTAAATAACATATGCACTATTGCTATCGAAATTTTTGCTTTCTCGAGTAAATCGAAACTGCTTTGAAAAATTTTTTCATTTCATTAGTTCCAGAAATGTTAACTTACAAAAGTGTATTTATTTTGGCCCCATTTTTTATCCCTTAAACGTGAGATTGGGCTCCTAAAAAAAAAAAATATGTGTCCCTTACATTTTTCTTTACAACTTATCCAAAATTCATTTTGATTGGAGAGAACCCATCGGGAGACTAACCTTGTGAGAGTGATGTAGAATTTTATCTTTTTTACCATGTACCAAGTATTATAACAAACACTCAATTCTAAATTAAGCGCCACTTTTGACACATTTCAACCCAACGTGCGCCACATGCCGCAAATATTATGATACTTCTATGAAATTTAGCTCTCTGGCCTATATCTACCCACGGGCAACGTCTTTTGATTTTGGTTTGAATTGGTTTATGTTTGGACCTATAGCATATGTATGTAGGGACCTAATTATACTACACGCCTTTATATAATTCAGTTTTCATTTTTTTTTTTTTTGAGTTGTTATTAAACATTTTCAAAAGAACTTGAATCCTTTGTTCACTATTACTTTTTAAAACAATAAAATACATTTTTTTATTAAAAAAAGATTATAATTAAAATTTTATAAACAGCCAATCATCACACACATATCCACCACAAAGCTTGGCTTTTATAATTCTTCGCATGCAACAGGTCGCAAATGTCAAGATATTTTGATGAAATTTGGCACACTAACTTCTCTTGACCTAAAAAGAAACCAGTTCAATATTGGTTAGAATTGGCCCATGCTTACACATAAGGAGGGAGATCGAAAAAAAACCCGACATACATTCTCACTTACAACTGATTTTGCTTATTACACTTAATTTTTTTATTTGTAAGAAGGTTGTCAGATAATGTGTGAAAAAATATTTAACCGATCGGGTCATTACTTCGCTTACAAATGGAATCTGCAGGAAAAGTCAATAATAGAGATTTTTTCGGCATCTCTAGGTACCTAATTGTTAGGCACACACAATTTTCAAAAAAATGTAAGTATTGTGAGCTTGTAGTAGCCATCAGTCATGATTTACAAATAATCTTAATATCATTTGATTGATCTGAGTTTTGGACAAATAAGCAAAATTTGGTTGAGAATTTGAGAATTTTTTTAAAAAAATTTTACTTTGTTTTTTCCTCACTTTTCGTTCAAAGTTCATTTGTTAACCCTGAAAATCTTAAATACAAATTACATTTTCTTCATTTCAAATGAAAATTCTTAATTTCTATTGATGATTTCCAAGATTGAAATTGAAATTAAAAATTTCAATTAAAAGGAAAACATACAAAAACTATGTTCACACGGTTTATGAAACTTTTTTATGAAACGATGATGGTTAATGAAACATTTGACATATATTTTTATGAAAATCTTCATCATATCAGCGAAAAGTTCAGAAATATGATGAATAATTGATGACAGACGATTTATGAAACAGTTTCATCAATATTTTAATGACGATTAATAAAGCTCGTGGCACCTTAGCTTTTATTAAACGATGTTCTAAGGAATTTACAGATTCCAATGTAACAAAACAATTATATACATCGCTCGTGAGACCAATTTTGGAATATGGCTCTGTGATTTGGGATCCATTATCCATTGTTCAAATTGGAAAAATTGAATCAGTGCAAAAACAATTTTTGCTGTTCTGCTTACGAAGCACCTACCCTAATACCATTAATAATCTACCTTCATATACAACCAGACTAAACCTCGTTAAGCTTCCCACTTTGAAAAGTAGAAGGACAATGCTAAACGTTACGTTTTTATTAAATTTGATTAATGGTGATATATGCTCCAATATCCTGTTAGAAAATTTTGTACTTTTCGTTCCTCCAAGATCAACACTTAATTATACTCCATTATATACTCCATTCTATCGTCAAATGTATGCTGATGCTGATCCGTTTATAAGAATGTGTAATGATTTTAATAATCTTTATAATTTGTTCGATTTTTCTTCAAATGTTAATATTATTAAACGCAACATCATTTTGTTTTTAAATTCTTCTATTTAAAAAAAAAAAAAATATATATTGTACTTATATTTATTAATAATTTTGTAATTTTGATGTTAATAGTCTTTAAGGATTTATTCCGTAGACTTAAATAAATAAAAAAAATATGTTGAAAATTTTTTCACTGAGTGTAGTGTTTTTTTATATGTAACACATTATTTTATGTTTTTAAGTAAATCAGAAGGTAATAAGTTCGCATTACAAGTTATTACCATGTTTTTGCTGGGTACCAAACAATGGATCCCTATTTTGTCCCAAAATTCGAAGAAAGCTTTGACAAATACATTACGAAGGCAAACTTTAATCGCGGGTAGCAAACTATAAATAGCTTTGAATTTTTTGGCATTCTTCCCAAATTCAGCTGGTTAAACTTTCCATTTTCGGAACAACCTAATGTACAGTTCACGCAGAAAATTTAATTTTGGGATATCATCACTTTTTTTACATCGGTAAATGAAATATATTTTTTTTAATTTTAACTGCTTTCACATTGCCAATTGCGCTGATTTATAGTCCCATTTACTAAACAACAAAAAGTGATGACTACTTTCGAACAAATTATTAAAAAACTTTTTTCATAGTTTTTATGCAATAGAGAGAAAAAAAAATCACTTTTTTCCATAACTTTTAAAAATAAATTTTTTAATCACGCACAATAAAAATGTATTAATATGTATTGTAGCGCGAACCGCTTAAAAGTTATTAAGTATCAATTTTGTTAAAAATAATAAAAAATTTTAATTTTCTATTAGTTTTTTTTTTTGATTTCTTTAAATCAGGCTTTTAAGGTCAGGTACTTATGGAAACGAAAGATTATTTACTTAATTTTCTATCTCCGACGTTTCGTTGGGTTTTTTTTCCAACATCTTCAGGGAGAATATTTTATTGGATTAATAGCAGTCTTTGTCAATTTTACATTAATTTAAAAAATATATATCACAGGTTTTTCATCAAACGACACAAAACACTTATATATATAATTTTATATAATTAATTCTAAAAATCAAATAAAAAATATCACAGTAAATGGAATTTAATAATGCTAAAATAACAGTTAAGTTAGAACTTGAGTTGTTTTAACACACACAAGGAAAAAGTATTTTGAGCTACGAAAAGTCCTACAAAAATTTCCGTTAAAAAGTTGTTAATCATTAAAATAGTGCATTTTAGTAAAAACAACATTTTGAAAACTTAATAACTCTTTTTTTTTGGGTTACCATAGAGTGAAACTGTTTTGCACCATTTGTCTCATCTAAGAATTGTTTTTGACTCCGTGTCATCAAAAAATACTTCATACGTTTTTTTTTTTTTTAAATAAATATTTTCAGACCACTCTATTTAATAAATTTTCCACTTTAAAAAAGTTTTTATGACATAATTTTTCTTGTATTCTAACAATCACAAAACAAATTATAATTCAGTATTCGATAGAAGCCAAAGTGTAGACACACATTTTTTTCAATCGCTATAATAATGTCGAATTTTGAGCCTAAAAAATCTGTTTTGCGGGGAAGTCTGATAACCTACTTTCATTTGAAGAAAACGGCTGTTGAAAGTTATAGATTGTTGGCAGAAGCTTACGGTCAACACGTACCAAAAAACTTGTGAACGATGGTTTGCGCCATTCAAAAGTTGTGATTTCGACACAAACGACAAGGTGAGGCCTGTTCAGCAGAAAAAGTTTGAAGATGAGGAATTGGAATTGGAAGCATTACTCTTGGAAGGTTGTTGTCAAACGCAAGAATAACCTACATTATAATTGGGAGTCACACAACAAGCCATTTCCCTACGTTTAAAAGCATTGGAATTCATTTAAAAGCAAGGAAATTGGGTCCCATATGAATTGAAGCTGAGAGACGTTGAAAGCCGATTTTGCACGTCGGAAATGCTGCTTGAACGCTACAAACAGTAGTCATTTTTGCATCGCATTGTTTCTGGGGATGAAAAATGGAAACATTACGATAACCCTAAGCGCAAAAAGTCATATATAAAGCCCGGCCAACCAGCCAAATCAACCCCGAAGCCGAATATCCATGGCGCCAAGGTAATGCTCTATATTTGGTGGGATCAGACGGGTGTTTTGAATTATGAGCTGTTGAAATCCGGTCAGACGATCACAGGGGACCTGTACCGAACACAATTGATTCGTTTGAAAAGAGCAATCAACGAAAAACGACCAGAATATTCGACCAGACACGAGGCCATAATCTTCCATCATGACAACGCTCGGCCACATGTTGCAAGACCGGCCAAAACTGTGAAACAGTGAATGAGAAGCCCAGACCTTGCCCATTCTGACTACCATTTGTTTCGATCGATGCAGAACGCCCTTACTGGAATACGCTTCACTTCAGAACAGTGTATCAGAAATTGGCTAGATTCATTCTTAACCTCAAAACCGGAGCAGTTCTTTTGGCGCGGAATCCATATGCTACCAGAAAGATGGGAAAAAGTAGTGGCTAGAGATGGACAATACTTTGAATAATGTATAAATTCATTTTGTTATTATAATAAATGCATTTTTCAAGCAAAAAAATTTACATTATTAACTTGTATACCCAGTAGAATCGAATTCAAATTTTATGTAAATACAGCTCTTTTTGATCTATAAGAAAAGGGACCCTAAATCAGCAATTTTAACGCCCTTTTTTTTATTGAAAAAAAAAAGTGATGATATACCAAAAACAAAGTAGTTTTATACTTTTCAGACGAACTCTGATACATACATACAATAACATTTATTAGTACACAATTTTCTAAAAAAGTATCCAAATGAGATTTTTAGGTTTAGCTTAAATTTTGAAGAAGAATTTTGACCAAAATTTATATTAATATATGTAATTTAACAAGGAGGTATATTATTGTTAAAAAATTCTCCAATTATCGTAACATATCTACCACCTTTTATTTAAACACGCCATTGCCTAGGATATTATCCTTATCTTAATGTATTTTATAGCTCTTTAGAAAATGTTCATGTTTTTATTCTATTCAAAGAAATCTTCAGAGAAATCTTGAACGAACCAATAACGCCGCTGCCTTGTTCGATCAAATATTTAATATTAAAAATTTAATGAATAATAAACTTCATTAAAACGTTTAATCAAATATAAATTTTATTACCCTGCCCAAAGGTGGATAAACGGAGTATGCCGTTAAAATTAGAGTACCCGAAATATTTAGGATCAATGGTCGGTTCTCTCGTTTTTGATTTTTAGGGTCAAATTTGTAACGCCGTGTTATTGTGCCAAACTTTACAATACGATTTTATAATAATTGCACGGCATGGCATCAAAACAATTAATAATGTTCTGACTATCAATTCAATATATTTCGGGCATGCTGATTTCATTGGCTTACTTTATTTTTTGTTGTATGATATAGTTTTTCTGCAAATTGTATATAAAGTTTGACGAATCTTCATGTTGTTTTTTATAAAGAGAAATTGCCAGTGCAAAGAATTTGATTTCTTTCTGTTGAAATTTAAATACAAGACAAGTATTAATATTTATGGTACATATTTGATTTCCCAAGTTGAAAATAAAACTCGCTGTTAACCGATTTTTGTAATTCTTTCGGTTTTGCGTATTCTATCGCTAAATAATTAATAGATCTAATCAAACGTTCACGCAGTGGATATACTCCTTGAAGAGGAGTTATATTAATAAGAAAAAAGTTATTTTATCGAAACGTTTTTTATGCAAAATCCGCGATTCGTCAAAAATTTTAAATGTCGCACACCATAGCTTTCCAAGATGACCCCAAGAACTAGCTTTTAGAGTGATATGTAAAAACATTAATAAAGTACACTCATAGAAAAAAGTTAGTAAAGCCGTTAGTAATGCAAGTTTGCAAGTTTTAAAACGTTTTTAATTCAAATTGAGATTTTAGTTAACAATTTTGTTATCTTTAATTGATGAAATACTAAATTGTTACCAATTTCTTTTTCTTAATTTACTAAAGTCTAAACATATTATATTTATATTCAAAACCAGCGGGGCAGTACACAGTGGGATAAATCACAAAATTTGTGGAAATAATTCGGCCATTTGTTAATTTGTGGTCCGATTGCAATGAAATTTGGAACATGCATAAAATACATAAAATGGAGTTTAAGTTTTGATTTTGAACCTAGACCCTTTGGGGGTGGCAAAATGGCTGCCCAAAGTTGGGTACTTTTTTCATAAAAAGTTTTGAGTGTTTGCCATTTTTATGTTTCTCATCCGATTTTCAAAAAATTAACATATTAGTAATCTTCTTGTAATGATGAACAAAAAACATGCTAACCCACACATGTAGTGTGGGTTAACTCCAATAGTTTCCGAGATATTCCGATTTGAAAATGTGAAATTCCAAATTTTGTCCGACTCAAGTCCAAAGTTTTCCGAATATCGGGAGAAAATTTTGGACCAATTTTCGTTTTAAAATAACGGTTATTTAGCCAATAAAATTCTTGATTGAATAAAAAAAAACTAGTTCAATATCTTGTTTCAGTCAGAAATTACATTAGTTTAAAGTAGAAATTAAAAAAAAAGTAAGTTTTGGCGATATTTTCCCCAAAAAGCACCAAACTTCTTATCGCTCCAGACAAAAATTTTGATTTGTAAATACTTTTCCCCCCATCAGCTTCCAAAGTTGCCATATTTTTGAGGTAAATATCAACTTTTGCTCACAGTTAAAATTTGTGCACGCCTCCAATTGGGTAGTGGAAACCGGTTTTAGATACTCCAATAGATACCTAATGTAGTGTGTAAGTCACTACATGGCAGCAAAAAACGAAAAAAATCCCATTTTTGGATTTTTTTTTTTATTTTTAGGAATTGTGGGATTGTTTTCAGAAAATCATAAATTCTGATATTTGTTTCGATTTGCTGACCTTAAAGTCTAGTTAAATCCAAAAAATCATTGGATTATGTCCATTAATAAATATTTTATTGAATAGTGAAAATTTTCATTTAAGCAAAAACTGAAATTTTTACCTTCATATTTGGATTACCCAAGTTTTTGTTTTACCAAGATGGCTAAATTCAACCTTTTTTAAAAAAATCGCTATCTACAGGTAATTTTCTTTTCAACGATACCAAACACTGGTATGTTATGTTTATAACTCCTAAACAGAAAATCTTCAAAAGTTAGCCCTTATTCATATATTTCTTCTAATGTGTCCTCGTATTCACATCTTACATAATTGGGTCAGGTAAAAAGGGTTTTATGATGTTCTTCATTAATGATATTTTTGTGGGCCCACCCAAAGATACTTGTTTTATGATTGCTATTTTAAATATACCCTCTCTTGTTATATTTTATGGGACTTAGTATTTGAAGACCCAGTTACCTGGGTTATGATAGCTAATATTTTTACCTAATATTTGTATATAAATATGAATACGTTTAGTTTTAAGTTCATAAAAAACCACAAGTTCACAAATGGCCGAATTATTTCCACAAATTTTGTGATTTATCCCACTGTGCAGTAGTGCGATGTTTGTGAACACGTCGTTTTAGAAAAATATTTAAAAATAATAATGCAAATGTCTGTGTTATAAACTAATAAAAAATATTATTTTAAAGAATATTCAAGAGTTTTTAAGAAAAGTTATAAACGAAAAGGTTTTTTAGCAAATGGACTTAGTGTTTATAAAATAATTTTAAATGTTTAGGGATGGAAAAAGTTGGGTAAAAACGGGTAAATACACGGGAGTTTACCAAAAATGTGGGTTTAAAATATGTTGTACAAAATTGGTCTAAGAAACATACTGAGCAGAAAAATTTACCAAATTTATACATAAAAATTACAATGCTTACAGAGCAGTTGAAAAATCACAAATCACAAAACCAAATGTATTGGTTTTGCACACATTTCCATATTTTCGTCAAAGAAAGACCATACATTTTGTTTTTCATTATCATAAATTTCAGTTATTGACTTTTCAAATATATTATATTAATACTAGACTTTGCCAAATACAGCGGTTTTTTTTGGTATGGTTTTGTAGGGAATTAAATTCTCACCTTTCACGAAATTTAAAAAAATCAACTCCGTTTTTTTAAAGCGAATAAAAGTTAAATGTATTTTTTAAAAAATTTTAATTATTTTTATTTTTTAACTCGTATAAAACAACTTTTTAAAAAGAAAAACTTAACGCTTTAGTTTTTGTGGATTTAAAGAAATAGTTTTCATGCTCCTATACATTAAAATAGTATCAAGCTATTAATAGCTACTATACAATGATTTTTTTTATTTCATTTTCAATTTTTTATTGACTTTTTTCTTTGAAGACATGATTTTTATAGCAATAATATCATAATTTCATTGGTATTTTGATTGAAATAAACACTATTTTTAGGAGCGAGATACGTAAAAAAATTTTATGAAATAGAAAAATGATATTCTCGTTCCACTGGCATTTTTATTTGCGATTTTTACGTTTTTATGAGCTTAAAACATGATATACTTTTTTTTTTTTTTGTAAAATACCTAATATTTGTATTAAATTTGATACTACTTTGCTCATGTTTTTTAGTTTAAAAAGTTAACAAGTTTGTAAATAAATAGCTCTAAATGAACACAATTGTAAAAGCTTTGAAGATGTTGTATGAAAAATTGAAGGGCTCTATTTCCAAAAAAAAACATGTTTATACAAAACAAAATAGAAAAGTGACCGCGTATTTGATAACGGTCATCATTAGAGAATAAAATTACTTAAAAGTTGAGATACATTTTATTTACATTCCACTATTTTTAAATTTTTTATTGCAGAAATGTAAAAAAAAATTTAAATTTTGCTGATTTTGAAAATTTATTAAGAACACAAAATAAATTACTTTTAAAAATCTCTCATGAGCAATCGATGTGGAATTTAGTGAGTTATTTTTCAAATGAAAATTTTTTAAAATTGTTTAAAACTTTGGGCTGTAGGGAAATTTGCTCAAAAAAGTCCAATTTTCAACACTGTGCCAACAGGGTGCCCTTATTCACTCCCAAAGTGGGATCCCGTACCCTATCTACGATATAGGGATCAATGGAAGCATACAAATATTTCTTTAGATCAACAAGTTTCCAAAAAAGTAAATCGTTAAGTTTTTCTTTTAAAAAGTTTGTTTTTATACTTGTTAAAAAATTAAAATAATTCAAATTTGTTTGCCACAATTTTTTTGTTTGTGACCGACAACATAATTTTCATGTGGGGCTTAAAAAAAATAGTCGCTTTATTTGGCACAGTCTAATAAATACCTAAATAAATTTCCAAAAAGATATATATCCTGTATCCTGGGTAAATACCGGGTAGAATCTCATCTCTAATAATGTTTAAAAAAATTAATAAAATAATTTAATTTAATTTTCATTTATTGGTTGCTATTCAGTGTTTGACATATAGCAATCCGATGTACATGCGAAGGGAACAAGTGAAACAATAAAGAAAAATAAAGGACTGATAGAACTTTGTATTTTATTTATCTTATAAATGCAGAGCTGTATTTTAGTTGTACTAAAGACTGAGATCGAATAAATCCTAACACAGATTATCACTTATAACTTTTTTTATGTTTAAAAGTGAATTTTTTTTTTAATCATGTGATCTTTTAAAAAGTCGCCAGATGATGTGTATAAATTTTGAACAAAAAGTGAAACAAAAAAAGTAGCATTTTTACAAAAAAAAACCTTAAATTTCGTAGAAAAAAATATGCTTAATTGTTCAGAACTCAGAAAAATTAAATTATATTAATTATATTCCCAATACTGTCACTTTTTTTGGAAATGGTCTGCTCCTATCAATTAGGGCACTAAAGATGGCAAAAAAGCTCCTTTAATCACTTTTTTTTTCAGCTTCCATTTGTAAACAAAGTAATGATCCGATTTCTCTAATAATTTATACACATCATCTGGCGACTTTTTAAAAGATAAATTGATTCAAAAAAAAGTTTACTTTTAATCTTAAAACAAGTTATAAGCGATAATCTGTGTTAGGATTTATTCGATCTCACTCCTTATTACATAGCGCGACAGAAAAAAATACCTGGGAAGGAAATTTTTCAGGTAAGTTTTGCCGAGTACAACAAGAAACTGTTTCTGAAATTTGCCAAAAACCTTCAAAATCTTGAGTAACAACTAAACAACCGGGTTTTCGTACCTTTTTGCACTTATAAGCCTGTAAATTAGTTGAATATCATCTGATTTTAAGTTGTTCAGCGGATTTAGAAAGAAAAAAGTAAGACATTTCCAATGGTATACAAATTATTTAAGTTAACTTGAGAAATCTGTGTGAATTTCAGCAGCAAACACATTTATTTTTTTGATTTTTTCGCCATTTCTCAAATTTGGAGATATTTTTATAAATTATTTTGTAAATTAACCGTACTATATAAAATGCAACTTCGATTTTAAAAATCTGTTAACAATTTAATTGAGTTATTAAACTTTTTATTAAAACAAAATTTTTATATAAATGCCTGCATAAAGTTTTTCGTGTTCCTTTAATTCGCTTTCTATCTAGTGAAGCTGCTAGCATGATGGAGGTACTATTTTATAAATTTACAAACGGGCACATAATGAAAAATTGGTACAACAGTGTTCGCCAAACTTTCTTGCTTGAGAACCAGATTTTTCATTACATTCCGCTAAATTAAAATTTGTTAACTCATAAACGCCCGAATGAAATATTCTGAAGAGAATATGGTAAAGATATTTGTATATGATAGGCAAAAGTGTCAAATTGGATAAAAACCATATCAAAGTTGAAAGATGTTCTTGTAAATTGCCAATTAGTAAAAAGTAAAACACCGATTCCGTAGTCGAACCGTTGCTAAATTCGGTATTGTAAAATTTGATTCAAGAGATTTAATTAGTGCCTGAATAAATAATAAAAATTAACAATCAGTACATATCATATCACTATTATTATAAATTTTAAAAACAAAAAGTTTGACAAAAATTTTCCAAAATTAAATTTTATTGCTTTCAAATGATGTGAAACTCAAGGTGCGACCATATGCCGACAGTAGGCGGTAATGGGTTAATATGAAATACTTCTATGGAAACGTATATTGGTAGTATCATATACTAACTATAATAAACAAGTTCCGAATCAGTGTAATACTTAGCCCAAATTAGAATTATAACAAAAATTTGCAATGAGAGCTTTCCTCATGAAATTTGACGTTTTGTTTTGATTGGTTTGTTTGCAATTTAATAATAGTCAAGTTCAATTAAAATAAAAATGTGCGACAAACGTAACAAATGTTGCTATATATGTGGCTTATATACTGATATCGGTCATAGGCGTGATTTTAAAAACAATATTGGATAGGTGGAAACATACAACAAACTCTTCAATCGATTTTACAAATTTAGTCGCTGGTATGAGCCAGAATTTGTCTGCGAATAATGCTGTGCAACATAAAAAAAAATTAAAGTTCAACCGTCAGTTTCTCTTCCCTTTTTTTGGCATTATCAACTCGTTCATAACCCAGCTAATTGCTACTTTTGTCAAACTAATATTTCAGTCCACACTTTTAAAAGCCGCAAAAATGTAAAGTACGCAAATGTTGTAACTAAATGTCCGACAACGAACTTATATGCTGTTGAAACTCAAAAATATTTGGAGGAACACCAGTACATTCCGCTGAGAAACTTAAAATCGGATGATATTCAACTAATTCACTGGTTTATAACTTCAAACGTACGAAAAACAGGTTTTTACCCGTAACTCATGATTTTGAAGGTGATTGGCAAATTTTAAAAACAGATTTTTGTTGTACTCGACAAAATTTACCAGAAAAATAGTATCACTTTCCAGGTATTTCAACTTCATACTTTTTTGTATCACTGTGTTATTTAAAATACAAATTTTTACGAACAGATGGCGCTTAAATTTTATGAAAACAACTAAAAATTTAACTAACATTTAGTAGATTTTTAAGTTTTTTTGCTGTTTTTATTTTTATAATATTTAGCAAATAAATTCTCTTAATTTGACTCCTTTATCTGTAGCGTAATTTTTAACTAATAACTTTTTCTGCTACTTCGACAGACTTATTTGTATGATTCAACAAAGAAATGTATTACATTTTATATAGACTTATATTTAATTGAAATACAATTTGATCTGAAATGGTGGATGGTATTGTATATACATATATGAATTGAATTACATTGAGTTTGATATACTTTGATACTAGTCAATCTAGTAAAAATAAATTTGTTTGATATTATGTTCCGATTATTATTTAATGTATACCTAGCAAAAAATAATGCTTATCAGAAGCAATTCCGGAAAGCATATTTTTATAACGAGCGCTTCCGAAACAATTCTAGAAGGGATGATTTTTGTTGACGATATCCCTCTTGGTATGCCTCTTTTTAGCATGTAAAAAGCGCAACCTTCATGTGCTCTAAGAAGCAATAAATTCATGCCTTCGTAGGAACTGAGGAAAGAATTTTGTGTATTGAGAACATTAATGCTTCATTGTATTCATTATTTACAGCTTCAAAAGAATGCATTCAGGGAAGCAAAGTAAAATGTCTTCCCAATTGCTTTTTTGTATGCAAAACATTTAAGTGCTTTCTTGGAAGCATACGAATGCAGTTGCTGCATAGAAATGCTCGAGCTTGAGGCTAGTTGTATAGGTATATCTTTTAATTAATAAAATTTAAATTTTAAATGCTTAACAATAAAAAATTTTAATGTCAAACTAATTTTTGGAGTTAACGATGTTATATAAAAATCCACCTTTCCACAACTTAAAAAAAATTATGTTTTTTAGCATGCTACAATTATATTGTTTTGTTTAACCCCATATATAAATTTAATTCTGCCAATCCGTCTAATAACGCATGGTATAACATATTGTAATATATGCCGTTAAATATGCCGTTTTACTAAAAAGTACAGTGGCAAATAAAATTTTATATACATGATGTCATACTTAACTATATTAAATTTTACAAAACTGGATCACATTATATAAGATAATATAATATTATTTTTGCTCGGTTTTCCAAATTTTCAGTTTGCAAAAGTTTTTCTAAGAATATCCTTCATTTTGATACAAATTTGTCACAAAAGTTCACAGAAAATTATTTTTTGAGCGCTTTTAACTTATGGCTCTTAAAAGATTATAAAATTTGTGTTTTTTATGAACGCTCATTATATTATAAAGGAAATTTTTTAAAAAGGAAATTTAAATGACAAACACTAAAACTACACATTTTTTGAATGCTTTCCGTAGGTTCTAAATTATGAATTAAAAAAGATTTAAAAATGTGTATTTTTTAGAACCTTTTCAGAACTCTATAAAAAGGCTTTTTCTCATAATTTTTTATTGGATTTTCATTATCGTTTTACAAGAGAAATACATTTCAAATTAATTTTTTAAAATTTTTATTTCAATCAATTAAAGCCATAAAATAAATTCAAAATAATGAAATGTGCTTTTATCAAAATAAATTTTGCATTATCAATGAAAAGAACTTAAAATTTTCTCAAGACCAGCATAATTAAAAATGCTAAACTGGGACAATAATTCAACACGGATCTTCTCAATCGGACGAAAGTGCGTATATGTATATAAATTGTTTCGTTATAATTAATGTTTATTCTCCTTTTAATTGCATTCTATTTATACTTATTTAAAAAAATTAATTTATGTGAAATAAATAATTTGGAAAAATGCTATGAGCTACTGTTTTAAATTGTTTTAGACCTTACAGAATAGGTGCTACGACATATTGCTCATATAAGGCTCAAAACATGATTCTTAATCTACCCAAAAAAGGCTCATAAAAGACTCAAAAACTACTCTAAAACCTAAGTCGGATATCACTCTTAACGTGCTCCGTAAAATGAGGGAAATTTCCCCTCCATAGGCTCATAACTGGGACCCTATTAAGAGTCATAAAAAAGCGCTCAGAAAGAGGCTTCACCTGCAAAGGAAACACCCGCTTTTAGTTATGATTTCAGATGGCGTCAAGACTCTTTTATGAGTCTTTCCGGACTTCAATTGTACACTGGCTAATGTTATTGTTAGAAATACTTTTTCAAATATAAAAATGTTTCGCTGATTTTTTGCACAAAGGAACTTTGAAATGGAATAAAGCAAAGATGAATTTTTTAAATTGACATGAAATTTACTTTATTCGAAAGGTGAACTTCTGGCATTATAATTTAAATATGACTTCTGGCATATGACCGCCACGGCTGGCTCGGACGTAGTCTATTCTGGTGGTAAAATTTTTGATAACTTTTTCCAGCATTTGTTACCGTATATTGGCAATAACAAGTGGTCAATCGTTTCGGCCTTATCGGTGTAGACTAGCGACTTCACATATCCCCACAGAAAATAGTCCAGCGGCGTTAAATCGCACGATCTTGGAGGCCAATGCACTGGTCCGAAACGTGAAATTATGCTGTTACCAAACGTTTCCTTCAATAAATCACTTGTGGCACGAGCTGTGTGACATATTGCGCCGTCTTGTTGAAACCACAGCTCCTGCACATCATGGTTTTTCAAGTGATGAACGAAAAAGTCAGTAATCATTACTCTATAGTGGTCACCATTGACTGTAACGTTCTGACCAGCATCTTTTTAAAAGAAGTACGGACCAATGATTCCACCAGCCCATAAAGCACACCAAACAGTCAGTTTTTCTGGATGTAATGGTGTCTCAACATACACTTGAGGATACATACACAAATACGAATGAGGTTACATACACAAATACGGCAGTTTTGTTTATGGACGTATCCATTTAACCAAAAGTGAGCTTCAGCGATAAACAAAAAAATTAATGAACCCCGATGTTCAAAAGAAATTTCCACAATTTGGAAGCTTTGTTCAGGCGTCAGTATATTAATGTTGAAATGAAAAACCAAACTAAACATATATCACTTGACAGTCAGTTAGAAAAGCGTTGTCAACTTTAAGTTCTATACCTGTATAAAAAACAAACTGAAATTTTTAAAGATATTCACTTATCATACTAAAAGTTGGACTCAAAAGTTAGTTCATCTCATTAAGCTATGCTGAAAATTTTGGACAAATTGTGAGTTTTTCATATAAGGCACCATATTAAAATAATTGTTTTCCTGCTCTAAAACCTCTTCCTAATAGGCTCTTTCTACTGATTGACCATTTGTTAAGGTCAGTTGCTAATTTAACGATAAAAAACGCTTAAACCGTTGAAATGGGGAAAAATTAGAAAAAACACTAATATCAGGTTTACTAAACAGTTTTGCGAATCCGATATGATGTGTATCAAAATTGAAAATATAGGAACTGTATTTTTATTTCAACAGAAAGTAATCAGATTGCATTTTGATGGAAAAAACTGCATTTACATGAGCCAAACTTTTTGTGGGAAAACTGTACCATACATCGAAAAATAAAGTCCGCCGGTGAAATCAGCATGCCTAAATATATATAGAATTCGTGGACATAACCTTATTCATTTTTAAAATTTATGATTTTGTCCTCCTGTGACATTACAAAAAATGTAAGATACTTTTTGACCATTATCTACATTTTAACTGAAAATAATGGATATGGTTTTCTCTTCTACACACACACTCTTATTGATATGAATATATACAACATTTTATGATAGAAAATATAATTGGTTTCCTTCAAGAATTTCAGTTTCTCTGTCTTGAATGTATAGAAAATTAAATATTTTTTTTTTGGTATACAAACACTTGTATATTCTCTGACAACAAGTAAAATAACTGAAAAACAAATAACAGTAATTATCTTGACAACAATTTCCGGTATTTGTATCAAGTCAAGCGCATCAAAAAGCAAACGAAATGAATTTCAACTTTAATAACTCTTAATATTGTAAGAAAGTTACAATAAAATGTAAAAAGCTCTCAACAAAAATCCTTATATATACTTGAAATAGCATCCATTGGGTGGTGATGGTAATGTTTTTATACGTCCAATGTTAGTTAATGGTGGGCCAAATTTAATGCACATCACTAGATTAACAAATCTTTATTTAGAAGTTTAAGATTAATTACGAAGCTTTTTCAATTGATACTGTCCGTGCTATAACTAGATTTTCAAAATTTCGTGTATTTCTGTTTTTATGCAAAATTTTAATCTAAAGTGAGACCATATTAAACAAAATTATGTGGAAATGAGTGAAAAAATTATGAAATACACAAATTGAAAAGAGAAAGTTCAGCATTATTTAGTTATATGAAATATATCTACTAGTTCTGCTACTTCAAAAAGCAAAAGTTTTAGCTCGAAAAAAAAACTTATTTGGTCTTTTTGATTAACATGGAGAGATTTTTTTTTTTGCCATTTTCCAACTGGATTCGGTTAAGTAATATTACACTAACCGAATTTATTGTTTTTTTTGCACCAAATTACACTTTTCAATTCGGTTAGCATTTGAAAATATCACTTACAAACTCTTTTTAAATAGGCAAATTTTATCGAAAAAAAAAACATATTAAAAATATTTCTAGCTAAATCTGCAGCTAACTCCTGGGGATCTTAGCACAAGTACATTATTTAGCAGTCTAGAGTTCTATATCCTGTAGTTTTACATATTGTATAGCTCTGAATAAGAACAACCACGTGCAGTAGATTTGTGATGTATGAGTTAAGATTAGAAAAGGCAGTTAGTTTTGTGGTTTTTAAAATAAAGCTGCATGTGGGTGTTAAAGGAGACCAGACCAGAACAACAACAAAACCATCTTGTCAAAAGTTGTAAACTTTTGTTTTATGATTTTTTGAACAGTGATAAGGATAACATGCTCGCAAGGATATTACATTGATATCCTTTCAAACATAAAGTTTCTCCTTAAAAATAATATTGTTTGAAATTCCTGTTGCTTGCTACTAAATATTACTACGATTACAACCACACAACACAAACAATTTGGGTTTTCGTTGCTGTTGTTGTATTTTGATGATTCCTTCTAAATTGCATGATATTAAATGTTAATTTAAGCGTGAAATTACACATTAACAAATTTAATTCTGAATGTTTTGTGAGGGTTTACTTTCAAAAACCGCAAACAAAAGATTATTCTGAGTAAGTATTTACTAAAGAAAATGATTTTTGGAAGAAAATAATTGAAATTAAATATTGTGAAATAATATGATAAAGTTTTACAACATTATTTAAATATAATAAATTCTTTAAAACTTGTATTAGTTTTAGAGATTTGTAAGATGAATTAACGTTGGACATTTATTGCACCTGAGAACCACATATTAACTTATTCGTTTAGTTGAGGTTAGACTTAAAAAACGTTTTTAAGTCCGTGTGAATATAGGGCTATTGTAGACTGCCACTACTTTGAAGACTACGTAGATAGTTTTAATACTATTGACGAGGCAATTGCCGTAAATAAGGACGTGAACAAGCTGGCTTTAAACTAACAGGTTTTGTCTCTAATTCAGAGGAATTTTGTAGTACCTCTGCAGCCGAAAAAACTTAAGATGACACTAATGTAAATTTGACAGATTTATGTAGAAGTTAAACAACAGCTGAGAAAATTTTGGGTCTGTTTTGGTCACCCACTAATGAAACCTTTTGTTTTGTATTAAAATTTTGCAAGAGTTCCTGAAGCAGTTTTGGACGGCAGTCGGAAACCTACTACAAGAGAAGTACTCAGTTTAACGATGTCAATATTTGATCCGCTTGGGTTTTTGGCAAATATGGTAATAAGGTCTAAGGTTCAGCTCCTGGAGTTATGAAGATATTGACTGAAACGCATCAATTCCTGATGAGATATACAACAAATGGTACGACTTGTACAAGGAACTTAAGAATGAGATTTTTTTAAAATCTTCAACAAGTACTGAACTGCACATCTTTGTTGACGCCAGTGAGGTGGCATTTGCTGCTGCTGGTTATTGGAGAATCTGTTGTGAAGATGATGTCGATATAGTTTTTGTAGCTGGTAAATCAAAATGTGCCCAATTAAACCACTTTCTATACCAAGACTCTAGCTGCAGGCCGCTTTGCTTGGTGTAAGAGTGAAGGAGGTAATTACTTCTAGTCATGACGTTACGCCACAGAAAATAATGTTTTGGTCTGATTCTTAAACGGTAATAAAGTGTATTCAATCCGACTGCCGTATATATAAACAATTTGTTTCTCATCGTATTGCGAAAATACTGGAGTATTCAGAGGTGAAGCAATGGAGATGGGTCCCTGGTTCACAAAACCCTGTCGATAATGCCACGAGATCCAGGTACTTTTCTGAAAATTCATCTGACTCTCGTTGGTTAAATGGTCACTTTAGTTTTGAACATTTCACAACTCTTAACTATACTATTTTATAATATTTAGTCAGTAGTTTTTTCCTTGGATAGCGCCATGTTAAAGTGAAATTTTCTATAACCGGTCCTGGAACCAGTTCGAACATTTATTTTCCATGTATATGTTATAAAAATACACATTTATTTCAATACAATAAAACTAAAACCACTACCAATACCTTCAAAGTTAATTTAAAACTTTAAAAATAAATATACAAAACTCTGTAGTAGTTGTAGTCGCATGTTACAGGTTTAATTTACCAAAAGCGATAAAAGCATCCACTTGAACAACACTTACCACACTGACTGCATTTATGTCTCTCACTGCACTGTGGGCAATCATCTCTATATTTTAAAAAATGTAAATATATTTTCAAAATATTAAAGTGTTAGATATTTGCTAAATGAACAAATTATTTCATCATTCTATCCAGAAAAACTAGTGTTTTATTTAAGTAATCGGTTAAAATTAGATTTTGTTAATTTCTCCTTTTATCGCTTAAAAACAAATTCGAATAATTAAATGCAGTACACACAATTCTTCATAAACAATTTATTAAAATCCAATATAGGGTAAGTGTACCAATAGTCAGCAGATTAATTTTTGTTGATTTTTTTCCTGGAGTCCTTACGTATGTGAACATGACATTGGAGAAACAACTAAATGTTGTGCGCGTTGTGGTGTAATGGTTATCGCGTTAGACTGTTAGAGAGATTGTCCCGGGTTCCATCTACGCCGGCGACAACATCAATTTAGAGAAGTAATATATATGAGTTTTCTATTCTCCTACCTATCGCAGCTTTCACCTTCGGTGTTCCCCACCGAAGTAAAATAATGAATCAGGGCTACTAACCTATAAGTTTCAGTAAGTTCACCAACGCTCCATCAGTCGGAGAGCATCAACTGTTCTTAGACTTCTCATTTCGCTCAATTACAGTGTTGTCATGTCTGACGCCCTTCATCTTTCCACACCTTTCATCTCTTCTCTATCCGCTTTCCAAAGAAAGCAACACATTAATTAATTGGAAGAATTTCCCGAGTGTTGCTTCTTTAAAAAAAAAAAAATTGAAAACCACCATGGCGTATGATGAATATAATTCATGTATTAAAATTTATCATACGCAATGTGTGAAGTTTCTAGATACAAATGTGAATGTATTAAAGATAGGCAATACTCAACGAGTATTTTCTCTTAACCGAGTTCCACGGCGATACTTTCTGAATTGAGAGAAATATATAACACCTTTTCTGTAAATAATACAACATAAAATTTGTCTGATTTTTAGACGAATTGAGTTTTTATTACACTAAAAACTCAGAACTAGCTTTGAATATTAAAAAATATATATATTGTTTTTCAAATTCCGCTATATACTGATATAGTAAAACTCGCGCATTTTCTAATAACAGTTAAATTATATAAATAAAATGTTAAAATATGCACGAATTGTCAACATTTAACCAAGTCAATTCGCACACTTTTTGTAAAAGTACCATTTTTATTCGTATCGTATGGGACAACAAATACTGTAAGCGAATATAAGATAATGTGGCCTTAACCTAAATGGAAAATAACAAAACCAAATGCATCTGCTTATAGCGAAACTCACTGGTCAGTTGTGGGCTATTTATAATTTTATTGGGGCAATTATTATAAAACAGTTATATCAAAATTTTCATAACACTTCAAAAGGTCCACATTAGCGTGCATGTTCGCTCAAGTGGACATAAATTTAAAAGCTCCTTAAAAGCTTTTAAAATTGTTTAAAACAGAATACTGAGACTATATTTTTTAATTGCGTTAAACAAATGTTATATTTTTTTGTTGTGAACCATGTTATTTTCAACATTGTCCAAAATAAGCAAAATAGCTATTTCTCTATTTACTATATTTGATTTTATAAAATCAATTCAAATCAAAATTCATAATAACTCGACTTGGAAATCCGACTTGGGAAATTCATAAAACAATGTATCGTTTTTTTACAATAACACAATAAAACCAAGAAAACCGTGGACATTCACGTAGAAGCTTTTTTTAAATAGTGATAGCGGAACTTGATGACAGTTTTGACATATTGATGCAACAACTCTAATCTTGCCAACGATCCTCAATAAAATGTCAGCAAACCTCATAAATAATTCAAATAGAATAAAAAAAAAATGTTAAAAAATATTTTATTTCCTCGCAATGAAATTTTAAATTAATTAGTGTAATAAAATCCAAAATAGTATTTACCTGCAGACAAGCCATATGGCTTTGCGGGTTCCTTAGTATAATGGAACATATGTAGTACAACTTATATAACAAATCAATAAATAAATAAATAAATAAATAAATAAATAAAAAAAAAAAAAAAAAAACGAGAGATCCTCTTTAGCAAACACTCACCCTAGGTTTAAGAATGTTACGATATATTCATTACTTGCATGCATTTAGACGTAACGATTGTGTGCTTGACTTTTTTTTTTTTTTTTTATATATTTAAAACAATTTTTATTATAGCTATTGTTTTGTTACACTGCAACTAGTTACTTAAAACTAACGAGCAATTTAATTATATTTTATATAAACAGCTAAAGTATTGTGATTAAGATGATTTTTGATTAGTCTCTATAAAGGCCACGAAGATCCGAGGGTTTAGTTCTCCTTAATCGACGAGTAGGGCCATTGTTGGTAGCTAAGGATGATGCTTCTTCGTTGACATGGCATAGTAATCTTTGATTATGGGATTCAGCAATCTTGCTTATTGTGGTACGCACAGAGTCCACATGTAGGTCTCTGTGAATATCTTTGTTTCTTATGTAGTATGGTGCATTAACAGCATTTTTCAAAACTTTATTCTGGAACCGCTGTATAATTTCGATTATAGTTGGTTTCGCACAACCCCAAAGTTGTGCACCGTAGGACCATATTGGTTTGAGTATTTGCTGGTACAGCATAACTTTATTTTCGATTGATAATATTGAATTACGGCCTAGCAGCCAATGCATCTTTCGGTATTTTATGTCTAGCTCTTCTTTTTTCTTTTTTACGTGAGCTTTCCATCGAAGTTTTGTATCAAGTGTCATTCCCAAGTATTTTGCAGTATTGGAGTATGGAATTATGTTATTAAATAATCGAACAGGATGGTATGTCATGCGTTGGTTTGTAAAATCAGTGTGAGTTGATTTGGAGTTGTTTAATGAAATTTTCCACTTCTTGGTCCATTCTTCAATTAGTGTTAAGGCAGACTGCAGTTTTTCCACTGATTTTTCTGCTGTTTTGTCGACAGATAACAATGCGGTGACTTTCATTGAAGATTTTGCTGAGACCGATGGATTTAAAAATTAAATTGCTTCTGATAGTCTGATAGTAGTTCAAAATGTTGCAACATTTTTTATTTATACCATTAACAAAACCCATTAAAGTAAGAAAAACTGAAATTTTTCCTGATTTCCTGTGCAGCTATTAATTGAAATATTATTATGAATGATGGCACATCATTCATAATAATATTTCAATTAATAGCTACACACAAAATAACAGTTCGTATAATTAGCAAAAAAAAATAGTTGAGTAAGCAAAATCATTGCTATGAAAGATCCTTGCAGAAAAATTACTGAACATTAGTTTGGTGATTTTTAGCAAAAAATTAGTTAATTCAGCAACATTTTTTTCTGACACTTAATTCAATGCAAATTAAAATTTACTTGTTGAAATCAACAACATTTTTTGCTGGAGCTTAGTCGATTGAAAAAAACTGAAAAACTTAGTATAACATTTTTACTTTAGTTACTTTATTTTGCTAAACTTTAAATATATTTTTGTCAGGACTTCCCCATCGTTAACATAATGCAATTAAATTAAAAAATCTGGAAATAAACAAAATAGTGTATTAATAACATTAAGCACAAAACATAATAATTTCGAATTACTTACATGCATGTATGTATGACGTAATTTTACATTTTTTAGATGAAGATAATTCTAAATTTCAAAAAAGAAATATTCAATATATCGCTAAATATCATAAAAACGTTGAGACTGGCATTTATTCATCTGTACAGTCGGAGCATAGCGTAGTTTTTGCCTGCATACTCAATTTAGCAAAGTATTGTTTTGTACAGCAGCTCCAAAACGTATTTTATTTTTGCCTGCATCTACAATTTTCAAATTGATCAAAATATCATTTATTTAGTAATTTATTTTAAATTAGTTTAATTAATTTATTTATTGTTTTATTTATATTTTTTTTAATATTCACAATTTTTATGTGCATATGCGTGACCTTGTTTGATGTGCAGTATGCAAAAGAAAAAATTAAATGAACAAAATCAATCTCGCTTGAATTTTGTGTAAATCTAATAATGGTTGGGTTTGTTTGTATCTTTTGTATCTTTTCTATATTCGTCCATACAAGCTGCGACATCTTCATTTAGTTTTTTTACTTGTTCTCAATGCTATTAATGTATTTATCAACACAACTTTGGTTGATTAATTAATTAATTAATTAGTTAAAAATTTGTTCAAAATTATTTTTTTTGTAAAATCGTTTAAATAACAGTTTAGCTGAAAACGCGATACCAGCAACACAGTTTTTGAAAGTTAGTTAAATATTTTGAATAGGTAATGGTTGTGGTTGTTTATATCTTTTCTTTTTTCTCTACTTCACCCATACAAGCTGCTACATCTACATCTACATCTAGTCTTTTTACTTGTTCTGCATGCTATTAGTGGGTTTATCAGTAAATTAATTAAACATTAGTTTTTTACCTAAAAATTAAGGTAAACACGCAATGTCAGTATTCGAAAATGATTTACCTAAACCGGAATTTAAAAACTTTATAAAGTAAAAATGTTTGGTAATAAAAGCGTAAAAAAATAAATATTCGAGATACCGGTCAGCTTTCTTTTAAATTTTCTTAACAGTTTACATACACTCAAAAAAGTTTTGCAGATACTACATGACAGTTGTTTGTGTAGTAATCAGTATTTGTTGTTTTTAACTGCAAATACTGATGTTTTTCTCTGAGATGCTACCAAACAATTATTATGACTCAAAAAATTTTGCAGATACTACATGACAGTTGTTTGTGTAGTAATCAGTAGTTGTTGTTTTAAACTGAAAATTCTGTTATTTTTCTCTAAGATGATACCAAACAACTTTTTTTTATTAAAAAATATTTTTAAAAAAACGAAAAAATCAATATCTACACTTTAAAAATTTGACAGGCAAGGCATTTAACGTGAAAAAAACTAAAAATTTTGTTCTTTCTGACTGTTAAAAACAACTTACAAATGTAGTAAAAATAACTAACAATGTCGTAAATTTAACTGACATTTTTTTTTAAACTATTTCAAACAACCGAAACAGTAAAACTACAGTTTTAACAGTTATTATTTTTTTGTTTTGCTATTTTAAAAATATATTTTTTAAAACAAAATGTTTTTTCTTTCGATTACAGCAACAAATTTATTTGCAACATTCAACTGAAAACGTAAAGTCAAAATTCCAAACGGTACTCAAATTACTACGTTTTTGTGCATTGCAGATTCAGTGAAATTTTCTAATTATTATTTTTCAACTGTTAAAATAGCAATAATGACAAATATAAACTAAACAAGAATTTTTGAAAACTTTGTGAATTTTTGTATCTTCTAAATAACAACAATTTATTGCTTTCTCCAAAAATACAGTTTCGATAGTTGCTTATTTAAAAACTAAAATACTTGCTTCAAACAACTGTTATAAAAATATGATAGTTTTCTTTAGCTATTTTTTTAAAAAAAACTGGAGTAATAATTAGTTTGTATTATTTCAGAGAAAAAATGGAATTGCAGATAAACAACAACTACAACAACTACTGATTACTACACACACAACTGTGATGGGGTAGCTGCAAAACTTATATTCTGTTAAGTACCAAGATGGTTTTGAATTTACACATTTTTTCCAAACTTGGTAGGAGGATGGAATGGTTTCCCAGTAAACATTTTCAGTATCGCGTAATCTAGTGGTAATATAATTAATTAAAATTGAAACTTTGACGCTTTGTACGCATTTAATGGGTTAATATTTTTTTAAATATAATTTTTATATATCAACAATTTAAAATTCTAACAAAAATAGCAAAAAATAGCAAAAAATTTTGTTATCCTACTATTTTGAAGAATTTATTAAACATTTTTCTATTTTTGGACATTGTTTCAAAAAGTTATTTGGAATTTTTATACCTCTCTGCTGGTTAAGAGAAAATATCCCATTTTTGATATTAAAAACAAAACAATTTTCCGCATACTTTAATTTTTACAATAACGAAACAAATAAAGTACATGTTAAAAGAAAATTTTTTTCCTTTAAAAAATATTTTTTTTTATATGTCTTAATCAATGCTGTGAAGAAGGGATCAAATGGGAATTGGGAACTGTCCCATGATACGTGACAACTGGTTCCAAAGATGACCGGTTTATAAAGTACCCGGTTTAAAAAAATCTACCACGTGGTGGGTCTGAAAGTACCAGTCCTGTGGCAGGTGAAACCAGTATCGGTTCCTATAAAAGTCTATATCATGTATTGGATCTAAAAGTAATAGTCCCATGGTTGGTAAAACAGTACAGTTTAAAAGTCTCTATCACGTGATGCGTCTAAAAGTACGAGGCCTGTGGTAGGTGAAAATAAGGTACTTGCAACTCTTTCACATTATTTGTAGCCGATACTTCAAACTTTTACATGCTTTTTATTGCGTAGCAATATCGCCATCCTATCAGAAGTTATAGGCTCTTAAAAATTGCCATGTCTTTAAAGACACGTTGGTAAAAAATGGGTTAATGACACGGTGGGTAAAAGTTATTAAACACACATTTTGAGTTTAGCATCAAAATTTGAAATCATGAATGATATCAAACTTTCTTTAGAATTGGAAAACGGATGTCATAATTTTTTCTACGTATTTAATATAATTTACCATCAGAACTTTCGTAAACTCTAGCATTTTTGTTCAATTTTTTTTACAACATTAACTATATTCAAAATTAACAAAACAACATCTTTGATGTAAAATTTTTATCCATTATATGTCGTTGATAATGTTGCTAAACCTTTTTATTACAATTAGAAACATACGTTTATCGACACTGTGTGTAATATTTTTAAACACAATGTGTCTGTAAATTGAATATTAAACATAACGCCTATCTCTAGTCAATTTATATTACCAACATTTAATACAGTAGACTTCAACTAAATTTTATTAGAGTGTAGAATTTTTTTCTAAATTTAGAAATAATTTTTTTTGTACACAATTGCAGCAAACAATTATAATATTAATTATAATTGTCTGTTAAAGACTCTGGCATTAATCAATGCCAATTAAAAGAAAATTTCATTTTCATTGTTTTAAGAAATTGTAATGCAAAAAATGTAATTACAATTATTGGACCATTCAATTAACTATGTAGACCCAAGTATGCTATATAACGAATTAGTATAATTAAAATATGCCCCAGCGGCGAAACCTCATCTACCTTATTTTATTTGGAATCCGCAAATTTAAGAATCCTAAATTTAATTTAAAATTTGGGTAAAGCAACCACAAAGATCACTAGAAAAAATGTTTCACCATATTTGATTTGCCATTTTAAATTTAAAAATTTTTAGTTGTGGCTCGTAATTAGCGACTCTTAATCCTTTATAAACTGTTAATTAAAATCCATAATATTAATTTTCTAAAACTTATGACTAAAAACTTTCATCAAATCAGAAAACACAAAAAAGTTTATATAGCTTGGATCCAGATTCGGAATCTTTTAAACAAAAGTGATTAGAATTCAATCTATTAAAAATTTAAAATTACTGGTAATACTGATTTAAGATTCGAGACCAGAAAATGTCTAAGCTTTTGAAATCCAAATTCTCAATAGTCAAGTTTTTGGCCAAAATTCAGGTACACTGGCCCATAGTGCACTGGCTGTCATATATGAATTCATTTATTCATTTACTTTGATATGGTAACAGTTCATATGTCAAACAGTTTTAAAACAGTTTTAACATACATACCCACACACTCATTACACACAATTGCTCACACACACATTCATACCTAGTACTCAAACACAAGATCCACAGGGAACATTCGTAGAGAATTTTGATATGCTGCTAAAACTGGTTGCTACGTTACACTTGTTTTCCAATAAAATCTTATGAAAAAAAAACTACAAAAAGTTTGCTGAAAACTCATTGTCGACCACACACTCAAAAAAGATATGTACTCTACCTTTGTGCATATGTATGCGTTTTCGTTTGTGTGATGGATCCATCTTTGTCATGTTACTGATAAAAACAATAACAAATGTTAAAGTGGTTAAGTGAAACTGAATGCTTGCCAAAATACTTGAATTTGTGAGTAACGTGGGTTGTTTGTAAAAGTTTGTCATTATATATGTAGGCAGGCAATTGAAGTATAGAAAAAAAAATTATGAAATGTTTTTAATTTTTTTTATAAAAGTGTTTGTAGCCAACCAGCAATGTTAGTTGGCGTGACACTGGTGTTTAATTAAATGTAGTAATTTTTTTGCGTATACTTTATATTATTTATTTATATACAATCTTGAACACTCATACGCTAAAGTGTTCTTTTTAAGTTGAAGGGTGTAAACCAAAGAGTATATAACAATAGAGAAGATAGCTTCTTTATGCTTACCAACTGAACTCGGACGAGGTAATGAAAAAAAATTTTTTCATACAAAATTGTTGCTTGAAAAGCTCACTTTTATTTTGCTTATATTGTGATATTTTCTAATAAAATTGAGTGTATTTGATTTTCATCTTGCTTATTACATCGTTAAAATTTTATATAAATTATCATATTATTAAATTATTATTATAAAACATGATACAAATTAACATAAACTTTTCAATTTTTGCAACATGTTTTCATTTGCTCGGTGCGAGTTTACTAACAAATAAAAAGAGGGCAGATTGAGAGATTCTGAGGTGGATAGAAATCATCATATCACAAATAAGACTCCTAAAAAATCGCATTTTGGTTTTATAGAACGCCCCTAATATACCCCCATATAAAATTTTTTGAATTAACACAAAGCTATTTACAATTAGATACAACTATTTATGCTTTAATATATATGCTTATATGACTATATAAACTTATACATTGAAGCACTTAAGTACATAAAATTATATCTGAATATATAAAAACTCTTTTACAGGGGTATTTAACTTTTTGTTTGAAATTGTATTCTTAAAAATCCCGGGATTACCGAAGAAAATTCCAGGGATTTCGGGAACAGAAAAAAACTTAGCTTCATGCAAATCCCGGGACGGGAAATACTTGGATGAATTCCCAAGTTACAACGGAATTTCAACCAATTTATTTTCTTTGTGTTTATAAAATGAAAATGTCTGGGTAAATATATTTTTGAATGCAATTTTAAATCTATACTTAAAAAAAATCAAAGAAATATAGTGTTTGCTGTTTATCAGATTTAATAAAGGTTCTTGTTTTAAGAAAGACAAAAAGCCAGTTAGGACCTTTTTATATTAACCCTTTCACTACCGACTTCTTGTTTGTGGATATATTTCTATTTATATTTTGACTTTAGATTTTTGTTACAGGTCCCTAAATTTCGGACCCACCAAATAGTGGGTCCGAAAATCTAATTTTTGAAATTTTCAGCCCATTTTAACCATTAATATTTTTTGAAAAATGTGTACATTGTGGTCTACAAGGATAGTTAAAGGGTTAAGCCATAGAAAACATTTCTGTGCGTTTTTCATAAAAATATTTTTGAATAATTTTTTGAAACTGGAAATTAATATAAATTTTGTTTGTTTTATATTCGAAAAATTAACATTTAAAAGAAATTCAGAACCAATAAAAGAAAAAAATAACGATTTTAACTATTTTTAAAACCGTGCTGATCACCCTGTTAAACAGCAATATATTTACCATTTTCCAAAAGCACCATATGATATGTTTTTGTAGTCTTGCACTTTGCATCTTTGCTTTTGCAACAAAAACACTTGAAAGCAATTCAAGTGTTTTACATTTGTGTGTATAGTCCACTATGCTAAATTAATACAAAAATCGTATACATATGTATATGCTATACACAATAAGTAAGAAAATGTCTCCTATTATGTCCTGTTCCCTTTCGTTTTTTTTTTCGTGTTGTTACATAAATACGATATGTCAACACTGGCAACTGACATCGAGTTTAATTTACTTTAGCACTATTTTAAAGAAGTTTATACTTTAATGCAAACTAGGGATATGACATTTTGCATTTTTTGAAAATATCAATTCTCCTAAAGTATATATTCTTGTAGGGCATAAACAACTTATAAGAAATGCGACACTTCATTTTTCCGATCGTTAAAAAAGTTTACGCACCAAATGCATTGAAGTTTAAAGTTTAATTATATAGTTTTTAAATAAAAAAACCTAATAGTTTGCTACATTAGTTTTTTTTACACTTTCTCTACATAACAGTTAGAACAAACCGCGATATTACTGCATTATTCAGCGAAAGGCAAAGATGACTGATTTTAGCTATAACTTTCTTAAAATTATAATTTAAACAGTTTCCCACCATCTTGACGTAAAATCTTAATAATATTGAGATATGTTTTTATGATTTTTTTTCGGGGTTTCACGAAAATTATTTTTTATGATTTTTCTTTTGGCTTAGTTTTATTTATTCTTCCATAAAAAATATTTACTTGCATTAAATGAAAATTTGGTTTTTCTTTTGGCGGAGTTTTATTATTCTTCCTTAAAAAATATTTAATTGCAATGGAGCACTAATTAAAATCAAACATATTTTATAGATAAAGAACAAAAAAAAATTCAAAGTATATTTGAAAGCACTTTCGGTCCATTACACAGAAAAAAAAAATTGCGCCAAGTACACATTTTGTTGAATAAAAAAAAA
The DNA here is from genome assembly GCA_021234595.1 of Delia radicum. Lineage (NCBI taxonomy): Eukaryota > Metazoa > Arthropoda > Insecta > Diptera > Anthomyiidae > Delia > Delia radicum. Next base: position 182,489,993 of record CM037851.1, on the reverse strand, counting down.
TAATCAATTACTTTTTTAATTGATTCAATTAAAAAGTAATCAATATTTTTGTTTATTTAAAGTAATCAATATTATTTAAAATATTGATTACTTTTTAATTGAGTCAATTAAAAAAGTAATTGAGTCAATTAAAAAAGTAATTGATTATGTTTTTTTTTATTCAACAAAATGTTTACTTGCCGCAATTTAAGAAATATTTTTTGTGTGTTAAGGTTTTGTTCCAAATTTACTGTTTTTATTATTAGTACAAAATTGTATAAAATGTTCTGCCTTAGGAGCTTATATCTGTAATGCACACATTTTTTTGGTTTTATTGTTTCACTTCAAAAAGTTTAATATAAAGTATAATTTTTCGTAAACATCAAAAGTGAATAACAAACAAGTTATAAATAATTGTCCAATAGGGCTTTTGCAGAGGGTAAGAATTTTATTCTGAATTTTAATAAAAAAATTTTTTTTCCATAAAAAATATAATAAATAAAACAAAAATGTGAAAAATTAAGTTTTCATAATATTCCCTAAAATGGGCCTTTGCATATTTTAAACGTAACTGATTGTAGTTTATTTAAAAAGTAATCAGTAAACTTTGTTTTTTAAGACATATAAATTACAAAGAAATATTTTTTAAAACTGTAGCATTTAGTATTTACACGAAAAACAGTTGATTTAAAAGAAAAGGGAGTAAGTGTACCGGTTCTGAACAATATGTTTACTAGTTTTAAAAAAATTAAAATTACAAATTCGTTGAAAATATCCTGAAAAATTTATAAAACAAAAATAGTATTAATATATGTATTAATTATTTTCGTTTATTTAACCTTATTTCTTATATGTAAATTTTCTAATTATTTGAGTTAAGGTTTGTTTTTTTTATATAAAAGTTTTTTTATTTTCAATATTTCGCTACTCCTTTGTGTAGCATCTTCAGGAAAATAAATAAATTAATAAACTTTCAAAAAATTTTAAAGTTTGAAAAAAATTTTTTTTTTTTTAAAGTTTGAAATCATATTTAAAATATTTGACAAATATTTCTAAAACAAAAATATAAATAATTAACACTTAAAAAATCTATTGATGTAATATTTGTTATAAATTAATGTAGTATGTGTTATTTCTTTTGTAATAAATATTTATAATTCTGAGCTAAATTTTCAATATCTATCTTAAAATTAATTCTATTTGTTAGTGGTGTATTAATTATCTGTTACATCTCTAATAAATAACGACGTTTGTAATTATGTTCTGTATTTAAAATTGAAACATTTTCAAAGTCTGGATAGTGATTATATCTTGAACAATGAGAAGATAATGCTGTTTTTTGTGAATTAATATTCCTATATTTCTGATCTGATCTATGACCAGCTAATCTAGTTCTCAATTTATTTTTCGTTGTACCTATATATACTTTATCACAATTCTCTACATTATTTCCACTACATGGTATTTTATACACTATATTTGCCATGTCTAATTTCTGTATTCTATCCTTTGTCCTATTATATAATTTATTAAATGTATTGAATGATTTAAAAGCTATTCTATATCTATTACTATCGATAATATTCGATCTTTCTAAACATTCTGATAATCCCGGTACATAAACCATAGACTTGTAAATTATCTGTTCATTCAAGTTATTTGTGCTGTTATTTCTTCTAAATTTATACTGATTTATTAATGAACAGATTAATTTTATTGGAAAATCATTATCCATTAATAAATTCTTAATAATTTCCTGTGAAATTCTCTGTCACTAATAGTTAAAACCCTTTCTATTAAATTCTTTGCAGTATTAATGATAATTCCCCTATTATGTTTTGAATGAAAATTAATAATTCTACCTGATGCCGTTGGTTTTTGATACCAATCCATTATCAAATCGTTACCTCTTCTCACTACCAAAGTATCTAAATAAGAAAGTCTTGAGTCGCGTTCCTTTTCCATGGTAAATTTAATATCCGTATTAAATTGAATTAATGCAATCAACATATTATCTATTGCATTCTCAGAAATAACACAAAATATGTACCACAAAAAATAAATTGAGAACTAGATTAGCAGAAATATAGGAATATTAATTCACAAAAAACAGCATTACCTTATCATTGTTCAAGGAATTGTCCACCGATTCAACTGAATCTTCATTACTGATAGTAGATACAGATGAATCTGTTGGTGAGTATGTGGATGATTCTGTCGATGAAGTACACCAATCTTTTGTTGATGTTGACGATTTTGTCTGTCCGTCCGAAAACGGTAATACTCTTACTGTCCCAAAAGGATGTATAAGGGATAGCCTAGCACATTGGGCTACAAAATATTACATTTCGCTTCAAGCTACAAATTCTCTTTTATCAATTTTGAAGCCAGAAATGCGCGATTTGCCACTCGATGGAAGAACCCTTAAAAAAACGCCAAGAAAATCAAACATTGTAAATTTCGATGGAGGTATATATATCTACCATAGTATCGAAAAATGTTTGCAGGATTTTATAAAAAATTCAGAAATTCATATTTCTTCTCTAGCTATTGATGTAAACATTGATGGTTTACCGTTAACTAAAAGTTCCAAGCTACAAACGTGGCCTATTCTTATCAGCGTAAATGATAGTAGATTAGTGTTTTGTGCTGGAATTTTCGTTGGTGATAGTAAACCCGTCAATGTTAATGAATATTTAACCGAATCCATTTCAGAATTAGTAACATTAATAAATGATGGGTTTTCTTATTGTGGTGTTCAATATAACGTTAGAGTCAAATCTTTCGTATGTGATGCACCCGCACGAGCATATGTCCTAGGTATTAAATATCATAATGGATATAACGCATGCTACAAATGCATCCAACCAGGTGAAAGTCAAGGTAGACGAAGAGTATACCCCCAACAACACCACGAAAGCAGGACAAATGAAGAATTTCGACAAAGAACATATTCGAATCACCATAATATGATAGAGCCATTGGCAGTTGAATTATTACCTATAGATATTGTCAAACAGTTTGCTCTTGATTATATGCACGTAGTGTGTTTAGGCGTGGTTAAAATGCTTTTAAAAGCCTGGCTTGATACTAAAAACACAGACTATTCATTAACAAAAATTCAAATAACAAGTTAAGATAGCCAACTTTTGAAATTAAAAAGTGCTATTACAAGTGATTTTGGAAGAAAACCGAGATCAGTAACTGAAGTTGATAGATGGAAGGCGATCGAATTTAGGCAATTTTTGCTCTATACAGGGCCTGTTTGTCTTAAAGGTATTCTAACCGAAGAAAGATATTATCATTTCATGCAGCTTAGTCTTGGCCTTCGAATTCTTGTAGACAAAAAAATTTGTATAACAAAAAATGTATGCGCTAAATTGCTTCTAAACAATTTTGTCATTGGATTACCACATTTATATAACCAAACTTTTCTTAAATTTAATGTTCACTGCCTAACACATTTAGCGGATGAAGTATTGCACTTCCATGTTCCTTTAGACGAGATCAGTGCTTTCAAGTTTGAAAACTACCTTTCCAAAATTAAAAAAAATGGTGAAAAATGGCGTAAATGTAGCTGTTCAGGTATTTAATAGGTTGTCTGAGAGAAGCTTACATTTAGGTAATTTGAACAAAACTCCAGTTATTAAAAGCTTCGAAAATAATAGTTTGGTATCTGTAACTTTAAACAAAAAGTTGCATTCTATTAAATATTCAGACAACCTTTATAAAACCGATTCAAAGACTTTTCAGATCATTGGATTTACAACAAATAATAGCCAAATTTATGTACATTCCCAAGAACTTTTGGATTTATCACATTATTTTGAAATTCCAATAGAATCTCGACTTTTTGAAATTAAATGTTGTACAGAGTTAGTTTTAGATGAAAACGTCAGAAAACATAAGATTGAGCAAATTTCAAATAAGGTAATTTTATTTAAAACTACATTAAATTTTATTTTTTTTCCTATTATGCATACAGAGGAAAAGATTACCTTATAAAGAAAATGAACAATTTAACAGAATATTTTCTTCAAAATTCAAGTGAACAACATAATAATTTGATGCAATTAGAACCTCCAAACAAGGATGATGGTAAATATCGATATAGCTTTTTAATGATTAAAAAATTAAATCTATTTTAAATTGTTAATATTGTGTATTTTTAGAGAAGCGGACAACTATGATGAAGTTATTACAAAGTGTTTTGGAACAAAATAAAGGTATGTTTTCACACAAGATTTACAGCTTTATTCGGCTGTGTTAGCATTCAATTAGAAGTAGATTTATTTATTTTTTAATATGACAAATTCGAATTAACATTTCTTTTTGCTAGAACTAAAAGAAGAAATTCATAATTTAAAAGAGGAAAACAATAAAGTAAACATTAGAATTTTAACAGAAATAATGGCAATTAGAAAACAGACACCAAATACTTCAAGTGTTGCCGTACTTCCCAAAAAAACACTAAGTTCAATATTAGAATTTAAAAGCTTTGAACAAAGTATAGAAAACTCATTAGAATTGTATGAAATTTTGGTAAGTAAAGTTTATAATCAATTTTGAAAAATTTTATAGCGCCTGTTTATGAAAATCGTTTCGAATTGGACTTCATTTTTAAAACCAATAAACTTTATCATGGTTAACACATTGTAGTTCTGTTTATTTACTCAACCCTGGGTTGGTTTGGGCTCAAAATCAGCTGGAAAATAAAGCATTATACAGCTGATTGGGCGCCCAAACCAACCCAGGGTTCAGTAAAGAAACAGAAGTTGTATTATATCGGAAAACTTAACTAAAAGGACCACAATTTTTGATACCAAAATCAACATAATATACAAACTATTTTTTGTAAACACCATTTTTTTTACTTTGTATTATAATTTTGAAAATTTTTATAGGAAAATGAAATAAGGAATATTAAGATTTCGGACCACAAAAAATTTGTTAGAACCATTTGGAGCCAAATTATCTGTGATTCTGTAGCTACCGATTGTTCCTGGAGCGGCGCAAATCAAAAGTTTGCAGTGCATTTATTGAATATAACATCAATTATTAGAAGTAAGTATGATAGAACACATAGTTTAATAGTTCTATTCAATATTTTGTTTTGTTTATTTAGCTGCGTTCTCATCAAAATTCAACAACGGAGAAGAAGAGTTTAAAAATACAACCATTAAGTGGTTTCAAACGCCCAAAGGTAGAATTGATTATATTAAAAAATCGAAACAAACTGTGCGTGAAGAACCAGGAACCTCCAATTCTACTTCTTAAGAATTATTATATAATGCTATTTTAATCGTTATTATTTGGTTAATTTTGAATTACTACTTAACTTGTTATTTTTCTGTTTTTTTTGATACTTTTATGTTATTGTTGTCATTGTTCTTTAACTCTCCTTTTCGTTTCTAAATAAAATAAAAAAAAATTAACATTATTTCGTTTTTTTTCTGAATAAGTTTTATAGAGCAATTTTCGGAGCAGCCAGAAAGGGCTCCAAATGTCGCACAAAAAAGGCTTAGAATGGATTAAAAATTTATTCAAAAAGGACTCATAAATGAGCCTAAAATGCCTTGGAAAGTATAATAAAATCAGTATTTTAATAAATTTGTTTTTATTTTAGCTAATAAGGCCTAAAGTTCTTTATGTAATTAAAAATGCATTTAATCCATATTTTCCCAACATTTCGTGAATGTTATGTTCACTTTATCAAGGGATTCGTCTATTTAAATTAAAGAAAAATATATTTAACAATATTACAATAAACATTTACTACAAACAATTATGACTTACTGTAAGAAAAATTTTAAGTAATGCCTCTTTAGTACCCTCTTTTATTACTCAAAAATGACTCATAAAAAAGAGGGAAATTTCCCCTCCGAAGGCTCATAACTAAGAGTCTTTTATGAGTCAAAAAAGAACACTCAGAAAGAGGCTTCACCTGTAAACGGAAACACCCTCTTATTGTTAGGATTTTAGAAGGGCCAAAGACTCTTTTATGAGTCTTTTTGGACTCAAATGGCACACTGGGAAGATTTTGAAAAATTAATTAAAATATACAAAAAATGGGGTGAATAATGTAAATAAAAACCGCGATATTTCAAAAACTGCAAGTGAGAAAAAAGTTGTCCCAGATTTGTCATCTATTATTAAAAATCTGTTCCGAAGGTAGGATTTTTGGCCGTCGAGTAGTAACTAGGTAGTAGGATAAACATTTTATATCTTTAACTAATAATATGGTCTCTTCTGTAATATTTCAACCAAATTGGTCTTAAGCCGATTACACAGTTAATTAAACAGATGACATGCAATAAATAATATGAAATGGGATCAATACGGAGCACAACCCCAAAAGCCCCTAAAATATGTAACTAATGATTAAGTTTTAGGAAAAATAAATAAGGAAATACTTTAGAAATCATTCGAAAAGTTTCTGTGTATAAAAAACGTTGTCGCTTCAAATCAAAATTATTTTTAATCATATTAAATCTTGAGACCAGTATGTTTAATTTAAGATATGAAATGTATAAACTTTATCATGTCCCTGCTTTATTCTTAAAAATCTCGGTATTCCTGAATCAATTTCTTGGGATAGCAGCAACAGAAAAATGCGTAATATCCCGGGAATCCCTTGACGGGAAAGCCTGGGATGCAATCCCTACTTCTAAACAATACCACAATGGCTTCCCCTTACTAAAATTTTCTTTGTACATATTATATTTTCCTTTATTCATTGTTGTAAATACTATTTGTGCATAGTACATTATATGCTTTAGTATGTGAAGCTACTTACAAGATTGTGTTGCATATACTATAGAGATGCTATAGTTACTTAAGTGTTTGCAGTAAATATTTTAAAAAACACAAAGTTTTAATAATATTTACCAAGCCACAAAACACCACCCAGATGTTATGTTTTTAAAAATATTTAACACCCTTCAGAGAAAAAAGATCTAAAATACTAATAAGTGTATATTCATACCACACATAGCATTGTAAAGTAAGTATTCGGAGTATAATTTAATTCTTGTTATATTTTTATTACACACTTTACAGATATTCATGCATAGCCACAGCTGAGTACATATTAAGTCCAAGTATTTGTTATAAGTCCCAATACTATTGTATATCTTTGAATTTCTATTTAGTATGTTAACCATTAAGTGTTCAATATGAGTTGATTTTTTTTTTGTTATTCTTCTAACAAGTTTTTGGTTTTATCCACTAGCACACTCACAATATTTTAACAGTAACTGGTGTAATTTATTTAAAAAGTAATCAGTTTACTGAATGTCTAGTTAAAATTAAAATGTATATGGCAACAACAACAGTTAAAGTACCACTAAGCAGCTAGCTGGATAATGAATATACATTTAAACTACAAATAGCTATTTGTTTTAGCTTACTTTACCATCATTTATTAAAAAACAAATTACACATAAATACTGTTTTTCTGTGAAAGGAAAATTTTAAATGAAAATTATTCATTTCAAATTTTATTTTTACAACAATTTTTTTATTTGAACTAAAAATTTAATTATGAAAAAAATTAAAGGAAATATATTGTTTTTAATAACTTCGGAATTAATTTTTGATAGTTAAAATAAAATCGTTCATTTTTACGGATTTGGGAAGTTTTTTTTTTATTTTTTATAGTAAAATTAAAGGAAAATCTTTTATTTTTACGGATTTTGAGGTAATCTTTTAATAGTTAAAAATAAATGAAAAAAGCTTCTGATTAAAAGAAAAGTGAATAGACCGGGTTTTAACTGAATGTTTAGTAGTTTTAAAGTACATATTCTTTTGATTTCAACGAACAAATATTATGAGTGTATACATGAAGACTTATACAATATCGTCATACACATGATTATATCTTTTAACAGTGATCACAATATTTTAACAGTGATCACTAAACATTGTTTTTAAAGGAATATACATTCTAACTACAAAGAAATGTTTTTTTTTGAACTTCTATTTGTTTTTAACTACAACATATTGTGAGTGTATAAGTTTTGTACATGCCCCTATTATTTAGTCTGTGTTAATTACCAAGTTTTGTTTATTGGTACTTGACTTGTTGTTCAATTTTTCTTGCATCTCAATTTTCTAAAGACAGTAAGTGCTTTTTAAGGTTTTTAAGGTTTTAAATTTTAATTGATATTTAATAGTTAAAAATATTCGTATCAAATAAGTTTTAAGTAATAAAAGAAGTAAATCAGTCATATGGAAAATGAATGTACGTACTAAAAACATACACACGGAAGCCTTTTGAAAATATCTGTTGTTGGTACCCAGTAAAAAATGTTCGTGTTTTTAGAAGCAGGATAATACAAATGCGCTGATGTAAGTGCTTACTATTACATAATACTGAGAAGCAGCAAAAGAAACGAATAATTTTCGTATAAAAATAAACAAACAAAAATTTTGAGCTTACTGTTTTCCCTAACAAGGATGCAGGTTATAAGAAGCTTACCCTAATCCCTTACAAGGATGCAGATTGTAATGCAGAAAGCTTCATATCGTGTATTATAAACGATCTGTACCAATTTTCCCGAGTGATTTCCGATTGTGTTTGCTGTTTTCGAGTACGTAATAAAAAAATAATTAGTCATTTAACTGTTTCTGAAAATCTAGCACCTGGAGCGGTAAAAAAATAAAATGGTTGTATTATATGTCAAAAATGTTAACAACAAAATATTAATGTCTGTAGAATTTTATGTAAAATAAATTATGTAGGGTATATTCATTTTATTACTTTTAATTGTAATAATATATACATGAAATAAGATTTTACTGCAGGCCATGAAATCACAGCTTTTTATAAGCGCTAAAATCAACGCTTATTTTGCCCAAAAGTAATGCTTCTAAGTGGAAATTCGCCATATAAAAATTATAGCATATGTAAGCAGGTTTGTTAGGGATTCTTTTTGACTTACTCCCTTACAAACCTGCTTGCATGTAAGCAACGTTTTTTACAGGGTATATTAAAACAATTTTTTTTTGTTGAAATTCGGCAATCAATCAATGTTTGGTTTGTCTTTATTTAACAGAATACTGTAATTCCATAGCACATTTAATATTTTTCTTTATATAGGCACAACTTGTTATGAGTGTTCGATTTTTTAATGTGTTTTAAAGGTCAACTGGACGTATGAGTGTTATTTAATGTGCCTACTCATGTATTACAATATAAAGTATACGCAACTCAAAAAAACATTCCGCTTTTTAAAATCTACACAATTTCCACTGTTATTTAAAATAATTTCTAAATTGCATTTAATTTTCTAAAAATCACAAATGTTATTTTAGCAATTTATTTCAAAAACATCATTTGTAATTAAAACAATACGATATCGAGCTCGTATATTCAATAAATGCTATCTCAAAAAAACAACTTAAAAAAAACCAAAAACCCAAAAATAATGTACCTTCCATAAGATGGTTTAAATATTCTTACTAATTTATATCTATGCACTTGTTTGCATATTAGTTTGATATATCATATTTTAATATATTAAAAAACTAATTTTTTTTCAGAGTTAACACATTTTGTCGGAAAATAAAAATGGGATTTTTGTGAAAAATATATATTGTTTAACCATTTTCTGAGATGAAAATTGAAAAATTAAAAACTACAAGAAAAAACATAATATAAAGAATACCATAGCAAAATAACATATATAAGGTGGCGCAAAAATAACCTTCCGATGTTTTTTTTTTTTTATTATGTATTTATTATGAGTAGCATTTTCTGATAGGAGGATTACTTTTGCGCCACCTTATATTATATTTTTGTGTGGAAGCACTAGACGCAGAAAAAAACGCACTGCTGGAAATATAAATGCTGGTAACTTAATTTGTTTTGAAAAACATTTTTATTTCCCATATTTTAATATAATATGTTTGCGTGCAAATATTATTATGCTTGCCTGGAAACATATATATTCTTTGAAAAAGTGAAAACCGTCTACCTCCAAACTTATATATGTTTGGCTTCAATTATTTATATGATTTTTATATGTATGTTTACATGTCCCAAACATAATATCTAAAAATTTTAAAATTGCAAATATAATATAGGTTTGAGTTTTAATAATTGTAAACATATAAATAATTGCCTGCAAACATATTCAAAAGTGTAATATTAAAAATTACCAAATCCCGTAAACTAGAATTCAGAATGCCAAATGCAATAAGTTATGAGGTAAATTTATAATAAATATATTTTTTGAAAAAATATTCAATTTGAGTTAGCTTTGGGATATCAGATTAATAAAAATTTTAATAAAACGAGAAAAAAATATTTTTTTGCTTCTAAATTTATATCACAGATGGGTTTTGCATGCGGGAACTATTAGCCATCAGAAACTCATTTTGACTAAATTTACGTTGACATATTTTGAAAAAAAAAAAATCATTTTACCAAAAAGTAATAAAACAAAGCTAATATAAACATTTTTAAGAAGCTAATTTTAGCGAAAAACGTTTTAACACGTAAAAAAAGACTTACAATTAGAAAATATATTTTAGTTTATTAGGTTTATCGGTTTTATGTGACTTAAACATCACATGTTCTATTTGGTATTCATAATTAAAAATCAAGATTTTTTTTGTCTTTATTTAACAGAATCCTGTAATTCCATAGCACATTTAATTGTTTTGTTTATATAAACACAAATTTTTATGAGTGGTAAATTTGCTAAAGTTTTGTGAAGGTCACCTGGACGTATGAGTGTTATCTCATGTATTTCAATATAAAGTATATGCAACCTAAAAAAACATACCATAACATAAAATAAATTCTACACCATTTCCACATGTTATTTAAAATAAAACAAAAGTAATTTCATAATTGCAGTTCATTTTCTAAAAATCAAAAATGCTATTTAAAATTTGCAAATAAAATTTAAACAATTCCATTTAAAATACAAAAAATAGCAATTGAAAATCAAAAACCAAATTTGTTATTTAAAAAATACCATGTCCAGCTCCTATATTCAATAGATGCCAACTCAAAAAAAGCGAACTTCTCAGGAGAGGTAAATAACTAGTTATTTCGCGTATTATTGTAAAAATAATTAATATAGCTATCATAAGATGACTTAAATATGCTTAATAATTTATACCTATTCTAAAAATTTCATAGTTTGCACTTGCTTGCGTATTATTTCGAGATTACGATTTTTATGAAAAATGTTATTAATTAACCATTTTCTGAGATGATTTATTCAATATTAGGTATACACATTTAAAAACTACAAGAAAAAACATAACATTAAAAATACCATAACAAAATAACATAACAAAATGACGTATATTAGCATTTTTATTGTGTTTGGAACAACAAGCCAGAAATTGCCGATCTTCAGAAAAATCAACCACTGGTTAAGCACTTCATTTTAAGTACCATTGACAGAAATTCAAATTAAAGCACTGTCAAAGCCCTAATAATACAATTCTTTCCGAAAGTTTCCAAAATGTGTTTTGCCAGTACTTGATTTGTAAAATTTACAACCGTAAAAAAATTAAAGCACTGGCATAACTTGGCAAGCAGCTAGAACGTTTTTGATTACAGATTTGGATTAATGAGGTCAAACTACTTTAGAAAAGGCTTAAACCCATCGGAAATAAGTACACTTGAATGAACTTTATTTTTACTTATTATTTCTTTAATTCTGCCCTCACACAGTGGTTCCAAACACAGTGGTTCTAAACACAGAAAACATGATAATAAGTATGGATCTTCTAAACTACTGGTCCAATCGGGAAAAACGTTCAAAAAAATTGAAAACACAGGTTATGATACAGGGTGTCAAAGTTGACGATCTCGGGTATATACAAGTTTTTAACTTTTACAAATGTGGACCGATTGCATTGTAGCTCTTATAAGTAGTTTAAAAAATATTTGACTTTGAATTTCTTTTTTATGTTTGCCAATAAGTTATTCATTATTATAAGAAAATGCCTTTTAATAAATTCCCATTGAATTTTTTTTTTATATTATCGCAAGCCGTTTCGCTGTGATAATTTTTTAAACTCGAAAGCTTAAAATGGTCATATAAGGGGTTGCTTCATTAACCTCTATATGTATTTTGTTGGTATTTTTTAGAATATTTTTTAAAATATGTTGAAAGAATACACTTCGAAATTGCTTAATAGTGAAATTTAAAACATTTTCAGATATGCACCCTACGCCCATTTTCTTATAATAATATATTAAAAAGAAGTCACACAGTAAAAATTTTTCGTGATTTTAGAAGCAGGATAAAACAAATGCGCTGATGTAAGTGCTTACTATTACATAATATCGCGAAGCAGCAAAAGAAACGAATAATTTTCGCATGAATATAAACAAACAAAAAATTTTTAGCTTACTGTTTTCCCTAACTTGTATGCAGGTCGTAAGCAGCTTACCCTAATTCCTTACAAGGATGCAGATTGTAATGCAGAAAGTTCCATATCGTTTATTATAAACGAGATGTAAAAATGTTCCCGAGTGATTTCCGATTTCGAGTATGAAATAAAAAATAATAAGTCATTTAACTGTTTCTGAAGATCTAGCACATTGAGCGGTAAAAAAATAAAATAATTATATTATATGTCAGAAATTTTAACAACAATAATATCTATATCTATAACTAATATCTGTGGAATTTTATGTATAGAGCAATTCCATATGAAAACGATCAAAATTGGCAAATTTTTGGACGACCCCTCTCCGATTTTAAAATAAATAGTCTCAATCGATTGCTTAGCAAAAAATAATGTACCTACATATTTTTTTTTTTTTTATAGTGACTGGTTTAGTGGTGGTGTGTCATGTGACAAAATTGAAGAATTATTCATAAGGGACCTCATTGAAAGTTGTTTAAAAAAAGCGATCGCAACGAGTGATAGCTCGTTGGAAAGGTATTGAACCAGGCTTTAATTGAAAAATAAAATTTTCCTAATTTTTCTCAGAAATTTACCTTTTATCCCATGAAAATTAAATTTTCCGATTTTCCACAGAAGCTTTTAAATTTTCCGGCTAATTTTATTTTTTTTGGATTCCTCATAATTTTTGCTTTAAGAATCAGCAATAAAAAAATGGGCCCCTACTCCTTGTTTGGACAGGAGAAGAGCATTTAAGAGACCATCTTGTTCTCATTGTTCTCATTGTTTTTATATTTTTTATAATTGAATTATTTTTAATTATTTAACAAGAAAAATTAGGAAAATTTTATTTTTCAATTAAAGCCTGGTTCAATACCTTTCCAACGAGCTATCACTCGTTGCGATCGCTTTAGTAGGTCCCTTATGAAGAATTCTTCAATTTTGTCACATGACAGTGGTGCACACCACCACTAAACCAGTCACTATAAAAAAAAAAATATGTAAGTACATTATTTTTTGCTGGATAATCGATTGAGACTCTTTATTTTAAAATCGGAGAGGGGTCGTCCAAAAGGTGATCGCTTTCATCTGGAATTGCTCTATAATAAATTATGTATATCATATTATTAATTTTAATCGTAATAATGTATACATGAAATGTGTTTTTATTGAAACCCATGAAATCACTGCTTTTTATAAGCGCTGAAATCTGCGCTTATTTTGCGAAAAAGTAATGCTTCCAAGTGGGAATTTGCTTACTTCCTTACAAAACTACTTGCATGTATGCATCGTTTTTTACTGTTAAAACGTGCTGACTGCAGAAACATTTTTCTTAAAGGATAGCTCCTTCTTTTCAAGTTCTGTCAACACTTTTTCCCAATTGGACCAGTAGATCCATACTTAGTACCATGTTTTTTGTCTTTAGAACCACTGTTTGAAGGCAAAGAAGAAAAAAGAATAAGTAAAAATAAAGTTAATTCAAGTGTACCTATTGCCCACGGTAATAAATTAAATCACAGGTTGTTTTATAAAAATTGATCGCTCGGGATCTCTCTCTGACCTAGTCTATTTATAGTACTCCTTTTGGAACAACAATTTTGTCCGTTTTGGATACTGGCCATTTTAAAATATCGCCATTTTCAAAATGGCTCGTATCTCAAAAACTAAGCGAGATATCGCAAAACCGACAAAAATTTCGCAAACCTTAGCACAAACTCCTACTGCATACAACACAATTGTGTTAAGTGCTCCGATTCCACTCTTTCCCCATTTCATTCCATGTCGTTCCATTTTGGACCAATGTTCCATTCTATTATCGGAATGATTAAATTGGTATTTCACGTGCGTAAACATATAATTGAGACATTTTGTTGTTTTTTAATAAAAAGTTAACCTATGGGAGTCCTTCCCAGACCAAGCATATTTGTATTCTGTCAATTGGAATTTGTTTTCTTTAATTGATTCGGTACTAATGGTAATGCAATTTAATATCAATGAAATTGTAATGGGATCATCAATTAATTAGTCCATTCAATTAATTAGTCTCTTGTTTGATTTGAATCCTACATAATTTTAATTCTCATTTGATTAAAACTATGTACTTCGGAAAATGTGCAAGGGTGTTTTAAAAACCCGGATTGGTCTCGAAATGGTATATTTTCAATTTGAACTTACAGCGTTCTGATTTGTAACAATATGTCGGCATATTAGAAGCAAACTTGGAAATTCCCTAATGCCCATGTCTATATTATAATTCTTGTTACATTAAAAAGGCGCTCTGTGGTACATCCTGTGCTACTTCACCCTGAACACATTTTTGAGAAAGCTGTGAGTCTAATGAATAGAGTTACATAAATTTCATTACCTTAAAAATTAAAAGTATTAATCCAAAAAACGATCCTGATCTTAATATTATTTAAGTGTACGAATAATTGCATTTTATTATATTGCATCCTATTATTATTTTACAAATTTTTGGTATTCTTCGCATTTCCTTTCTAAATTTGGTTAACCACAAATGCTCAACAATAATACAATTTTGCACACTTGAACTAACTTAAATCCTATTTTATAACTGGCCTTTTGTTTGTATGTTGCTTATGTAAATGTTTTATATTGTTTTTCTTTATACGTATTGCATAATATTTTGGTTTTTTTTTTTTTTGGTAAAATGAACAATTTTAATAGACCAACACCTCTTTGTCATGTAATAAACTTTAATGGACATGTTCATAATAAAATTTCATTAATATTTTTTTCTTTTTGGGTACGAAAATATTGAAAGATACACATTAGGGGCATTTCAATTATTTTGGAAATTCGTTGAAACTGCCTCTTATTTAAAATCGAGAGAAATTATTACTACAAATTATTAATTATTAATTACTAAAAATTATTAATTACTAAAAATTATTAATTACTTTTATTATTAATTTTTAATTACTTAAAAACTAGGACGTGCAAAGTTTTACGCTAAAAGGTCTTCACATAAACTACATGAAACTTATAAGATTTTTTCATTCATTAAATTTTTTTTACTTTTTTTAATGCAAACATTATATGAGCTTTTGAAAACTTTTGCACAATTTTATTATGTACATATTTTTTAACATGTATTGAGAAAAAATTTAATTATATATCTAAAATGAGCTTCCACGATGGATTAAATTGAAAAAAATGTCCTGGAGGGTACTGCAAATAAAAATTAGGTTAGTATTAAAACCGAAAACGTACACTCTATAAATTGCATGTAAATTTAAGCGAGTAAAATTTTGAGTGAAATTGGAACAAATGAGTAAATATACCCACAAAATGCTTAAAAATATAATTTACACATTTATGTCTACAAAAATACACAAATGATAGTAATATGCATGTTGAGAAACATGTTTTTAGATATATAAACATTTTGCCTACAAACAGTAATCAATTTTGATTGTCAAAATACAAAATAAAGAGAGAAACGAATTTAGAAATTTTAATTTTTCTTTATGTTGAAAACGAGGAACCCATTTTAGATTTTTTTCATAATTGTAATTGTAAAATGCATAAAGATATGATAAGCCACAAATAAACTTTCTATGTATCAAAAATTTTTGTTTAATAAAAAGGCAAACCAGAGTAAAAAATGTTATATATGCTCTTGAGTTTTTTCATCTTGATATATGTGAAAAACATGTGATTATATATGGTGTCATGCATAGCCATATATTATTATGTGTTTCCTATATGGTTACATATATAACGATATATTTTTATATATTGACCTTTATAAAATTAGATAGTAGACATATATGCTATACATAATCAGATATGGCAGACCTAGACAATATATACTGCATAAAAAAATATTTTTTTGTGTGATTTAAGATGTTCTTATAAATGGTGCCATATTTATAATACAACATAATATATAATTATATATGACATAAAATATTTTTCAAGATATAGTTATGTAAAATTCCATATATGACACAAGATTAAACATTTAATTTGATATCAATTAAACAAAAACTCTAAAACTCGTGCGAAATTCAATTGGGAGCACTTGTATAATTTTTATTATTTGTGCTATTTGACTAAAAAATTTAATTTCTTGTCATTTAAATTCTATATTGGGGCCTTTTTCATTTAAAAAAAGATATTATATAACTTGATAAATTTAATCGCAAAATAAAATTATAAATAAAGTTAAAAAAAAAAATTATAAATAAATAGTTTGCTCTAAAAATAGTTGACGATAATTGCAAAATTTTTAATTTTAACTTTAAAAAAGTTCAAAAAATGCACTAGAAATTGTCAGCTTAAATGTTTTGATGATGTAATGTTTATCAGACCACACATTAAATTTTTTTTTTTTTTTTTTTTATTAAACAGTATTTTAAATACAATTTGCTTACAGACTACGACTAGCCAAAATTGACTAACTAGCAGTTTAGTTTGGATGATTTTGTGAAATTTATTTTACATAAACAGAAAACGGAGTTTTATTATAAAAAACATCCTACAGGTTGAAGCGCCACTTAAGATCATGTGGCTTGAAGCGGTTTAGTCTCCTTTGTAGACCTGAAGTGTTTAGAAGGAGCGGGATTTCAGGATTAATGTGTTGTATCAGTTTAATTTTATGTGTTTCAGATCTGGTTTGTATCTCTGAAGCTATTGTTTTGATTTTTGGATCTCTGTGGATATCTGCATCTCTGGCATACCATGGAGCTTTAACTATGTTTCGTAGAACTTTGTTTTGGAATCTTTGTATGATTTGAAGCACACTATTCTTCGCACATCCCCAGATTTGGATTCCGTAAGTCCAGACTGGTTTCATAATTTGTTTGTTAATCATAAGAGTCGATTTTCTACCAATGAGCCATTTGTATTTTCTATATTTTATATCTAGTTCTTCTCTTTTCTTTTTTACATGCTCCTTCCAATGTAATTTTGCATCGAGAGTCATCCCAAGATACTTTGCTGTATTCGCGACAGGAACTCTTTGTTGATCTATGTAAACTGGCTTGTAGTTATAATTTTTATTTGCGAAATTTACATGCGTAGACTTCGAGCTATTAATTTTCTTCACCATTTGTTAGTCCATTGTTCTACTTCCAGCAGGGCAGCTTGTAATTTAGTAGTTGATGTATCGATGTCCTTGTCGATGGACATGATTACGGTGTCGTCAGCAAATGTACCAACAACACAATTTTCATTGACAGGTATGTCATACGTATACAGCAAGTATAAAATAGGTCCCAGAATGCTACCTTGAGGAACACCAGAGTTTATGGGGTATAGATTTGAGTATTGGTCATGTTGTTTAACTCTAAAAAATCTGCCTGATAAGTAAGATTCTAACATTTCACAATATTGTTTTGGAAGAAGATGATTTAATTTGTGAAGCAAAGCTTAATGCCATACGTCATCAAAAGCTTTGGAAACATCTAAGAATACAGAAGAGCACATTTCCTTGTTTTCTAGTGCTATTTCAATCGAATGAGTAATGCGGTGTATTTGCTCAATAGTTGAGTGCTTTTCACGGAAACCGAACTGGTGATTTGGTATTATATTTCTGTCATTAATAGTATTTTTAAGCCTTTTGCTGAACAGTTTTTCAAAGAGTTTACCCAATACAGGGAGGAGTGATATTGGTCGGTAAGAACTTGCAGCATTAAATATAAGAGCAGCATTAAATATATTGGTAATTTTGACTACGCATTGATGAGGCAAATGTTTTAAAAGGCCAGCAACAATGAGATCATATCCTGGACTTTTTTTCATTTTAAGACGACTTATTTCTTTTTTGACTTCTGTTATTGAGAAAACAGGAATCTCTTCTTCTTCGTTGTTAAATACTTCTTCGAGGCCTTGGTTATTGCTCATGTTAGAACTAAAAACTGTTGACAAATATTCTGCAAATGCATCAGCTTTCTCTAGATTCGACTTTGCCCAGTTACCATCATTTGTTTTGATAGCGGGAACGTTGCACAAAGGCTGTTTTAATTTGCTAGTTGCTTTCCATAGTGAATAATCTGTTTTATTATCATAGGTTAATTCAGATAGATAATGGTTTAAGTTGACATTTTTAATTTTTTCTATTTCTCGTCTTAGGTTCTTAGTAGCATTGTTCAATATGGTTTTATCAAGTGGACATCGAGTTTGCTGCCATTTCTTACGAAGCCTTCTTTTATTTAAAATAAGGTCTCGAAATGCTACAAACTTTATTCGGAAATTTCATTAAAAATTAGAACATACAAAAAAAATTTGATCTCAAATTGAAATTAAAATTTTTAATATTTTCTAAATAAATCCAGTTTAAAATATTTGTCCTAGTTCGTGATATTTAATTTGAAAAATTATCTAAGGAAATGGAAAAAATCTGTGTTGAATGTGGTTATTGATATATTTATATAGAGAAATTTCGGTGTTCAAAACTTTTCCAGATTTTCTCTGAAACGCTAAAATATTTTTTAAAAACTATGTCAAAATACAATATTATGTCCTTGCTTGAACAAAATACAGCGTTTTGGCAGGACATAGCCAAGATTTACACCTTATGCCTTGCAATTTACAAATATTTTATTACCATTTTAGATTGCTAAGCATAAAGTCGCGACTGACATTTATAAGGGACTTGTGGAGAAGAGTTAAAATTGACAATAGTGGCAATACCAATAAATGTAAGTCTGCCTAAAGAAATAATAAATCACAGATATCCATCCCTGCACCAAAATAACAAAAAAAAAAAAAACATTTAAAATCGTGTAGATCATGATAAGCCGACTCAAATTAATGATGTCAATAAGACCTAAGAAGTATTTCCATTATAATAAGCAACAGTAATTACAAAAAATAACTATTTTTCAATAATCTACGGACTAAAATTTTTAACTAAGTCAGTTCAGAACCGATGAATTGTTTGTGAACGGTTTTGGAAAGATGAATAATTAAGCTTTCCAGATATTTGTATCATCACCTAAAATCCAAAAGATCGTAACTAACAAAAAATTCAAAATTGATTTTTTGATTGATTACGATGTAGTTAACCAAAATAAACTTCCCACACAATTTTAGTTTTTGGTCTTTTATGTAATGATTTACATTGTTTATTGTTAAACCAAATAAATTTAATTTAATTTTTTCGGAATAAGTTAATAAATAAATAATTTTATAAATTTTTAAATATTGAAAATGCGGTTTGTTTTAAATATAATCATAATAATTATATAAAAATACAGAAGTTGACTAAAAACGTTTTTAATTACTGTCGAAAAGCAGTATTTTTCATCTTAAACGTTTGGGAACGGATTTAATTGCTAGTGGTGAAAATAATTTGGGCCAAATGAGATTAACTTATTGTTATGAGATATTTTTTGACTTACATTTTTCTACATTGTAAGTTGCAAGGAAGACCTTCGCAGGGAGACGATTCCATATACGGTTAGTGCGACTGAAAACATATTTTCGCTGTAATGCGTTGTGCGATTTGCCGGACTATAGACTACAAACGGATGAAATCTACGTGACAAGCGGGTAGTACGAATATAAACCCGGGCCCTCGGGATAAGTTGACTTATCTCAGCAGAACTCTTCCCGTGGTAATATCTATATAATAAAGTCACGCAACACATACTCCGACGATGCTTCAACGAGTCAATATAGTTTGAAATCCAACTGTCGCTGATAAGCATCAATGCCCTCCGTTGTACACGGTCCAGAAGCCCCAAAACAGACTTTGAAGCACCTGCCCATATATGGGAGTTGTATTCTATCTTCATCTGGATGTAGGTTGTAAGTAAGGAGATTGGATGGAATGAAGTATGTCGTACACCGATTTAGAAAAACAAAACGCACGACCCCACTTATATCTGCCTTTTGCCCCCAACCTCCTCAAGGCTTGGTTTACGATCAAAGGAAAATTAATAACAGATGTTGCTGTAATCTGCAAAAGTGTAGATATAATTGAAAGTTCGACCAAGGAGGCCATTAAGAAATATGAGAAAAAGGGATGGAGAAAGAACAGAGCACTATGGTATCCCTGAACCTAACTGAAACTCTTCGGATGAGACCTCATCTTTAACAACAATTTTAGAACGATCTCTGAGAAAACTCGAGAGAAATCATTACCGACACCAAAGGCAATTAGCTTTGATAACACACACGATCGAACGCCTTGAACATATCTAGAGCAACCACTTTGCACTCTCCAAATATGTAAATGGACCGACTCCAACGTTCCAAACGGAATGCCAACAGGTCTCCATGAGAACGAGTTCTACGAAAGCCATACTGTCGATCACTAATAAATGAGTTGGCCTCCATATAATTTACAAGATGGTAGTTGACCATGCTCTCCACCACCTTCGAGAGCGCTGAACATATTGCAATTGGGCGGTAATTTTAAAGGTTATTAGCCACATACTTTTTGGTGAGTTGAACATTGGCAATCTTCCAGCACGAATGGTAGACACCTGAACGGTATGAAGAGCTGACCAGATTAGCCAACGGACGAGCTGGCGTCGAAGAACACTGCTTCAATACCAGTGCTGGGTTTTTGGTGTGTATAAATTGAGTACATATATTTTCTACTGTGAAATGTGAAGTTAACAAAGTTTTGCGTATTTGTGTACAAATTTTGCAGATTTTTAACACTTTTCTTATATGTCAAATTTAATTCTATCACGCGCAAATCGCGGTTATGTAAAAATTTAACATATTAAGCTATAAAAGGCAACTTCAGCGGTATATGCGATAATTTGTAAAGAAAACTTTTCAATAAATGTGAGTTTCAGTTCTAGAATAACTTATTATACGTGCGTAATAGGTTTGGCTCTTTAACAACAAATAATGTAGCAATTATAAATTTCCTGACACCATAGTTTTATTTCCAATAAATGCAACAGCTCATGACTTACAGCTGGTACAGCGTTATTAATAAAATTTTCACAAACATGTATCCATTGACCACTGTAGGTTTCAAAGTTTAGTTCTTGACTAGTTCACTGTTTAATTAAAAACCAAAAAAATTGGGAATAAAATCGGGAATAGCTATATAGCATTCTAGAGTACACGACAGAATATAAAAACAACAAAAAAAAAATATTCACAATTAAATAAAATAAAATTGCATATTAATTATAGTATTAATTGCAATTGTCTGAAAAAGACGTTAAAATTCAAACTCAAACAAAAATCAAACTTTGCTCTCTGGCAATTATTCCCTAACTACGTAAGCGCCATCTATCGAATATACAAAGAATATATCATAGATGTGGCATCACTAACAATATATGGGAAAACAGTGGACATTATAGTGAGGTAAGTTTCTAAAAATTAACTGTTGTTGTTGGAGTTGTACTTCTGAGATTATGTGTGCAAGAAGAAAAACACCGTGTATTGAATAAAACTAGTTTTAATCACAACAAAACTCGACCTGACGATAGCTCAGTGAGCTAAAGCGCTCTGTCTAACGTGTAGTGCGAGTGCATGTGGCATTAGAAATCAGTTTATCTATACCACGGTCAGTGATTGCACAGAAAAATTTCATATAGACGCAATCGAATAAATAAAAACATAACAATTATTACATTATTCAAAAAAACAGGGTCACTGACGAAGGCTCAATATCAGAAACTGCGCAGTCTGATTCAGAAAAATTGAAAATTTACAATGTAGTTATGATTTTTAGAAAATACACTCATTCTTCTCTACCACGCCTTTCACAAAAAATTATCTCATTGTATGGTTTTTGACATTCTGTCGTGGATTAGACGACATATTAAAAAAAAAGAACAAACCTTTTGCTTAAGTTGCAGTTAATACTCTATTAGCTGATGTGTAGTAAAGAAATTTATAGCCTCACTAAAATTTATAAGAAACGTTCAAAACTTTTTTTTTTCAAAATTTTGATTTTGATGGGGAAAACATTACGATTTTTTATATGTAGGACAAAAGTAAAAAAGAAAAATAATTTTTGGATCATTTTACATAATAACACTTTTTAATGAAATTCCAGCTGTAGACAACAAAGCTATGAACCACTTTTAGACCATTTTTTAAGTCAAAAGTCAATACGGCATGGTCGGTTTGATCGATAGGAGCCCACTTTTACGCAGATCTTATTTTTTACATTCAACCTTTCATAAAATGAGCGGAAAGGAAGAAAAAAAAAAACAACTTTGCAATTTTCATACCTATATTTTATGGGTACTCCCCAGCAAAAAATAGCGCTTGTAAAGAAGCGCTTCCGGAAGGCATTATTTTATTACCAAGCGCTTCCAAAGCAAATCCAGAAGGCATGATATTTGTTTTCGATGTCCCACTTGGTATGTCTCTTTTAAGCAGGTGAAAAGCGCTTCCTTCATGTGCTCTTAGAAGCAACAAATTCATGCCTTTTTAGGCAATAAATAGCTCTTTTCTTACATGTTGACTACACTAACGCTTCATAGTATGCATTCTTTATTGCTTCATTGGCAGCATTATTTACCCCTTTAAAGAAGGCATTTTATGAAGTACAACAGAATGCCCTCCAAATTGCTTTATTGTGTGCATGGCGGTGAAGCGTTATTTTGGAAGCATACAAATGTAGTTACTGCTTACCAAATCCAGGTTATTTTTTGCTGGATCTAATAACTATTGGGAAATGTAATTAAAATTATTTAATTTTATATTAAACTTAAAAAATTAAGACTGTTAAGTATTTTTTAATACTTTTTCACATTAAGTCTAACAAAAAGCTATAATTAAAAAAAAAAATTAATTATTACACTCAGGCAACATCTGCTTTAAAAATATGTAGTTGTTTAGGTTGTAATACAGTTTCATTATTTTTAATGTAAATGTAAGTCATTTGTAGAACAAATAAAATTTTTAACTAACCTTGTAGTTCATTTAAAAAAACAACTCACATCAAATGACTGTTTTATGATTTTACATTAATTTTTTACAGTTGTTTTTTGTTATTTAAAAAAATAAAAATAAATAAATGTTTGTTTTGTTTTTACTACCATGTGGTTCATTTTTACTACAATTGTTAGTCATTTTTTGAACATTAAAAAACAAATGACAATGTTAGTTGAATTTAATGAAATTTAAGTCGTCCTTTTTTTAAATGAAATTTCATTTGTTTTTGACTACAATTGCTGTCGTCTTTACCAACATAATTTCCTAAGTGTATGATAATGATAAATGATATAATAATGATAAACGCTTCTTGGATTAAGCATGCTTAAACACATCTAACACATTCACAAAAGCACATTTATGTCATAAGAAAAAAAAAATTAAAATACTTTTTCTCAAAATCACCAAATTTTTTAAAAAACTTCATATATGTACACTTGATATTAGACTTTATTCAAAATGTGGTAGGTATTTATTTTTTATTTTGTGGCTAAAGTTTAAGTTAAAGAAATTTTATACCTAAAAACTATATGTAAAGACAAAAAGGAAGAAGTGAAAAACCATAAAATATTTTTTTCAAGAAACAAACACGTTTTTTTTTTTTTGGATCAAAGTATGCCCATAATCTGCCAGTGATGTACATATATTTTGATTTTAAAGGAGTGACTCTTAATTGAACTTAAATATTGTTTATAATTTTCATTATATGTGAAGTTATTGTATACTAAAAATTGTTTGTTTAAGTTAATACAAATTTTGGGAAGTATTTATTTGTAAAGATCACTGATGAAAGCTCGCATAAGCTCTTCAAACATAAAAAAAATTATTAAAAATCGGAAAAAAAGTTTTAACATAAATTTAAAACAAACAAGATATAACGATGCGGTCGTTATACCTTGCATGTATGCTTTCCCAATGGGTAATGGCAAGAAGTGTAAGGGAGTCAATTGTTTCAAACATTTCTATTACGTCGCAAATCACGAAAACAAAAATAAATACAAAAAATTAAATAAATAAGAAGTATTTTAAGCCGTTTCTTCATTCATGGAAAAATGCCCTGGATTCGGCAGAAAATGATCTTAAAAATACATCAAAAGAATTTTGAAATCCTTTTTAACAAAAAAATTATCTTACTGCGGTTATGGATAAAATTTAAATTTACTCTTGCTTATTTTATAAAAAAAGAGTTAAATGAAAATATATAAGAATGCTTTGGCATGTGTAAATAAATCGTCAGCTAAACTGTAAAAGGGTGTAACTCGACTGATTTTTGCATTGATCGCGATGATGACGCTCAGTAGGCGCAATGACCCTAAGAGCAATGTCTACGGAACCATTGCTGCCGGTAAAGCCTGCCTAGCGGGAAGGTCAAAGTACAGCGCTGAAGCTTAAAACGATCCACAATGTGCAAAGTCAATGGCGAAAAATATAGTTTGAAGGCGGATAAACTCACTCCACAACCAACCCATGGATGCTGGAAGCACCTGCGATTGGAATAAGGCGTCATGGACAAATCATTCATCAGGTCGAAAGCACCAGCTGATCTTAGCAACCTCAATAAAAATGTAAATGGCAACGAATCTCAGAAACTTAAAGCTGATAGTCTATGGAACCTCGAACGTCAGG
This sequence comes from Delia radicum, assembly GCA_021234595.1. Lineage (NCBI taxonomy): Eukaryota > Metazoa > Arthropoda > Insecta > Diptera > Anthomyiidae > Delia > Delia radicum. The sequence goes on along the minus strand of CM037851.1, from coordinate 182,465,120 downwards.
ACACTTATTGAATGCACTCGACTCATGCAATCCGTCAAAGCGATGAAGACTTTTAATATTAATATTCTTCTTTTTAATTGAATGATAATTTCTCGTTGATGGCGGAATTTTAGCAACAAAAATTAATTAAATCGGCTGTTATCGTGATTGAAATGCTTTTATATTTTATTGTATGAACTTTCACGAAATTCTGAAGAGATAATGTTGGAAATGTCGTTCTGCTCATATTCAACAGTTTACTTTTAATGTTCGAAGTTTATATTCAAAATAATTTTGTTTTTAATATAGGAAAGTTTACTTGTGTTTGATTTCAATTTGCTTTTAAGCCAAACCAGGTAAAACAGAACCAATTTTAAAATTTGGACAATTCTGAATTTGAATCCATAAAAATATTATTGAAAATCTAATATGAGTTTTCACGTTTTTGCTATATTTTGAGCATATAAAATAATGCAATGTACACCATTTATTTTTTTATAAAAAAATTATGGATGAATTATAAAAAACTCCCTCCTTTGGTGTAAAGAATTATGAAAATAAGATGATTTTAAAAAATTTCAATATAAGAAACAATTTTTAAAAATATCCAAACAAAATATCAAATCGTATTGTCTGAAACATTTGAAACATGAGCATTTCCATTTTATTTCAACGACGAATTTTTCAGTGGTCTCCGATTTTAATAAAATTTTTTGAATATTTTTGGCAGTGAATGCAAATTTCCAAACATGAAAAAGTTGTTGAAAATAAATGGAAATTCTCAATTTGGAAATGGCAAACAAATTGCTTGAAATCAAATCAAGCGGTTTGAGAAACAAAAACAGTTTAAATAGAATATAGTTGTAAATAAAAATAAATTCGTCAATTGTATTTTATTGTTTTTTGGTTAGAATATAATACAAAAGTTCACAAAGAGGTAAAAATTATGTCTTTGTGGTTTTATTGTTAAAAAAATTCTCACAATAAGTTTTTCAATCTCCTTTATTAACAATTAGTATTTTTTTATTTGTAATAGTAACATTTAATTACTATCTCAATCCTGACAATTTCAAATGAAATGCAATTTTAAAAGATCGACAATACATAAAAAATTCTCCAAAAAATTTTATGTAAAAAAACTTTAAGCAACCATCAAAAATATTTCATTAAAAAATAGCCACAGATTTATTTTTATCAGATCCTCTAAATGTTAAAGAGCGGGTTGGCTTACGTATACTTTATATTGAAATTCATGAGTATACTGAATAACACTCATACGTCCAGGTGACCTTTAGTAAATGTTAGCAAGTATTACACTCAAAATAATTATTATTATAATTTGTGACTATATAAACAAAAATATTAAAAGTGGAATGGAATTACAGTATTCTGTTAAATAAAGACAACCAGATATTGACTGAATGCTGAATTTTACTGTTTAAAGTTATGCCCCATCTATTTAGTTGGTTGCGCCAAATTGACAAAAATTTAAAATCATTAAAATTCATACTATTACTTATTTGTAACTGTTTTTTCATTCAAAATAACACATTTAGGACACTTTTAAGTTGTAATAATAAAAAAAGTAACATTAAAAGAAAGATTGTCAGGATTTTAAAAACTTACTACAAAACTCGATGTGATTACAATAAGGTTAAACATTATTTGCAAAGTAGTTTAGCGAAACAGAGAATCCTATATCTTGTATTGCTAATGCTATTACAAATTCAACGAGTAATATAAAATGCAAAACACAAGTTAGGAGCTTACACCGCGAATCAGCAAAAATCTGCAAAGCTTAATATGGTTCAAACGTAAACATCTGAAAAATGCCGAAAGATAAAATCTGATAAATATGAATATATGTTTTAAAAAAATTAGTAAAATTATTAAAATGGCTTGCAAAAACTCCAGAAATAACTACTTTCACGATAAAATAAAGAAAATTGATAGTGATCCAAAAAAAATTGTGGAAATTTTTTAACAATTTACTTGGAAGAGTGCAGAAAACGAATTTTAGTCTCTCAACATCGACAGGTGTAACAATTTTTGATGAACAAATTATAGCTGACAATCTAAATATGTTCTTTTTCAAGCCTTAAAAGATCTGAGACAAGAAATTCAAACACTTCCTGGTGATAATTGAAGATATTGATAATATTATTGATAATCTGAATATTTATAAATCAACTGGTTATGATAATGTTACTCCCAAATCTATTGTAGTTTGTAAGCAGATAATTACGCAAAATTCAACAAATATTTTTAGTATTATATTCTGATCGTCAAAATTTCCAGATTGCTTAAAAATATCTAAACTTTGTATGTTAACTTTTCGCCCAGTTGCTGTTCTCTCAACTATTGATAAAATACTTAAAAAACTTATTTATAAAAAGGTCGTATTGTATTTCAATGGTAATAACTCCATTTATAAATTTCAGTTTGGATTTAAAAAAGTATGCGGAGCAGATGAAGCGATGGCGAATGTTGTGAATTTTATATGCAATGGACTGGACCAGGTGTTCAAAGCGAAGTGGCACATCCGTTCCTGCACTTCACAAAAGCTTTCAATCAAGTTGATTATGGAATATTGATGCAGAAAGTAAGATATTATGGTGTAGCAGGAAGATATATAACATTTTTTGAAAGTTATTTTAAAAACAAAAAACACTTTGTTCAAATAAAAAATACAAAATATAATATGGTAAATGTCGAGTATGGTGTTCCGCCAGAAAGCTGTTTAGGACCGATACACAGTAGCCTAAAAACTCATTTTTTGGCCGAAAGTACATTTCAGGTGCATGCAAATTATGTTAATGTATTCAAATCTAGGGATGTTGAATATTTTGTGATTAAAATGTTTTAACATTGCGTCTAACTGTTTTTCTTTGGCAAGAGGTCAAGATCAAAATTTCATATTTGTTAAACATTTTTATTTTTCAAATATGCTGTAAAAAGTTTGTAAATTAAAGAAATTTTGAATTAAAATCATTAATAAAGAAGGTACTAATTTAAGAATAAAACTACTAATTTAAAAATAAAAATCTTACATAATTAACAAAAGAAGGTACAAAATTGCAATTTCTATTTTTATCAGTTTAGATATAAACTGATAAAATCTTATACAATTCTATAATTCTACAAATCATATAATTCATATAATTACAAATTATATACTATTACCCTAACCGAGCACTAGCTATTATAAGCCAGAACTCTACCTACCGGGACGCACAATTTAGATATTATTATATCAGACATTTATCTGATTGCATTAGATTATATCGAAACCCATACAAGTAGATACAATTATATTTGCCTATAGTTTGGATTGCATATCGCATATATAGAAAATGATATGACTACATAAAGCTGCATGTCAGTTTTTTAATAGGGTATATACGCGATTCAAATAAACGGATACGAAAATTATCTAATTTAATATAGCCACACATTTTATTATATAACATTTCATCCGATAACTAGCCGGATTAAATTGTGTCACAGTAGATCTTATGGTATCATATTCGATTTATTTAGATACAATTAGAAGCTATTTGATATAGTTGTCCAATTCAATCAAATGATACCTAACACTATAACATAATATCATTTCTTTTGGAAGTTATTTCATTGTTTCGGTTTAGAGTTATTTAATTTTTTTTTTGGGCTTTTTTCATTATAAATAATTTGTTTGGGACTTATTTAATTGAGAGGTATTCCACTGCGCCAATTTCTTGAAGCTGAGCTGTTTTGTGTTTTAGCTAGCTATATGTAGTATGGAATGTGTTAACGGCATGAGCATATTTGTGTACGTTAAAACTTTATACAATTCAATTATGTGTGTTTTGTACATTAGGGTGGTCCTTATTTTTCAACTTGCGATTTTTGGGGCTGCACCACTCTTAAAATATTTGTTTGGGTACAAAAATTCACCATGCAAAAAAATAAGAGTTCTAGCATAACGGGAAGATGTCCCGCATCGCCCTTGAAAATCAGGCCCCTTGGAAAAATTTGCATAATTTAAAAAAAAATTACAAATTTTTTTTTCTTCAAAAAATATAAAATAATTTTTGTGTTGGGTTTAATCATAACTACTCAGATAAAAAATATTACTTTTCCAGAAAATCGCTAACTTACCCTAACTTTGTGTCAAAATATTAATAAATATTTTGGGTGTACCTCAAAGTGACTTTTTTGCATTTTTGAAAATTTTATTCAACAAAAATCAAAAACCTAGTGTTTGCTGTCAAGTATTTTATTAAACACATCTCAAGTATTAAATGAGCGAAGTATTACGGATATCCGTTGACAAAAATTTTTGTTAGAGCATTTTGATTCTAGCGGATTTCAACGTTTTTTTTATTTGTATAGACTTTTTTTTAACAAGATTATTGTAATATTTCATCAATGTTATTGTGTATGTTTTTTTATATAATTGTAATAACTTTATTATAATGTATAATTTTTCGTGTTCATAGTTAACCTGTGTTTTCATGGGGTCACAATTGACCCTCGTATTTTAAAGAGTCAAAAATCACAAAGATGACAAAATAAATTTTTGTTTATGTTTCTAAGTGTAATTTATTTACATTTAAAAATTAATTAAAATTAATTATTTAGTATAAATTCAGATATTTGTATTCATATTTAAATTGATTTTTTTGTACATATTCAGGAGTATTTTTGAAAAACGTATTTTTAATTTAATAGAGTAAATTTTTTTGCATCAGGGTAGTGCTTCCGATAATCGGCTACAATTTGCATTATTACTTGTTTTCCCTCCTCGTTTCGTGACAATACTTTATTATAGTCCTCCATGAGCTTCACTGCCCGTTCTGCAGTGCCATTAACAACCTTTAATTTGTTAACGTGGGTCATATTTGATCCCAGGTTAACATGGGTTAACTATCAACAGAAAAAATAGTATTTTATAATAAAGTTATTACAATCATATAAAAGAGCATATACAATAATATTGATGAAATATTATTAAAACCTTGTTTTAAAGTAAAAATGTATCGAAATAAAAAAAAACTTGAAATCCTCGAGAATCAAAATGCTCTAAAAAAAAAATTGCCAGCGGATATCCACAGTACTTTGCTTATTTAATACTTGAGATGTGTTTAATAATACTTCACAGCAAACACTAAATACTTTACAGCAAACACTAGGTTTTTGATTTTTGTTGAATAAAATTTTCAAAAATGCAAAAAAGTCACTTTGAGGTCACCCGAAATATTTATTAATTTTTTTGACACAAAGTTAGGGTAAGTTAGCGATTTTTTGGGAAAGTAATATTTTTTATCTGACTAGTTATGACTAAACCCAACACAAAAATTATTTTATATTTTTTAATTTTGATGAAAAAAATTTGTAATTTTTTTTTTTAAATTATGCTCATTTTTCCAAGGGGCCAGATTTTCAAGCGCTATGCGGGACATCTTCCCGTTATGCTAGAACTCTAATTTTTTCCGTGGCGTATTTTGACACCCTAACAAATATTTTAAGGGGGGGGGGGTACAGTCAAAATCTCATTTTTATTTTTCGCCCATACAACGCAAGACCACCCTAATGTACATACACCGGATTTTACAAACAAAAAACGTAATTTTTAAAAAAGTATTCTGTTTAAAAAAGAGTCATTTTCTAAATAATTTTGTGTTTATTTTAATCTATAGTTTTTAAAATATTTCTCTTTCGAAGAGAAAAAAGAAATAAAATTAATATTTTTTTAAAACGAAAACAAAAAGAAATAGAAATAAAACAAAAAGGTGTTGTTCAAAAAAGGAAAGGTTTTTTCTTAAGAAATAAAGAAAAACAAAAATGGTATTTAACCTTAGACGCACTTTCTTCGTCGAATCGACGAGCACCGTTTACTTTTCCGTATGTCATTTCTTTGTTGTTCATTACAGTTTTCTGATTTTTCACATAAAGTTTCAGACTCGTGAATTTTGTGTAAGTGTATTTTTTTAACATTTTATTCGCCAAATCGAGTCATCAAATCTGGGCAACTCACACTAACTAATACTAAAGAATAGCAAAAATAAGTTACTTTTGCAGTTTGAAGAGTAAAATATAATATTGAAATAAATATATTAATCATTATGTAACCTAAGTTGTTGTTTTTTTTTTATTTTTGGTGATTTTATAAAAGAAAGTCAAAAAAAAACGTGATGTTAATTTTTAAATATTTTTAGTTTAAGTTGTTTCAAAATTAACAAATTTATTGATGGATACGAAGAAAGATAAAATTTTTTTTTCCAATCAAATTTTACATTTTTTGCAGTATTGTTAGTGATTCTGACCGCATTCAAAATGGACATCGTCGTTTCGGCAAAGAAAGTACATATTGTATGCAAAATAAGATGTGCTATCTAGGGTTAAAAAACGTAGCAATTCGCTGCGATCAGGGATGGAAACTCGTCGTTCAGACTCATGCTTATTTTAAATAATTAATGAGCCCGAAATTTCAGCAATTATATGGATATTAGTTTTCAGTCTGGTTTGTAACCAAGTAAAGTATAACGAAGTGGAATGAAACAAGTAGAATTGGAATACTAACCACAAAGAACGAAGTGGAATAGAACGGGGAAGGAAATTTGAATTTGGCGTGTGCTTAATGTATTGGATATGTGCTTAATGATATTATTGAAAAAAATTAATAAGTCACCCTGTGATAATTTTTTAAAACTAGATCATTCTAAAAACAAATCAACCTTACACCCGACTGTTTCTTGATTAAAATTTTGCAAAATTTTTGTCCATTTTGCGCTATCTTTTTTAGTTTTTTAAAATGTCCATTATTTTAAATGGCCAGTATCTCCAAAACTAAACGAGGTATAGAAAAGCTAACAAAATTTGTGTTTCATATTAATATTAATTAACCCTGATAATACAAATAGGCCAGGTCCGGAGATACGGAGATACCGATGGATTAATATTTTATGAAACAGACACATTGTGTCTTACTTATTTATTTACTCATATACATACTTACGTGAAAATATAAATTTAAATACTCCGATAATATAATGAAACATTGGTCCAAAATGGAACAATATGAACTGGAACGGGGAACGAGTGCAATCCTAACACTTAAAACGTTTGTATTTTCAGTACATGTTGCGTACGTCAAGTTTTGGAAAAAGGTTATCCGTTTTTCGATATATCGCTTACTTTTTGAGATACAAACTATTTTATAAAATTAAGTTTTCTTAAATGGCCGGTATCTCCAAAACTAAACGAGATAAGGCAAAACGGTAAAATTTTTGTTCAGTAGGGACTCATAACAACCACATGGTGTCTTATTTATTTGTTTACCAATATACTAGTATAAAAATGCAGGTTGGCCAATTTCAACTGTCCGATTTGAAATGCTTATAATTTTTTTATTTTTACAAGTTTTGATTTTATTTTTTTGCAGCTAATAAACAATTTAATAAAATTTTATACTATCATCATAATCAATGCAAGAACATGTTAAAAATTCTGGATTTTATTATGTTTCCGGACGATCAAAAAAAAATCTGCGAAAACTTTTTGATGACCGAATAATTTTAAAAATTTTGAGTTTGAGTGGCCACCTCGTTCCCTAGATTTGACGGCCCCTGATTTTTTTGTGGCTTCCTTGAAGGGGCGGGATTCAACAAACCACAAAACATTCAGTAACTTAAGCAGAATATTCGAACAGAAATTGCAGAATTGGAACAAGAAACGTTTCGCATCGTAATGTAAAACGTCTTAAAAAGAGCCATTAAATGAAAACAAAGAAATGAACGCCATTTAATGGATGTAATTTTTCATACTTAGCTTACAAAAAATTTATAGGTTACACTTTTATTAAAAAAGTTATAAAATAAAAAACTGTAAAAATAAAAAAGTTTTAGGTATTTTAAATCAGTCAATATAACTTTGTTATGCATTAATGTTATTAATATTTTTATTATTTCTAATGCAAAATATTTCATTGTCGTTAAATGGTAATCGACTATTTTTCATTTACATTAGTATAAACTTATGGTAAATTCCCATTTATGACATTTTCATAATTTTGCAATATCATTATTTTCCACTCTCACGAATTTTTCTACATAACGATATATCCCATTTTAAAGCCTTATTTGAAAATGACGATTGTTTTTTTTTTTATTATTAAACAGAATTAAATGAAAAAGAAAATTAAAAAAAAAACATTTTGAAATATTTTTATTTTTTTTTGTATTTTTTGAAAGAAAAAAATATAAACAAAAAGCTTTTATTATTTTTATCAAGATAAATATTTTCAAATAGATATTTTTTATTTTCGATAAAAACAATTATTTTTGATAAAAACAGAAAATAAAATGTTTCCGGCCTTTGGTTATGTATGGCTATTAGAGCGGCATTTTTTTGTATGAAGAAAAACTCTTTTTAAATAATTTTAATTTATTATTCACATTATTGTAGTATTAGGTCTAAAAGTTATTTGGTGGAAGTTTGAGAAAAATCGGATAGCTGTAACCCGTGACTAGCCGCTACCAAAGTATTCCTTTTTTTAAGATTTTTCTGAAATTCTCGGGTGTAAATAATATTAGGTAATCTTATATAATGTGATCCAGTTTTGCAAAATTTAATATAGTTAAGTATAACATTATGTATAGTAAGATACGATAATCTATTACTCCCTATTGTAAAACGGCATATTGAATTGTATATTACAATACTTTATACCATACGTTATTAGACGTGCAATATATAATTGGATTGGAAGATAAAAATGGATATAAAAAACATAATTTTTTTTTAATTTATGGATTCAAAACGTTTTTGTTTTAAAATCCATAACGTCATACTCCAAATTTTAATAATAATGTTCGATAACACAAAAATTTTTACTAGAAGTGAACTTACAAGTTTTTACTGAATATATTTTTGGTCTTACTTCCTGTGATTTTGTTACTGAGTATTTTTACTGGACATCACTGGAAAAGTAAGAAAACACACCTAAATCGTTGTTTTGATTTTAAAATTTTTTTTCTTAATATTTTTTGTTACAATTTCAATTCTCTCTGTGTGCAAAAACTGTTAAGATTTTGCCGAGTTTTTACTTTATTCTGTTTTTATTTGCATAGTTTATGAGAAAAAAAAATTTATTGCAAAGATTTTTTCTCTGTATTTGTATTGTGAGTGTGGAAAAAAGCAATTCTGATACTTAAAGAAAGTGTGATAGGGGAAAAGGCCTTAACATCAACTCCAACATTTTTATTGAAATTATCTTAAATGAACAAAATAATTTTAAATATCAAATTCCAAAAAGTTTAGTTTGACATACAAATTTTTGATTGTTAAGCAAATAAATCTAAAATTTAACTGTACGTTAAATTTAAACTGGGATTTTAATAATCCAACCATAATATCTAGCCTGTATTAAATTTAACAAATTTATTTTCAATGTATTAAGTCGTATCAAATTATATCAAACTCAATGTAATATAAAATAATATCATATAATCCATTTCTAGTTGTATTTCAATTAGATGTTATTGCATCATATTAATTTTTTTTAATCGCGTTGCTTCAATAAAAAATATCTCTTGCGACATACAATTTTAAATTAATTTTAAATTTTTCGAACACGAATATTTTGAAATTGTTGAAATCGGATGAACGGGTATCGAGATATTGCAATTTGATTTTCACTAAAAATGGCGTTTTTTTCTTTTATTCTAGATTTTTTTTTTTTAATTTTATACAAACTTTTTGTTTTTGCACACAACCCATTAAAAAATAACCTCTATTTGGCAAGCAGCAACTACATTTCTTTGCTTCCAAGAAAGCGATTGAGAAGGCATTTTGCTGTGCTTCCCTGAATTCATTCTTTTGAAACAGTAAATAATGCATATAATGAAGCATTAATGTTGTCAATACGCAAACGAAGCGCTTCTCATTTCCTACGAAGGCATGATTTCATTGCTTCTTAGAGCACATGAAAGAAGCGCATTTCACCTGCTTAAAGAGACATACCAAGTGGAACTTCGCGAACAAAAGTCATGGCTTCTGGAATTGTTTCGGAAGCGGACAGTAATTAAATAATGCCTTCCAGAACTGCTTCTGGGTAAGCACTATTTTTTGCTGGAAAGTACTACACAAAACTGCTCTCGTTTGATCGAAATTATGTCTGAAATTATTTTTATATTTTTAAAATTAATTAAAATTTTTTTCATATATCGCCAAGGGTTAAGTAATCCGATTTTTCTTAAATTTGCACTATAAAATAATTTGAACAAGTGCTACAACAATCAAAACCTTAATTAATAAAAATCAAAAGTTAAAGTAAATATTCCATCAATAATATTGTGTATAAATTGGAAAATCATAACTATTTTACAATGTATTTTTTTTTGGTTTTCCGAGATATTTGTAGGTAAACTAGCAACATATCCGATTCAGCAACACAAAAATAAAATTGATAATTTTATCAATAATCCCGTAATTATTCTGTCAATCTCAACAATCTTATTGACTTAAAACGATGAATAATATAATTGTAAATAATACAATCAAGAAATTAGCACAACAAAAATCAAGACTTGTGTTTCTCCTAAAATGTCGTCGAAAGCAAATTATACCTAATTTCATCAAAAGAAAAACAATGAAAATATCAACAAATTTTAAGTCTCAATGTAAAAAGGCTGTTAATACTGTTGAAAATGCTGTATATGATATAAATTTCAAGCTACTCAATGCGGAAATCCATGATTGCAGTTTTTTAATAAAGTCTTTTGAAAAAGAACTTAAAAATCAATCTAGAGATATAATTAATGATCCAAATTACCAACAACTTTTGAGAGTAAATAATAATAGACTACACACAAAATTATTAAGATTAGAAAAGGAACAGAATCATCTCTCTGATATTCAATATGATGAATCAGTAATAAAAAACATTTCGGGTATTGTTATACCAAGAGAAATGATGGTCTTATTAAGATTAGGACCGAAATTTATTCTACCTATTAATAAAGTACCTGTACATGATTTAATAGCTGATATTGAATTCATAATAACAAGATACTCTGATGAGAACATAAGACGATCGATGCGAGCTAATCTTACTCATATAATCACGAACTATATAAGAAAAGCTAAAACATTTAATCAAGTTCAAAAATTTTTAATTAAGGCTACAAAAACTACAGCACAATTTCTTAAGGACCATTCTGATATTTACGTATCATGTAGTGATAAAGGTAACATTACTATTATTGCAAAAAAATCATACTACAAAGAAAAAATGAATGAATTTCTTAATAATGTAAGTATTTTTGAACAACTAAGCACTGATCCAACATCATATTTGGAACTTAAACATAATAAATTAATAAAGCAATTACATGATAAAAGTAATCCACAAAACCAATTTATAACAATTGGTCAAAAGAAATTTTTAACTACATATACATCCATTCCACCAAGAATATATGGCCAAATAAAAATACATAAAGAAAATAGACCAATTCGACCAATTGTTTCTACCATTAAATCTGTATCATACAATTTATCACGTTTTCTGGCAACAATTTTAAAAAAATCATTAATTCCAAAGTACTCAATTAAAAATTCAAAACAATTTGTAAGAAGGGTGATGCACATAAATATTCCAAAAGATTTTAAGTTGGTATCTTTTGATGTTATTAATTGTTTTACCAACATTTCCACATTAGTTGCTCTTGCAATCATAGAAAGAGACTTTGATCAATATATCAGTAAAAATACTGCTATTCCAAAAAAGTTGTTTATGGACTTGCTCAAGTTTTGCCTGAATGAATGCAATTATTTTAGATATGAGGACAAAATATTACGTATGAAAACTGGACTTTTTATGGGTTCTAGCTTAGCACCAATTTTAGTTGAAAGAGTACTTGAAGACGTCATTGACAAAATGATGTTGAAATTAAATGTTACACCTTTATTTTGGTATTCATATGTTGATGACCATATTACTGCAATTCCAGAAAATAACATACAGGATGTATTAAAACTATTAAATGATTACAATGATAATATTAAATTTACAGTTGAAATAGAAGAAAATAACAAATTAAATTATTTGGATACAACTGTTCACCATTTATCAAATGGAAAAATCGTCACAAATTGGTACCAAAAACCAATTGCATCTAATCGTATTGTTAACTATTATTCAGCACATCCATTTCATATGAAAAAGAATACAGCTAAAAATTTAATTAAAAAAGTATTTAGTTTGTCACATAAAGATTTTTGGCATCAAAATCTGAAAAAAATTAAAAATATTCTAAATAAAAATAATTATCCAAATAAAATTATTGATAAATTCATCAATTCAGTTCGACAGCAAAATATAAATAACATAAATACATCACAAACCAGCTATACCTATCTCTCAATGACAAAAACTAATAATTCGATTTCTGATCAATTATCAACGCCACCTGTTAAATATGCTTCGATGACTTACATTCCTAACTTAACTGAAAAATTGTCAAAAACGTGTAGAAATTTTGCACCAAATATACAGATTGCAATGAAACCACCACCAGATGCTAATAATAAAAAATTTTTTGAAAATTTAAAATATCGCCTTAAAAAAGGTGATAAATCAGACGTTGTATATAAAATCAATTGCAAAGATTGTGATAAGTTATATATTGGAGAAACAACACAAAAATTATCAAAAAGACTTAAACAACATGAATATGACTGTAAAAAAACAACAAACACAATAGTCAATTTATCTGCACTAGCAAAACATGCTAGATCAAACAAACATGAATTTGATTTTGGTAATACAAAAATATTAAAAACAGAACAAAACAAATTTAAATTGCAGGTACATGAAGTTAACCAAATTGTTATGAACAATTTGTATGTAACGATAAAAGTGATAAAAAAGATTATGTCAACACATATTGTAATTTAATTTCTTTTTAAAAAAATATTGTCTTTTGTGATTTTAATGTTATATTCTAATAGTCAAATTTGATTTTAATCTATTTGTATAAAACATAAATTTTGGTAATTTTACATTTTATTTTTAATTTATAAAATATAATAAAAACATTGTTAACATTTCTTAGATCCTGATGATGAACTGATGTTCGAAATATATAGATTAAAAAAAACGTAAGAAACGGTGTTTTATTAAGAAGAATCGTAATTTTGAAGCAATACAACATAAAAGAATAAATTGTAATATTGACAGTATTATGCTCAAATGAAAAGTAGTTTTATCTAATTTGTTAGTGTAAAAACAAAAAAAAAAAATTAGGATCGTTTTTAAACAATTTGTAGACTTGATGGGCGCTACGGGTTAATCATACCCGATTTTTCTTAAATTCGCACATAACTTTAAGACTTAGTTCTCCAATAATCGCAATAATAATTGACAAAAGTCGAAGGTTGAAAAAAAATGCCTCCCTAATGGTCACGTCTACAAAGAAAAATTCTGTAACTGTATGTCTTTGCTATACTGACATATTTGTATCTTTATATTCAACTACTGATCATTAAAATTCTTTGGTTGTTTAAGAATTTTGATATTTAATTTTTAAGAAAATTGAATAAATTCTATTGTTTTGCTCTTGTATGATGGGGTTTATTTAATTTAATTTTATTGTTATAATTTATATTTACAAAACCACCACATTTTGTAAAAAGAAAGTATACTAAATAGTGGAAACATTTGCTCTATGGACAGATATACATGAGGGAAGTAACCACAAGTTGAAGTTAGTTGTATCCTCAATGATATCATAAGTATCAATGGAGTACTAAAATACAAAAGAAACAAAAATAACAATTCCTGTCATAAGATTGATTGTAATTGAGATTTCAATTAAATATTACATATCCTCTTAAGGGGGCTTTCTATGTAAGCAAATGCGAAAAAATCTAATTGAATTAGTTTTGATTGAATTTATTTGTTTTCACTTAGGTTTTTTCTCTAGTTACCACAAAAAATAGGCTGTATAATGTATGGTTAGATAAACCACTATTTTAATGTCCATCATGGTCACACAGCATACACGCCTTTTGGCAACCAGGCAACTATCATACTTACCAAAAACTATCCTTAGTATGGCATTTTAACTATTGAACGAAGATTTATTATAATGCCATAGTGTCCAAGTGCAAATAAATCAAATATTTTTTCATGTGGAAAATTTTTCCAAAAGAAAAAATTATAAAAAAAAAAATTCAAATTATATAAAAAATTGTGTAAAAAGAGCATACAACATGACCTCTTTGTGTTTTATATGTTGTATGTATAATTAAGAAAGTTATGTTAATAATACTTTTCGTAACAAGGAATATATTTACAAGGACCGAAAAGTGTTACCAACTTTTAATTACAAAGCATAGGGATAGTACACCCATCCCAAGTAAAACGCATCTTTGTTATATACAAATTCTCTGTTATATCGCAATTATGCACTGATATAATTGAGTAATAATGGGCAGAAAATTGCTTATATTGCAGTATTTTTGTATGTTGTGTGTGTGATATGCGAGGAAAGGGTGTATTTGGTTCAAAAAACAAATGTAGTAGAAAAAGTAGTGTTAACTAAAATTTAAACGAATAATTTTACTTAGCATACTCTTTGCTTAAAGGACTTCAACTTAATGTAGAAGTTTTGCATTTGGTTTAAAGTATTACATGTTTGGTTTTTTCAACTATCGTGTTGAAAACAAAACTAAAAATAATACTTATTTTGCATAAGCATGTTGCTACCTGGGAATTTTAAAAACAAAAATTCATGAAACCCTCAAATTTATAAACTGTCGCTGTTAGAGAATTCCTAATAAATAATTAAATAATAATAAAATAAGACTGAGACAAAATGCGTATTCAGTATTTTAATATTTTTTTTTAAACGGTTTACTAAATTATCTTGATAGTTTTACACGCAGAAAAATAAAGTGGCCACCGAATTCAAAAATGTATTTTGGTGGCTACAACCAATTAATTCGGTTAGTACAACCGCATTCAAACGCCTTTTATGATCATTTTAGGTTTTGCAACTAAAATTCAGTTGTAGTTGCCGAATTTCGTTGTGAAAACCAATATTTAGTTTGACCTCCCGATTTCAGTCGTAGTAACGAAATATGAGTTGGAAAATTGCAACATTTTTTTAGGGTACTGAATTCATTTTGGATTTTTGGTAAAATTTAGTTGACTGGGTGTTTCTTCACTGTTTTAAATATATTCAAAACCAACTTCGACGAAGAAAACTGTTCTGTTAACTTGGAGTTTGACTGATTTTGAACACGCAGAAAAGTACTGTGCCAGCCGCATTGAAAAGTGTCAGCCGAATTGAAAAGAGACTACAACTAATAAATTCGGTTAGAACAATCACATTCAAATCTGATTTCTGAATGTTTTGGGTGTTGTAACTAAAATTCGAAAGTGCAGCCCGAATTTTTGAAATTTAAAATCACAAAATCCTCAAGTGTTACATTTTAAAATACGAAAGGCACGAAAAAATATTTTGAAACGCACGAAAATATATAACGTGGAGTTTGACAAACTTAGCTTGAAATAATTAATAAGTTTGAAAAAATTACGAGTTTAAAGAAATTAGCAGAATATGCACAATAGGGTGGGGCGATTAGTATGGAACGAAAAAAATCTTAATGGGCGCTTCGCGTTTCTGATTCTTGGGATTGTACTGAGCAATAAAGTCCACTACGTCTACGGTGAAAATCGAGCTTCCAGATCTTGACTTTACGGCAAAAAAGCCCTATTTTGAAATTAAAAATTAGCCCCTTAAACCCCACCCACAAATATGATTGATGCATTATTCTGCTAGAGAATCTTGCAAGTAAGAGATTGATACCATAACCTTATAAGCTCCTCCTACTTCCTGAGATGTCCATCCCACACATTGTAACTTTCACAAAATACGGCTAAAAAGTCAAAATCTGGAAGCTCGATTTTCACCGCAGACGTATGGTCTAGTGGACTTTTTTGCTCAGTACAACCCCAAGAATCAGAAACGCGAAGCGCCCATTAAGATGTTCAAATCGCCCCACCCTAATGCACACAAAGAAAAATTTAGACATTTGCCAACTATAATTCTGTTACTATTACTGAAATCGGTTGGTACAACAGATTAATGGCTGAGACAACAACATTTGGCTAATACAACTGAATTTTAGTTTCAACACCAACATATTCAGAAATCACATTTATATATATGTAGTTGTACTAACAGAATTTATACACTAAGGACTTTTTTTCTCAGTGTGGGATTTAAAATACTACTAATACATAAATCAACGATTTTATTTCTTCCAAAGTGGGTTTAATATTGATACAATTCAATTTATTTACCAAGATTTTGAAGTTTGTGGCAAATGTTTCACTAAAAACTCATTTTATCTAAATATTAACTTATTTTTATTTATTTATCAACAAGCTCTAGGGCTCATATTTTGTGTAAACGTGTAAATAAATAATTACTTCCCCGAAATTTCCAAAAATTACGCAATTTCTGTAAAAAGTTAAACTACACAGAAATTATTAAAAAAAAACGTTATTATTCAAAACTTATCGAACGAATGTGTAAACAGTTACTTTTATGAATAATTATTTAAAAATTGGATGTATTTAAAAAATAAATTCACTCATAGATAAAAACCAAATAATTTCTTTTCATAATATTTTTGGATGGAATTTTTTTGGGTCGGTCCATATGAGAATTTTTTTGCTTTGGTTTGGATCTACAACTTTGCCAAAGACATAAAAACAAAATTCCGAACGGTTTATGATATATGGATTCCATAAAAATTTTCCTTTTTTAAAAAAATCATGTTTGGGTGCAAAAACTTAGGGTGTCCAAAAAAAAAAAATTTCGATGTAATCTGGCCAAGTCCTTTGCGGATTTTTTTTAGTTTCGATATACACTTCAAAAAAAACCGGGTACGAAAGAGGAACCAATTTATGTGTTGCACTGTGTAATACAACCGAATTTCACTGGAGACCAGCGGTTTTATGTATAGTTTTTTAATTTTCCAAAATTAGGTAATTTTGACCCAAACAGTACCGAAGAGTTAATAAATGCAATATATCATAAAATGCTCTTCAGTTTACGTTTTTATTGTAAAGTATTTGTTGTAAAGTATTTGTATACTATAGCGTATGAGTAACATAATACCCATGCAATTAATATAAAGTATACTGCTCATATTTTGGAAGAACAAAATTATTTTAAAAAGAAAGATTACGACTTTTTCACATTTTTTTGCAAAAATATAAAAAACATTTCAATTATTTATAAAAAAATAACTAAACTAAGGCATTTTCATAGATGAATGGTTGCGATTGAGTATGGATTAATTCTCAGACATATTATATGTAGTGTATGTTAAAAAAGCATATACCTCATTTGCAACATAATCAATTTTAAAAATATTTTTAAACGGGGATCTTATTCATGACTTAAAAATCAAACAAATATACTAAAAGTTATCAGAAAGACTATGCTTAACATTAGTACGTATCATGTAGTTTAGTTATACACTTTTAATTACATGTGGTGGTGTACTGTGGGCCATCGTCGCCATATTTTTGCCAAAGGCACCTTTCATATACATAGAAAATATAATGATATTTTTAGAATATAGAAATGTTAAATATTATATGAACTTAATATTTTACCAGTCTGCCCAAGGTTTTTTTTTTTTTTGTTTATTAGAGTCCAAAATTGTAACCACATATTTTTTTATTTGCTTATAAGCGTACGAATAACTAAGTATTTTGGAAACCACTTATTTTTTCCATTGTTTTTTAATGCAGAAAATAAGAACAGAAAAAACTGTTAAGATTAGCATATTTTTATTTTGCCAAATATTGATATTGATAAGTACTGCAAAAATAAGTCTGTTAACTTTACAAAATTTTAGTTATATTTGAGATGAATTTTTAAATGGAAAATAGCACTTTTACTGCTCAAATAAGAAAAAACGTTTACTAAATATTTATTTATTATTTATTTATTTATTTATTTATTTATTTATTAATCCATATTGTAATACAAAGCCATTAAAGCCAAAAAACGTATTACATAGCAAAACAATCCTGAGTATAATACTTAATCTAATCTATACAAATAACTTATGTAAATATAAATCATGCATAAATAACTGCACCCATCAATTTAACTTATTGGCTCCCCAGCCGTAACAAATTATAAAAAGTACTATTAAAAAGAGATTCAGTTAAGTATTATAATCCGGTAATTTTCACAACTCATATCAAGCAATAAGAATCATAGAAGCAAGTAACAAGATAATTTAACAGCTACTGTACAGAAAACATAAAAATCTATCGCAATAAACTTGAGAAGTGCTTCATAAGCTTAAGGCGAAAAACATTATTGGATTGCGAAAAGATACGCAATTCATGCGGTAAACGATTCCAGCAGCGAGCCACCCTTACAATAAAAGACCTCTCAAACACAGAACACCTGATTCTAGGTATTATAATTTGCTTATTCCTAGTAGACCGCGAAAAAGTAAATTCTTTACATAACAGGACAGGTATGCCACTTTTAATAATGCGATGAAATAGGAGAATATTACGGTACTTAACGAATTTATCAAAGTGGCATCCTAAGAATTTCTTCACAAATTCAGAAATATGTTCACGTCTACGGATATTAAACACATACCGAACCACAGCATTAACAACTCGCTCCAATATCTTTAAGTTCGAGGCAATGGTCCCAGATACCAGCTCAAGTCCATATAAGATCTGCGGCATAAGAAGTGCATGAGCTAGTCTACATTTAACCTGAAATGGCAGAAAAATATTCGTGGAATATATTCTACGTAAAGTACAAGAAACCCTACGATGTACAGATTCAAAATGAGACTCATAACTAAGCCTGTTATCAATGATAATACCCAAACATCTATGTTGGCTTACAAAATCGATCTTAGAGTTCCGAATAAAAATCTCAAAACCATTCACAAAGTTCTCTGACGATCCAAACAATATAGCCTTAGATTTAGAAGGGTTAACAACCAGCGAATTACTAGAAGACCACAGGTAGATCCCATTAAGGCAGTAGTTAATATTAGCCTCTAATACATCGGCAAAATCTCGACCAGTACTAAACAAAAGCAAAATATCATCTGCAAATAAAAACGGCTTACACATACTAGAACTTAGAACTGCAGGTAAATCATTAATGTAAAGTATAAATAAGAGGGGGCCCAAAACCGACCCCTGAGGAACTCCAGATTTAAGTGAAAGAATACTAGAAAGCCTACCATCTAAATCTACAAACTGTGATCTATCACATAAATAAGACAATATGAGTTTACAAGCCGACTTAGAAAAGTTGAAGAATTCTTTAAGTTTTATAATCATAGTAGAGTAACATATAGAATTAAAAGCTTTGGTTAAATCAAGAGAAACTAGCACACTTAACTTATTGTCGTTCTCACAACTTCTAATAGCATCAGTTAGATTTAGCAAAAGCGATGTAGTATTAAATCCTCGGCGAAAAGCATACTGAGAATCAAAAATTTCATTCCTGGTAGAGATAAGCATTTGATCCTTAATAATATGTTCCACCACCTTGGACAGCGCAGGTAGAATAGAGATTGGTCTCAAATCATCAGGACCACGAACAGTAGCAGATTTCGGAATAGGAACAACCCGTGCAATCTTCCACGCCGAAGGAAACACGGAAGTGGTCAAAATAGCATTAACTAAATGCAAAATAAGACCAGAAATATGAGGATAAATAAGTTTCAAAAACTGAATGGAAACATTATCAACACCAATTGACTTGGACTTTACCTTATTTAAGGCTTCAAAAACTTCATATTCAGTAACACAATGAAAAGAAAATGCACCATCCATATCGTCAAAAAGATCAAAATCTACCTCAAAGTCCCTAGCAGGGCCTATACCACGAACAAAGTACTCATTCATTACATTAACATCACCATCACAAACGATATCACTAGAATTAACGCATCCAGCTCTCTTTAATACCTTCCACATTCCAGAAGTATCCAACCCCCCAAACAGCTTAGCGTAATGCTTTCTCTTTTCCCTTCTAATGGTAGATTTCACTCTGTTTCGAAATTTACAAAAAACACTCCATTTATGACTTGTAGGATCAGTTTGATACGCAGAAAAAGCCAGATCTCGAAGAGATCTTGCCAGCACAATAGTTCTAGCCTTCATCCAAACATCATCACTGGATGAACGAAAAAACCGCCTAACAGGCACAAAAGTATAAAGATTCTCAATAAGAGAATCAAATAAAAAGCATTTATTATTAACATCAACCGCCTCAAAAATTTGTGAAAAATCAAAATTCACCAAAAAAGCTAATAAGCCATTCCAATCAATGTTATTGAAGTCAAGGTACTCAACAGATGAATCAACACGTTCTAAATTCATTTTAAAAGATGAAAAAATAAGAGCATGATGGGAAATAGATGGACACTGCACCTGACCAGAAATATTAACCAAAGAGCTATCACTCACTAACATAAAATCAATCAATGAGGTAGATTGATGTTGCACATCAAAGTGAGAAGGCCTAGAATTGTGGCAAATGGACAAGTTAGATCTAGTACAAAAAGAATGTACTAAATTAGACTTTGCTGCATTGAAGAGGTTGCAATTAAAATCGCCAACAACTATTACATTTGAATAATTAAGGAAAAGCTCATAATGAAGGTCCTCAAACTTACCAAAATCAGCAGGCGGTGGCAAGTACACTACACCAAATAAAACTTTACAACTCCCAAAATACAGTTCTAAAAAAAGTGACTCACATTTATCAAATATCGAAACTTTAGACACAATTTTAAATTTAAGTTTACTAGAAATGTAAATTCCAACACCACCACCCCTTGCACCCACACGATCATTACGGCAGAACTTGTACCCAGGTATCTCAACAGAAAGACTCGAAACATTCTTAGTTAACCAGGTCTCAGAAATACCAATCACATCAAAAACAGAACCACCAATCACACTCTTAATTTCATCAAATTTAGAAGTTCTAAATGCAGGTTTCAAACTGTTACAGTTAATATGAGCAACATTAAACTGTCCCATATATGGTCGCAATTCTGCCTTAAGATATGAGTTGTCACTAACTACCGGACCAAGATTTTCATTAAAAGACATCAAAGTTAAAAATTACGGCTACAGTGGGGAACCAAAAGTAACAAAATGATTGAGCAAAAATATCAGTCAATATATACATTTTAATACTAATCCTGATAAATATTAGACAGCCAATAAAAGCAGCATAAAAAGTTTTAGAGCAAAAAACAATAATTAATTATATTAGTTTACAAAGACTCAATATGAGCAAAAAAAAATATAAGAACCAAGATATAACGCCAAAACTCAAGTCAAACCTTGAACACAAGGGAATATAAAATTTCACGATAACGTTATATCCAGCTTCAGAAATACATACAAAAAAACAAATTCACTCTAACACAGCACCACCACCAACTCGAAGGGCTGCACACCCAGCTGCATCACGAACTTCCAACTCGTTCCCATTTGGCAAAGTAAGCTTAGCTTTGAGTTTATCAGCATTAAAGATTTTATACTTTGTAATTATCTTATCAACAAGCAGGTCTCTACAAGCAGCATTCAGCCTAGTGGCTGACGGAGAGAAATGATCATTTAGAAAAACTCTACTTTCAATCCGTTTCTTTACAGCATTACCCACAGCAGATTCAACTTGTTCACCAACAGCACCGACACCATCATCATCATCGTCATCGTCACCAATGACATCACACTTTCTTAAAGTTCGGGTTTTGAAGTATTCACTCATAATTTTATCCCGAAGGAATACATTATTAAATTTCACCAATATAAGTCTCTTTCCATTAATATAGCACACATGATTAATTTCATAACCAGCAATAGGTATGCTATAAAAAGCACCCAAGGCCACAACAACTGCTACTAAATCCTTCAACCCCTTTGGCAAACCTCGGATGACAATGTCGGCCCGATTCAACCTTCGGTGCAGAACATGGTTCTCTATTTCCAAAGAAGATATTTTAGAGGTGGTGGACAACTCAACATTGTTGATGCGCGTGTTACACGACAACACGTCAGCCTTAATTTCCTTGACACTAGAAGTCATTTGCTCCTTAATCTCACCAACAGCATCAGTGAATGCAGCTTTGATCGAAATTAGATCATCATTACCTTTCGATATAAAGGAATCAAATTTACGGTTCAAGTCCCGAACCTCATCGGCAAGGGACTTATTACGCCCAGTGCCCTCCAAGCACACTGCACACACAAATGAAAGCGCTTTATTTGCCCTAAGGGCCACAATTTCATCATCTGAAATCAGGGCACAAGCTGAATGTATCCATAAAGCACACATTTTGCATTGAATACTGCCCTGCTTCCCTATAGTTTCATCACAAATTCCGCATTTGTGAATTCTAGGCGCCATAGTAGCAATAAAACCAAGGAAAAACAGCAACAACAGCAAACAGCACCACGTGAAGAATTTGTAAAAAAAAAAAAACTTGGTTCAGGTTAAAACAAATTCACAATTTACACGAAACAATATTTTTTTGAAAAAAATAGCAAAAAAAACCAATATAATTAATTTACAGGTTTTAAAATCAGAAATATTTAATTAAGAAAAAATAAATAATCAGCCGTCACAAAAAAACACACTACTCAGGCATAGCGTTGCCAGATGGCTTCAATTTTTGAAGACTAAAAATAGCAAAAACTGTAATATCAACAAAAATTTTTATATAATTGTTATAAATTTTGTAGAAGTATACTTTGATAAAATTGCACTTGATACACAATTGATTGCACAATTAATACTTTGATGAAATGCAATTTTCAGAAGGGCAGATTTTTATTCGCACTAAAAAAAATCTAAAAAAGACTGAAAATTTAAATTTTTTTATGATTTTTTTTGTCTCCTAATATTTACCAAATTTTTACTGATGTTAGCAGATTAATTTGCTATTTTCAGTTAACTAAGACTTAGCTCAAATATAACAAAACATTTGTAGTATCAACATATTTTTTTATCTTACTTACTTCTAAAATTAGCAGTTTCAGCAGCATCATTTTTAACTATTTAATTTTTAGTAGTATTTCTGCTATAGGTTTATTTCTATGAGTGTAAGATTGCAATGGTAACAGATGTACACACAAAAAATGAAATTCATAATTTTGTATGAACTATGTTCATAATTTTAGGTTTTATATTACTTATGATATTTATTAACAGTTTCTGAAATACTAAGAAGTAATTAGTTTTGCGACAGAGCATTTCGGCCAAAAAACCTATATTTGGTGCGTTTTTTGGTATTTAGAAGCAATGAGGATACATTTTTGTATTATAACATGTCTGTTGAGCCGATTTAATTCGAGTTAGTGTATACAATTTAAGGAAAAGCCGAAGTTTAGCTATAAAGTCAAAAGTTCGGCCGCAGAACAGTTTTTGATTTTGCCGAACTTTCGGAGGCCGAATAATGAACTCAGTGGTTAACTATGGATTTTTTTTAAATTCAACACTCAACATCGAATATAATCAGCCCAATAAACATTTTTTCATTCGCCCAATATACATTTTTCTATTGCAAAATTTGTCCACAATCCTTTAAAATACTGAATACCAACCAAATGAATTTTCTGGCCGAACTGTTCGGTCGACACTAGAAACAATACTTATTTCGACGTTTTTAAGTATCAATCATATATAGTAGGAAAATATTCCTAATTAACTACAAATTTTCCTAAAAGTATGCTATATAAAATATTGCCATTTGCTTAATTAAGAAATTTTCATAAATAGTATGAAATAAAATTCATAACGAAAAAGTGCTTTTCAAATTTGCAGTTTATAATTTCAGACTCATTTTTAGTCAAACTGTTTTCTTATATAGATGTACGATTATATTGCAACTATAAGAATTTACAGTGTGTCACGAACTAATATAGAAATCATTAAATACAAAAATAAAGTTGAAAATTTATATGATTATTTCTTTGTTTAGTGCTTTTAAGCAAAACTAGACGCATTTATTAGCTAATTCATAAATATTAAGATTTCGTACATTGGTAAATTTCTAATGAACTTTCTCTTAAATATTAAGTAATATGTATGTACTTTTTCATAAATAACGATTTGATAGTTTTCACATAATGATTTATGAATGGGTATATAAAATTTATGAAAAAGTTCTTATATTAGTACATTGGTAATTTTTCATAAAATATTCATAAATAATATGAATTTTTTTCTGTATATATTATTCAATATTACAAAAATTAAAAAACTGATATCGGCCAACGAAAGCAAAAGTTAAACTCCCTCAAACATTTGCTTTGCAAAAAGGGGTTACCTTGGCTCTCCATGGTCCATCCTGTGTTTCTCTAACTTCTAGTTTTTGATTTAAAATTTATGCGAAATTTTACAAGTAAATGCAATTAGTTTTTAAAAATTAATAGTTTTTGGCTGTATTATAAATGTGGTATTACATTACAATACATTAAGTATACGCCTTGATATATTGCAGATTAGATTTCGCATAAAAATTTGATTATAGAATATCATCACTTATTTTACGGTTTTTGCATCAATCAAAAATGGCGTGATTATTTTTTTTTAAATTTAAACACATTTCACTGGCGCGGGGTGGCCACATTAATTTAGGGTCCCTTTTACTACAGAGTAGAAAGGGGATAATTTATATGAAATTTGAACCTGACATTCAATTCTACGCCAAAAATAATTTTTAAAACTAAATTTTACCTGTTTTTAAAGTGCACGGTTTAGTGAATATAGTGGACGGAAAACTGGTTTTTCAAAAACTTCTCAAAGTAAATTTTTTAATCACACACAATCAAAATGTATTACCAACTGAGAAACAGGTAAAAAGTTGTTAATCAATAAAATTTAGCATTTTAGTAAAGACAACATTTTGAAAACTTAATACCTTTTAACTGTGCCACCATAAAGCGAAAATTTTACACCTTTTTTTTCAGTTCAAAATGCTTTTTGATTGTGTGTAATAAAAAAGTATTTAATGTTTTTTGAAAAAGCTTATTTTTTTCTGCCCATTCTATTTCCTAAATGATGCACTTTCAAAATGCGGAAAAAGTTTCTTTAAAATAATTTTTGATATAGAATCGAAAGGTGAATTCAAATTTCATATAAATATAGCTATTTTTGCTCTGCAGGAAAAGGACCGCTAAATCAACGTTTTTGGACGCCGCTAGCCAATGGAATTAGTAGAAGTTTAAAAAAATAATAACGTCAATTTTTTCATTGATGCCAGAACATTTTAATAAGTGAAGATACCCCAACAACAAAAATTAAAAGCCAAAAACAGTGCGAACACCAGAGACAATTGACGCTTTAAAGGACAATATTCGTGAAGCCATTGGTGAAATACAGCTGCACACAATCGATAATGTGCTTAGAAATTGGACCGATCGTGTAGGCTACTGCATGGCCAGCCGAGGCAGCCATTTGAATGAAATTATTTTCCATTATTAACCGGAAGGATTGTACTTTCAAATAAAAAAAAGAAATTTGAGCAAATATTCAGTAGTTTTTTTTATAGCATTTTCAAAAAAAAAAAAGTTATTTGGCGTACCCTTTATATTATTTCTACAACGTTATTTCTTATTCTCTCATTTTTGTTACCCATTATCTTAACAGTGTTGCCAGGTTTTAATTATATTTCGTAAACAAACAACATATGATGAGTGAAACTAACACATATTTTCAATGGCTCTCATTTACTGATATTGTACCAGCAAATGTACAACGTTATATAAAGCAACTTAATATGTTCCATTCCTGAACTTAAATTTCACTTGAAGAAAGGACGACTAACATTTCGTTAAATTCAACTAACTTGTGTCATTTGTTATTAATGATCAAAAACCACATATATTAGTAAAAAATAAACAAAAATTTATTTATTTATTTTTTTAAATAACAAAAAACTACAGTAAAAAATGAATGTAAAACCAACAAACAGACATTTAATGTGGTTTGTTTTTTTAAATGAAATACAAGGTTAATAAAAAATTAAATTTGTTCTACAAATTACTGATATTTACATTAAAAATAATGCACCTGTATTACAACCCAAACAACTACAAATTTTTAAAGCAGAAGTTCCCTAAGTGTAGTTTTAATGCAAACAACTAAAGAAAAGTAATTTCAATTTAGTAGAGTTTATAGTTTACTTTAGCTGTTTTTATTTTACTAATATTGAGCAAAAATATTCTGCTAATTTTACTGCTTTTTCCTGCATCGCCATTTTTAACTAATTTTTTATAACTTTTTCTGTTATTTCTACAGACTTATTTGTATGAGGGTAATATTCAAAAGCCCAATACATCAGCTTATAGGTCAACTCTTTGGGCATTTTACTGTAGATAGTTTTCGAACGTAAACTCAAAATTGGACAAATACTAAACAAATCTAAACCTATACATCTGATTAGATTTTCATTGTGTATTTATGTTTTCTATCTGTTTAATGCATATGAATGAAACAACAAGTTCTACACAGCATCTTCTATTCTTACTTGAATTATTAAATTGTCTATACCGGGATACGTTTTCGTTTACGTCTGGCTGATACAACCTTAAAACTTTGGAAAAAACTTAAACTTTTTTAAAATAGAGATAGTGAAAGATAAACTTGATGACGGGTGACAGTTTGAAATATTCATGCAACAAAACGAATAAAATAACGTATGTTCCACAAGCGAACAGGTCACATTGGCTAACTTTCCCTTAACAACTTATGTGATAATGAAAGATTTAGCTGGAAAGGCAAAAAACACGCAACACAAAAGTGTTAAATTATGTTTTAAGTCATTGCATGGCACAAACGAAGAAACAGGTAAACTTTAGGATTTTTCTTAAAAATATATGAAACTTCCATACATGTAAGCAGATTACCCGGTCATTACCAGGCATTATGGTAAATTTTTAAAGTTTATTACTACAAATACATTTTCCTTTTCAAATGCACATTTTAAAGTTTATTACTACAAATACATTTTGCTTTTCAAATACCAATTGTTAGACACAGAGAAAAATGTAGTTATTTGCCAACTGTAATTCGGTTACTGCTACAACAAATTCGGTTATTAGAAATTTCTGACGGTTGGCACACCTGAACATTAGTTTTCACTACAAAGTTATGTTAATTCAACTGAATTTTAGTTGCAACACCTAAAATATTCAGAAATCTAATGTTGTAGTAGCTGAATTTATAACGCTCATTTCCTTCAATAACGTCATAACTCAAAAATTTTGATTTTGTAGAAAACGAGTTTAAAGTTTTCAATGTACTCCCACCTTGAAGAAAAAAAAATAACGACATAATTTCTCTCAAGAGGTGAGTATACAATATATCAATACGACTTTTTTACACAATATGATACGTGATATAAGGAAAAATTCTGCGCCATTAACTCAAAAATCATGTGTTTTAAGTTGTGACGTTCTTGAAGTAAATGAGCGATAAGTTGTTTCAATTAATATATACTTTTCAATTCGGTTTGCACTTCATTTTTCTGTGTGTATCAAGATGAGTATAAATATGTGTGTAAATATCATATTTTCCTATAACTACAAAATAAATCACAATTTATGTTAAAAATTTAATTAAATTCGACCAATAAATGCAATGCCAAACAAAATTTAAAACAATAAAAGTTGGTATTTCTGAGGCAAATAAAAAAATAGCAATATTTATTCTAAACGTAATACAATCATATGGAATTTCAATTTACCTAGAAAATGATGCATTCATTTATATGGATGAAGTATAGAGTTTTTTTTTTTAAACATTTAAATGGACATTTGTCAAATGTTTTGTTTTATGTATTTATTTTTTCTGAAATGTTGACATGAAAATGTCATATGCAATGAATTTTTATTTATTTTTTTTAAACAAAATTTGGCTTTTAACTTAAAAACACTTGAATATATGACAACAAATACATTTAAAAGGATAGATACAAATGTGTTTGACCATTAGGATAAATTCATACATAAATGCAATAGGTGCAGTGTCGAGCAAAAATTGAAATTGCAAAATATTATAATATAAGTTAACAAAAAAAATTATACGAAAGTAATTTGTGTTGCAATAATTGTTTGTTTTTCCAACTGAGATATGTGGTTCCTGCACTCGAACAGTTTGTTTGGCGCCAAGTTCGGTTTTTACAATACATATTTTCTTTTAAATTTGTATGACTAGGGACCGTTAACTTATCTCAAGAAATTAACTTTCACTTAAGCAAGGGTAACTAACCAGTGCTAAATATTTATCCCAAGGAAAATTTAACCATATTAACTTATCACTATTTTAACTGTGGGTATCAAGTGTGAAAATATAAAACAAAAAGAAATAAAAAAAAAAATATAACATAAAAAAAATTTTAAAACGGGAAAATTAAATTAAATTAAGCGTTTAAGAAAATTAAAGTTTTAGTAAAATATTTACAAAATTTTTGTAAAATGTACAGAAGCCTAAATGATGAAATAACGAAAATCGAAACACTTTGTTTTCTAAATAAAAAAATATCCAAGATAGCTTTGAATTATTTTTATTTTATATTTTATTTTATACATACATACATACATCTATAGTAACTACCAAAATGTAAACAAATTAGTTAGAAGTCGATTGGCAAGCAAAACATAGCACTTTTTTCGAATTCGTCCCATTAGTTGTTGCACGAGACTTTCATCGACTTTACTGGCTGCCAAATAACATTTACATTTGTACTCTTCTACAGTTGACACTGTCATTCCTGTCTTCTGGACAACTTGGTACATAATGGCAACTGGCTAGGTCAGGCCAAAATAACGGTTTTGAAGTGTCAGATCTTACAAATATAACAGAAGCTTTTTTAAGCATTATTCTCTTTAAATTTCACCATTTATTGAACCAGTTGTAAAGAAAGTACTTTATTTTCTCCCACAAGAATAAATTGCTTTGCCAAACCAGGAACATTTTTGAAACTTGGACTTTATTTTCTGTTTACATTGATCTGGACCAACGTTACGACTAGCTACTGTGTAAAAGTCTTGTCTTGCAATATACCGGAATTTTGCAAATCAATATGTTTCATCATCCATTATCACGCAATTACGAAGGCGCATCAATAAGTCCGTGACTTTTCGAACTTCCCTTGTAGTTATATGAAATGCAACACTGCTCCCATTAAGTACCACCTGTTAGTAGACAACTGTCAAATTTTGAGCAAGTTAAGTCAATTACTTTGGGTTTAACAGCTGTTCAAAACATACAAAATCGTGGATTTTATTAAAAATGGAAAAAAGTGAATTTCGAGTGCTCCTTAAACATTATTTTTTGCGAAAAAAAATCGTCAATCAAACCAAGGAAAAGCTTGATAAATACTATGGGGACTCTGCACCATCGTTTTCAATGGTAAAAAAATGGTTTACTGACTTTCGTTGTGGTCGCACAAGTACAAATGACGCTAAACGTTCTGGACGTGAGATTGTTGATGCTATAGGCATTTCATATGGCAGTGTGGTTTCGATTTTAAATGATCTGTTGGGTTTAAGAAAGCTGCCTGCAAGATGGGCGCCGCGTTTGCTCTCAATTGACCATAAACGTAATCGTGTGATAACTTCAAAGTATTGTTTGGATTTGCTTAACCACAATTCGAATAAGTTTTTAAGGCGTTTTGTAACTGTGGATGAAACATGGATCCATTACAACACTCCGGAGACCAAGAAGCAGTCTAAACTATTGGTTTCTCAGGGTGAACCGGATCCGAAAAAGGCCAAGGTAAGTTTGTCGGCCAATAAAGCGATGACAACAGTTTATTACCTTCAAAAAGGAAAAACAATAAACGGTGAATATTATGCCAACTTATTGGACCGATTAAATGAGGATTTAAAAAAAACGACCCCATATGGCCAAGAAAAAAGTTCTTTTTCATCAAGATAATGCACGGGTGAACATGTGTGCAGTCTCAATGTTGAACTTCTCTAGGTGAAAAAGGTTTTACTGGAAGATCCATTTGGCAAGCAGTTTCTAAAAATTGTTGAATATTATTTTCATCGGCAAAATTTGTTGTTGGAAATGGTTAAAAGATTTTTTCCAAGTGACCACAGAATGAATTGGCTTTACTTTTATTACTACGACACCAAGTTCCGTTTTCATCCCTTATTGGAATATTTCTTTTGGTTGGTTTCTTCAAGTACTTCGTGGCTTTCCATAACTTGTATTCGTTGTTGTTAGTGACATCCAGATTTCTTAAAAATTTAGATAGATCTTCATTCTTTACTTCAGCGATACGTTTTTTGAGATCATTAGCAGATTTGTTGTAATTTGTTTTATCAATTGGATTCCTAGTTGATTGCCATACTCTTCTTAGCCTCCTTTTATTTCTTATTAAATCTCTTATTTCAGCTGATACTTTAACCTTACTTCCATTTTGTGGCGAAATTTGAGGTGTGGACAGCAACGCAGCTTCATGAATTAGGTTTGTAAATTGGTCAACCGCTAAATCGAGCTCATTGCCTGACTTAATAGATACATTTAGCTGCAAATTGTTGTCTATCCAGTTTTGAAAATTATTTAGATCTGTTTTAGACGTGATTATTTTTAAGCATTTTGAAACAATTGGTATATCGGTACTGATGTTTAAAATAATTGGTGTGTGATCCGAACTAAGATCATCACAATCCATTATATCAAGTAAATTGCTTGATATACCTGAGCAAACAAAAAAGTCTAGCAAATCTGGTATTTTATTGTAATCACTTGGCCAATATGTGGGTTTTCCCGTAGATATGGTTTTGTAATTGCATTTAACAACACACTTATAAAGTTCCTTTCCCTTAGGATTTTCGACTCTAGATCCCCACCATGGATGCTTGGCATTGAAGTCACCCCCAACAATAAACCTGGGCCCAAGATTCTTAAAAAAGTTTTCATAATTCTCACAAGTTATGGTATGTCTAGGAGGGAAGTAAATAGAATATACAGCAACATCAATATTATTGCATTTTATTTTAATACCACTTGCACTTGCTTGAATTGATGGTGAAATAATTGCATCCATAGCTTCATATTTTAGAAAAGATTTTATTAAAACTGCAGAGCCAGCGTGCGCCTTGCCATCAGGATGATTTGCTTGTATGAGATCGTAACCTCTAATATTAAAATAAGTTTTATCTGTGAAATGTGTTTCAGAAATTAATAAAATATCTATGTAGTTTGTAATGAGGAAAATTTCAATTTCCCTGGTATGATTGGAAGCACCATTAGCATTCCATGTTGCAATTCTTAAATTTATGGGCATAGCTTCATCATTATTTTTGTATCATATCAAACATTTTATCCATCATACGTTCTAGTCTCTCTAAGAACCTTGTTTTAGCATTATTTGTAGTTATACCTGTGACTGCTTGTGAATATGTTATATTACCATTATTGTTATTGTTGGAAGTAGCATTACCGTTAGTATTCAATTGTGGAAATTGTTGTGCATTTTGGAAATTTCTCAATGGATATTGATTTCTATTGTTTGCAGCTCTTTTTTGATGTAACAATTCCTGGTAAACATTGCATCCTTTATAATTCGCTGTATGAGTTTGTAAACAGTGCACACATTTAGAAGGCGTATTTATATCCTTAGTACAACTAGATGTAGGGTGGTCTAATCCACATTTTACACATCTAAATGGTTTTCTGCAATACGATTTAGTATGCCCGAACTGCTGACACCTGTAGCACTGCACCAAATCATCAGTCTTTATAGGGGCTTCAATTTTAACGATAGCATTACTAATATATCGTACATTAAAAATGTCTTTGTTGTTAAGGCTTGGGTCGAGATCTACAAAAAACATAGGTAATGGTAGTTTCGCAACACGGCTTTTAATATTAACTACATCTCTAACTTGGTGTCCTAAAATAATTAGTTCAGCTTTTATATCACTAGTTGGTGTTGAATGGTGAATACCCTTAATGACTACTCTATATGAACGCTCCTCTTTCAATTGATAAGTATGATAACTAATATTTTTGGATTCAAATCTGAATTAGTGCAAAAATAGTAAAATATAATAAACACTCAACATTTATTAACCAAAGTTAATATTCGAATGTTTTTGAAGGTCTACCATAAAACACTACATGCAAAAAAAAAACTGTTGTGTTTTTATAAAAGCCTTTCCTTGCAAAATTTATTTAGTGTTGAAATAACCGAGAAAATGCTTCTGTAATTTGCGAAACTGCTTTTCTGTTAAATTTTACAAGTTGTGTTTTGGTAATTTATTCAAGTTTATGTTATGTAAAATTTAAATACATTGGTGATATTTAATACAAAAAATGCTATGTAAAACTTACATTGGTGGACTTTGAAAAATAAAATACAAGTACATTTTTCTAATAAAAAAGACATATTACAAAAAACACTTAGAATTTAGTTTGACATACTCAAATCAATGTAGCAAAATTATTATATATGACAATATCGAACATAAAATCATAATAGAGGTGGAATTTCCTAAGCATTTTATTTCTAATGCAATTTAATTAAATAAAATGAATGTAAAATTGTCTGTAAAAAACGAAAAATTATAAAGAATGTAAGAAATATTGAAAAAATGTCCCACAAGTATGTGTAAAGAAGCCAATTAAGCCAATTTAATATTTACGTTTTCAGTGTAATCACTAAAGTTTTACTATCCACTGCTTATCGTTTGTATACTACATACATCACATGCATCGAACAATAAAATATCATTTATTTTTATGTTCCATACCTATTAGAACGATGTTGATTTTATTTTTTTTTGTATTGTCGAAGTGAAAATATCAAAATCAAATTTAACAGTAAAATGAATGAAATGCAATTTATTGTTCGATGTTAGTTTGACCACAATACAAAACCAAATGCAATTGTTTTATCTCACACAGGCACAACATACACCTCTACCACTACAACGAAAGGGCGTTTTTCTATATGAAGTATTTTACATTAATTTTGCCAACATAAAATGCTACACGTCGGTGGATAAAACAGTTTAGTTGTGACAACTGAATTCGTAGCTAATTGAATTTTGTTTGTGACAACATATATTAAGTTGAGACAAAATTAATTCGGCAGTAACAATATAAATTCTGATCACGGAAAGTGTTGCTGTTGCGAAATGCTGGCTGAATATAAAATAATGTAGGAGGAAGGCTTGCATGTTGCCACACCTTAGCTTTTTTGGAAATAACTTATCATTAAATTAAATTGTCATATTCATATGTTGGCAAGAGAAAATATAAATTAACAATCCTGAGCTAGAAATAATTTGAATTTGCAAAAAAATAAAAATTGTATTTGCAAATTATCAAAAGTACTAAAAATCGACCCCTTTAAAAAACGATTGCAGGTTGCCACCAGCTGAAAAGTTGCTGTAAATGTAGAATAATGCTAGTAAAACACCTGATTTTGAAAATTTAAGAAAATTTATTAATTTTTTTTTGTATTTGGTGGCTGCGAGCATAACAGAATTTGTGGAAATCTGTATAAAAGTTTTAATTTTTAATACGCTATGGATTCATTCTAAGTCACCATCGGAATCATATTTCTAGCATATGTGATCACTGAAGCGCAAATTGGCCAGGCGCGGATCCAAAAAACGGTTTTGGTGAGGGAATAACGTTTCTAATATTTTTTAGCATTTTTGAATTGAAAAATTTTATTTTGGGGGAGGAAATGTCGCATTATCGCGCCTGATATTGGCACATTTCACCTGAACTTTTGTTTTGCATTAGCGGCTTCTTGGATATTTAAAAACAAGTTTAAGAGCAAACTAATCTGCCAATTGTGATAATTCAATAATGCTTAAGCCATAATAGTTTTTGCGCACTACACCACCTATTGCTCTTCATTAACAACCCACAGAAATAGAAAGAAATAAAATTAGAAAAAGTTAGG
Source organism: Delia radicum (assembly GCA_021234595.1). NCBI lineage: Eukaryota > Metazoa > Arthropoda > Insecta > Diptera > Anthomyiidae > Delia > Delia radicum. The sequence continues at coordinate 182,431,121 of CM037851.1, read as the reverse complement.
ACTCTTTTCTATTTATTTATTATTATACCTTAATACAGCTGTCGGTTGTTCCTGGGGTGCGCTACAATAATAGAAATGTATAGAAAATGCTGAAACTCATTGAAAATAAATTTTTTTACTCAAAGTTGGAAACCTGCAAGCCTTCAAAGGTGCCAACCTGCATTTTACTGGAGTTTTGGAATTAATAAAAAAAATAATTGCAAATTAATGATGTGTTTGTAATTCTGCTTGGATTATGTAAATTTAATGAAAAATAAACTTAGCCAAAATATTCATTTAGCTAAAAATTTGAATTTTTTAAGTTTCTCAGTACAGAACAAAAACACTATTTTGATTTTAAAACTTTTAAGCAATACTAATTTACACTCTGTTCAGCATACACTGTGTTATTGTGCATATCTGCTAAAGAAGAAGATCAAAAGTATTGACAACTCTTGTTACGTCGATTCTAGTTTAGGGCATAACACCGCTGAAATGGCGAAAAACAGCGGCGGTGGCAACCTGCAAGCATTATGTTCTATCTCATCTGGTGACCATAAGTAACCCTATAACAGGTAAGGCTGTCTCAGGGCAGCCTTCATAAAACTGACCAGAATACGTTGAGTGAGTGTTATATAATTAAAAATTAATACATTTATCTAGAAAATAAAATTTACTAAATGTTTCCAGAAGAAACTTGTCGTGGGCCGTAAACGACTTAGAAGAAATAAGGCAATTTTTTAAACAAAAAAAGTTTTCATAAGACTCAAAAACAATTATAAGATGACTAAAAACTCTTGATAATGAACTGGAAATAATGTTGAAGCTTTAACTTTATCAACTGCAAACATCATTCCAGGTCCAAGGACATTGTCTTAATTTCTAAACTAAGAGACGGATTTTTATGAAATTTGGTAGCAAAGCGTTAAAGTTTGTACAATATATTCTCACCTGAAATGCAAAATAAGGTATAGTAAAAAAAAACCGAAATCGAGTTTTTTTTTATTGATAACACCGGTAGACACGATTTTAGGGTCTGACTTCTAAATGTCAAATTTTGGTTTCTTTTATGTTACTACACTGAGAGAATTATCTTCACTTCAGTAATGAATTTCTTCATAGCTTTAATGAAAATTATTACTGGAACTTGTCCATCTTTGTTACTGGAACTTGTATATCTTTTCATAGAATCTATGAAACATGTTTCATTAAAGTCAATGTTTATGAAATGTTTGTAGAATTAACGGAAATAAATGTCTTGAAAAATGCATTGGACTAAGCCAATAAACAGCTTCGTATGAATTTTTAAGTTACAAAAATAAAGCTTTTTGCAAAATATATTGAATACTTGGGAATTAAACCTTAAAACTAAAAATTAAACGTTTGAAAATTAAGAAAATTATAAAATTTTATGGAAAAATAAAAAAATTAAGTCTTTGAAATATTTTCATAGCTCTATTGAAAATTTTCATTAAATTTATGAAGAGATAATTTATGAAATCGAATGATTTTTTTAATGAAACTATGATATTTTATGAAAAAAAATTTATGAAAAATTTCTTTGTGTTAATAACATTTTATGGAAATTCTTCATTGAATCTACGAAAAAAAAATCTATGAACATGTTTCGTTGATATCATGAAGAATAATTCTTTCAGTGTAATAAAGGGAAAACAATATTTTTTTTGGTCAAAGTTTGCTTTTGATTTAAGTGCTTTTTACTGCTGATCGTAAAATGTTCAAAACTTAAATATATACATAAAACAGAAAAAGCTAAAATGTCCAAAACTTACATATATACGTAAAACAGAAAAAGCTAATTTTGGAATGGATATTTTGTTGTTTTTCAATGTCTGGAATCAGAATTAATGCATTAAAACAGAAACCCAAGAAATAAACATTTTTTTGTTGACCGGTGTAATGATTTATTTTATTAAACTACACTCATATAAAAAAGTTAGTAGCAAAATTAGTAAAGCCGCTTTGCCAATTTTTGACTATTTTTCAGTTCAAATTGAAATTTTAGTTAAACACTTTGCTATTTTGATTTAATGAAATTTTAAATTTTTAACTTAGTTTTTCTGTTGAATTTACTAAAGTGTAAACATATTATTTTGTTAGTCAAAACCAGCTGAGGTCATTGTAATCCAATGTTTGCATTTCAGTGTTTGTGTATATTTTATATATTGTGGTAGTATAAAATAGACAAGTGAGGTGAACACGTCGTATTAGAATAATATTAAGAAACATTTATGCAAATGGTTTTACTATAAACTAATAAAAAATAAAACTATAAAACATATTCAACAGTTTCTTAAAAAAAATTTAAAAAGGGGAAGATTTTTTTCTGAATTTAAGGACCATAATAAGCGGTTTTGTGTTTATAAAATAATTTATAATGTTTAAAACATTTAACAAAATAATTTAAAACTTTTTTTTTAACAATGAATATATATTTTAAGCTTTGGAATCATCTGAGAGTATTTAATTCATATAATTCATATATTTAATATAATACAAATAGTTGCTAATAAATGGCTCAAAATTTAACTAAAATTTAATAGATTTTAGAATGAGCTTTTGCTGTTCTTATTTTACTAATATTTCGCAAAATGATTCTGCATATATTATGGAATTTCCTGCAATGCAATTTTTAACTAAGATTTGGAATTTGGTTCTATTTTCAATGACTTATTTGTATAAGTGTACTTGTCTCTACAACATTTTTTTACTCCTTAAAAAAAAATATATAACCAAAATTCAAAATAACGTATCATCAAGTGCATAATTTGGCAAAATTTCAGTTTATGGGGGACACCCCTGGAAAAAAAAAAAAAAATCCCACGCCCCCTTAAATGACCCCAGGAGTGCGAAAATCATAATGAATAAAGGGGCTCACGCCCCTTATGGGCGTGGCAGTCGAAAAACGACCCGGCCCACCTACGTAGACAATATGGGTATCAAATGAAAGCTAATGTCTTCACGATTCCAAAAATAGCCGTAGTTGCCAGATCGGGCGATTTTTGTAGCCGATATGGCCATTTTGGCAAAATTTGGGGTGGGGGAAATTTTTTTTTTCCTTTTTTTTTGCTTATATTTTGTTAAAATCAAACAAAAATGAGCATTTTGTGCGAAAAGATTACTATTGTTAGCGTTAGAAACGAGGAAAAACTCTTGAAAGCTTCTGATTGGTTAATGAAAATTTGTTATACTGGCTTCGCTTAGTAAAGTTTTTCTGCGTGACCGGCCTACGGCCGGGCTTAGGGGTTTTTAACTCCAGTATGTCTTAATTCTAGACGGCGGGGATCTCGAGTGCTCGGCCTCTGGCCGAGCTAAAAAGAAATAAACAAAAAAAAGTCCTTCCCCCATTTTATAAAAATTAACATATCTTCCTCAAATTCTGGACGATGTGGCAACTACGGGTATTTTTGGAATCGTGAAGACATTTCCTTTCATTTGATACCAATATTGCCTAAGTAGGTGGCATGGGTCGTTTTTCACCCCCGCCCCTATTTAACAAAAATGGCCGTATCGGCTGCAAAAACCGCCCGATCTGGCAACTATGGCTATTTTTGGAATCGTGAAGACATTAGCTTTCATTTGATACCCATATTGTCTACGTAGGTGGGCCGGGTCGTTTTTCGACTGCCACGCCCATAGGGGGCGTGAGCCCCCTTATTCATTATGATTTTCGTACTCCTGGGAACATTCTGAAGGGGATGGCATATTCAGATTTTTTCTCTAGGGGTGTCCCCCATAAACTGAAATTCAGCCCATAATTTTAATAATCATAAAATATCATCACACTTGTATATAAGAAATGAAAACACAATAGTGAGTTCTTCATTTTTTAATACCCTTCACACAAACATTTTGGAAATAATTCAGCCATTTCTTACCGGCTAATCGGATTGCCAAGAAACTTTACACAGCCAGTGTTCAACCTTAAATTTGAAAAAAGCGCCCTCTAAATCCATCAGGCGCTGATCAATTAGAATCCAAATGTTGCGATCTAGAAAAATTTATATATGAAACATGACATATTTCTATAATCTGATTGTAATAGCCAACAAAATGGAAGCACGCGAAAGTTATACCACTACCAAAGTCGAACACGGAATATCGCCCAATAGCAATACTAAGTTTTCATTCAAAAATTTTGGAGAAGATTTTGCATTTGCAAATGAGTTCCTACATACACGAAAATCTTTTAATGTCCGAAAAACAATCGTGGTTTCGTCCCAACCACAGCTGTGTAACTGCACTGGTTGACGTGTCCGAGAATATAAGACGCGTACTCGATAATGGTAAAATTAATTTCCTGGTACTTCTTTACCATTTCAAGGCATTTGACACTGTAAACCATCAAACGTTATGTAGAAATTAAAAAAATTTTTCAACTTTTCATCTTCATCAACTAATTTAATATCGTCTTATCTTACTGATAGAATTCAATCCGTACACGTTAATAACACTACTTCAAATCCTATAACACTCACAAAAGGTGTACCACAGGGTTCGATCCTAGGACCTCTCCTTTTTTCAGTTTATGCCAATGATTTACCACAGCAACTTACTTATTGTAAAATACATATGCATGCGGATGATGTTCAGTTGTACTTAAGTAGTCCTGCAAACTCTGTTAGTGAAAATGTCGAAAAACTTAATTATGATCTAAACAAAATACATTGCTGGGCAGTTGCGAATAGCCTTTGTCTTAATCCACAAAAATCAAAATGTTTAGTAATTCATAAAAAATCCATTACACCACTTTTTGAAAATGATATTTTAATAAACAATAAAAAAATCGAAATGGTCCAAAGAGTAAAGAATTTAGGGGTAGTGTTTAACAACAATTCATCCTGGTCAAGCCACATAAATACTTTCGTAGTTCAAACATATGTAAAACTTCGAACGCTGTGGGTAACACACCACCATACACCACTAAGAGTAAGGCAACTTCTTGCAAAGGCTTACCTGATTCCTAGTCTAATTTACGGCTGTGAACTTTTCGCTAACTGTGATTCCATCAGCAAGAAAAAATTAGAGGTTTTGTATAACAACACCATAAGATATGTTTACGGATTGAGGAAGAGTGATGGATTCTCTGCTGTTTCAAAAAATCTTTATGGTGTATCTTTCAAAAACCTTCTTAAAATTAGAGTCCTTATTTTTCTGCACAAAGTTGCATACACTGAAAAATCATAATATCTTTTTAATTTATACAATTTGCTAGATCTACCAGGGGTAAGAACATGATTATACCTAGATTTAAATGTCTTGTGTCAGAATGGCAATTTTTCATAAACGCCGTTCGTCTTTGGAATGATGTGCCAAACAACCAACAAACAAATATCAACGCAATTCTTTTTAGGAAATTTTTATTTGAATATTTAGCTTAGCTTAAACAAAAATTTCTCGTTTGAGATTAATTTGTAAAATGTTATCATATCTTTATTTTCTGTTTATTTATATATTATTTTAAATTTTTTATTTAACTTTTAATATTATTATTTTTAGTATATTTATTTTTTTATTTTTTTAATTTTATATTTAATATTAATTTTTTATGTGGCATTCCTTGTAAACCAATATAATCCTGTGCTTTAATTATAAGACTTGTTCTTGTTGCGCAGTAAATCGATAAATAAAATAAAATAAATAAAAAATAAATAAATGCGCCTACTCAAGTGGGTTATATCCTAAAGTGCATAAGTTATCCGCATTTTAAAATAAAAATTTTGCATTTTTTGCAATAACCTGGTCAGTTTTTTTCAAATGGAAAAGACAAATAAAGTCAGACTGATTTGAAAAATGTTGGTAATATTGACATCAATATATTTAATTAAACAAAAAATTGTCAATGGAAATTTTCAACTCTAAAGTTGAAAATTATAAAGAAACTTGATTTTAATAATTTTTTGGTCAAAAAGGTAGCAAGATTCTTTTGCCTCCAGATTAAAAGTTTCCTCAGAAACACATATACCCACTGTAGAAACTGTAATGATATGCCGTTACTTTCTTACTACAAGTAATGGCACTAGCTAACTCTCTACATTACTTTAACATGAATAATAAGGACTTACTTATTTCTTGTTAATTTTCCAATTATTGTAATACAAAAAAAATTGCGTTACCAATACGTACTTAGTTTTTATCATTATTTAAAATATAAAGTAATGATCTAACATTTTTTTGAAAATCCATTTTTAGACTCATTATTTTTCCAGCTGTAATAAGTACATATATAACTAATTATTTATAATTATCGCTTGACTGCCAACATTAAGTCTCAGATTAGGCACATTTTATTAAACAAACACTTTTCAACAACAAAAATATTTTTTTATTAAATTTTATTTTTTTTTTTATATTTATTTGTGGAATCTTAATTTTTGTTCATATTAGTAGGCATATAGGTAACCATATATTTTTAGATTTTTCGTAAGGTGTTTAGTAATGATATGTAATTATTTTGCGAGACATCCCCATATATAAGTAATGATACTTTTAATGACAATTGTAAGTACTTGCCATTACCATGTATGCTTTTCTACACTGGCTAGTGTTTATATTTTTCTGAAAGACTAACAAAAAAAAATCAATTTTACCAAATCTATGAAATGATTCACAACATATATGAAGGATATTTTGTATTAGTAAGAATACCATTATTTTTTTTGTAGAAAAGAGTTTATAGAGACCCATGATATGGTCAATATAATTCTTGTTGTTTTTGAAATTTTTAAATTGGACGAAAACTTCTGAAACTTATTCCTGGTTTTCTCTGGGTATAAGAGGAATACTTTTTGTACAAAACTTCAGCTTCAGTATTTCATTTAAAGTTTTCAATACCGGAAAAGTCATATTAATTTGTTAACATATTTTTTGTTTTGTGAGCTAAAAAATAAAAAGGAATGCAAAATGTATTAAATATATGCACAAATATACAAGGAACTTACATATTAATTAAAACAAAATTGGGTAATTGGTTAGGAAAGCCTCATAAACGGCTGTTTTTTTTTGGAATTTATATTAATATTTGAGTTTAAATAATTACAAAGGTAAATTTAATAAAAATCTATAATATGAAAATGTAAAACTTCTTTAAGTGCTTTAAAACAATTATAATAGCCAAAAATATTGAAAAACTAGAAATGCACGATATTTTAAGACATTTATTATCGCTAAATTAACGCCAAATTATCGTCTTAAGAGAAACCAGAGAAATATCCAGAACACCTCGGTAAGAGGTTCGTATTACAGAACATGTTACCGGGTAATGTGTTAAACTCCTTACCCTTGCATTACTTCGCACCCTAAATGAAATTACTTCACACATTAATAATACCAAATTCACATTTTTAAATGTTTGTATGGTGTAATTGGTTCGTTTCTATACCAAATTTAATATAATAAAGTTTTAAGTACAAATTTAATATTTTTATTGTAAATAAAATGTTTTTGATAACTCTTTACCTGTAAGTAGGGTTGCAAAATCCAAATTTGAAAAATGCTTGACATTCAATAAAACAAATCTTGATTTGGAATAAAAATATTGACAATTAAAACACCCATACTTTGGTAGTTGTGTTTCAGTTTAATTTGTTTTTTGTATAAAAATATATTTTTTTTTTATTAAAAGTATAAAAAAATGGTATACAACACTGACAGTTGGAATAATCCGATTCAGTATTCAACCTTTTCAAATAAACTGTTTATTTTGCATTTTTTCTTGGTCCAAAATCCTCATTATTTTCGATATATTTTCACGAATTAAATGTCTTAATATAATCTTTTATAAAAATAACACAATCGTTAAAACCAATTAAAAAAAAAAATATAAACAAATGAACTCACTATTTGTCAGCTGGTTAATGTTTTCAATTATACCAGCGGGATAAACAACTAGACTATAAGTAGACCAAAACCCAGAAGGGTTTTGAAAACTTAGCCAGTATTTCATATTTAATGCAGACAAAAATATGTTTTTTTAAATTTTAAAAGTTAAAAGGCAAAAAATTCTAAAATAAGAGTACTGAGTGTTTCATACTTAAGGAACGCTTAAGAAAAATAATACACACCCAGGCGTATGAGTGATATATATAAATATTACGTATAATTTGTATTGCATGAGTGTTAGTGGTGCAAATCAAATGTTTTGTTGTAAACAAACGGGACCAGACGTATGAGTGATATATCAGTTTTAATAAAATCAACATATAAGCTTGAATGTGTTGCAGTTTTTATATTTTTATAATTTATAAAAAAGATTTTTTGTAAATTTTTCCTCCTTCAAATAATGTTAAACTTAAATGCAAATAAATTATACAATATTGTCATTAAATTATTAAGTAGAAAAGGAAACTAGTCCTAAACTCTTAAAACTTTGTTAAATTAGTTATACTTAAATGCTAAATAAAGAATACCATTGAATTGAATTATAAAAAAAGACAAAAAATGGCAAAATAAATTGTGTTTATGTCAAACAAATATTGGAAAAAGCTTAAAATAGTAAAACTATAAAAAATGTAAAATAATTACAACTTTTAAGATAATTAAAAAATTTTAAGGAAAAAAGCGAAGAATATCTAAAAACGGCAATTTTAAAGCTGAAAAATCTTAAAAAAGCTGTTTTTAAGTACAAATGTTATAAGTAATGTGAGTAAAAATGGCAAAAAAAAACCAAAACACATATTTGTCTTCTCTGTTAATAAAGTATATATTTTTAATTATATCATTTTTAACAATGGCTTTTTTACAATAAAACTAATTTTCTGCATATAAAAAAAAAAAAATCAAAGAAAATTCATTTTCAAAACTAAATTCCTTAGATATTAATTTTCGGAAATTTTTTAACGTATTTTCAAGCCCATATATGATCATGTATTTTTAAAAACGATCCCATTTTCGTTCCATTTATCATATACATTAAATAATACATCGAATAATAAGCCTGCAAAAAAAGAAAAAAAAATTTGGCCTGTTTTTAAGGAAAACTTTAAAAATTTTAAAAAATAAAGTTTTGCCAGTACCGCTCTCAAAATTATTTGCCAATAGTGTTTTTACTAATATTACAACCAATTAGAAGCATTTTTTTTAATATTTGGTTATATTTCACACATTTAAATATAATACTAAGAATTGTATTGCTGCTTTTTAAATGTGATTTATTATAATAAAAAATTAATTAAGTTTAAGCTATTTTAAAAGCAGAACATTTTTCGAATTACCAAAG